>JASTWL010000362.1:0-192535 GCA_035220575.1 Temnothorax rugatulus
ACACGTCATAGCTCAAGAGAGAGGAGACAGCCGAGACAGCAGATCGTATGTCTGTCCTTCTCTCCTCGCTCGAAGTTTGCCGAGCGCTGGCCGGCCGAACGCGGCCGCCGCGGCCAGCATATCCCCTCCAGCTGGCTAGTTCGGACACGAACATTAGCACGGACGCAAACCATGTGCAGTTACCGAGCGAAACGACGTAGTTGAGTTGCACTTTCTCAGGCGGCGCGTCGGAAAATGCAACACACGAAAAAGGCCGGGATGGCCTCTCTCAGGTTTCTCTCTGGCACGGGCAGAATAAATTTTGTGATAATTACTGCGCACGGCGCAGAACAAATTTTTATGGTAATCACTGCGCACGGCGCAGAACAAATTTTTGTGGCAATCACTGCGCACGGCGCAGAACAAATTTTCATGGTAATTACTGCGCATAGCGCAGAAGAAATTTTCGTGGTAATCACTGCGCACAACGCAGAATAGGTTTTCACAGTAATTACTGTGCATTTTAATATGACTCAATCGATAAATTACTTTTTTCGTGTTTTAATTTTAATTTGTTTTCTATTATTTCAATCTTATTTAATGCTTGTTTTATCTCCATATATATTATTCATCCGTCTTTTCTTGTTTTATGTCTTTTGTTATATATTTAATGTTAAAATTAAATTGATTATTAATTTTTATCTCATTTACATATTTATGTTTTAACATAAAATACTATGTGTGGATGTATTTCTTCTTCATCTGCAGTATATCGCTTTGCAGGCATATCGTCGAACTTGTACCAATGAAAAACTGTATATGTAAATGCCACATAATGTCCAGCACAGTATTTGCGGCCATATTTTATGTATGATGAAAGGCCTGCCAAAGAATAGTTATTATTGTTAATTTAATAGTTTTGGCTACATCATTTAACGTATGTTTCCGTTGTTATTTTGTTATGTTTCATATAGTTTGGATCAGTTATGATACTTGTGTCATAATTATGTGAGATCTATATGTTATGGTACGAGTAGTAGTATTTTTACATTTATGACATGTTGTTTCTTTGCAGTAATATTTTGTCGTCGATCGCTTGTTGCATATTATTTAAGCCGTTCTTTAAAATTTCGTAACATTTATGTCGTACGTTGGTGATGTTCTTTTATGACTGTAGCCACAATTGTCACAATTGTACTCAGTTGTATAACTTGGGATGCTTTCAAATAAATACTCTGTCAAATGCGCAACATTACAATTTGCATTAAGCGATAGACTAGCACGCGTGCAACGTTGTTTCTGTTTGAAAAGTGATAAGTTCCATAAAATGATGCTCTGTGCTGTAATCGTTCGCAATAATTTCCGCGTTCTAAAATGTCTATTGTAAATTTTACAAACTTATTTGATGGAATAATACAGCCATATTTGTCTCGTAGGTATTATGCATACCCATACCATTTGCAAACACTTGAAATACAGAATCATATGCACAAGTTTCAGTCACCACTGTTGGTTGTTTATCAATAGCAGTCGGTTTGCACATGCAGCCATTTGTTAAAACTGGCAGACTTATAGCTTTGTCTGTATTGCTGAAATCCCACTGGGGGCATGGCGTTAAATATTTGGTTTCAATCGTTTTGAAACGCGTGGTTGAGAATTTTCGGATGTCTTCCTCTTTATTTTACCTCGCCAATTTTTCATTTCGTTTAATGAGTCTTTCTCCGGATCATATTTATCCGTATATGAAACCGACTCATTCGCATTATCATTTTGATTGCTTTGGTCTGATTTGATTAAAATCGATTCTTCGTAATTTTGTTTAACAGGGATTCTGTTACATGCTTTGGTCTGATTTGATTAAAATCGATTCTTTGTCATTTTGTTTAACAGGTGATTCTATCATATTGCTTTGGTCTGATTTAATTAAGCTCGATTCTTTGTCATTCGTAATCAAATCAGCATTATCATTTTTCGAAGGTGATTTTATGGGATTGTCTTCATCAGGCAAAACTGGACTCCAGTAAAAATCTTCTTTTTCACTCAAATTAGTATCATCTTTTGAAGGTGACTCTATTATGTCATCTTTTTGAGACGTTTGCTGGACTTGATTCTGTCTCATTTATATCGTTTTTTTCTTAGATGATCCACGCGTTATTTTTAATCTACCGTCTAAGTATTCAATATGACAATATGCTGTAAAATAAATTTATCTATTCGCATGGGAATTATTTTTTAAAGACTCTGGTCTTTAATTTGGCAAATTCAGCCTCAACAAACGATGACGTAGCGATTTGTGAACCACGCTTGAAATGCGATCTCATTATGCCCGTCCGCAAAGGAAGGTAACGTATAAGGTATTTTATTTTTTTTGCGGCTTTGACATTATAAATGCATGAAAGTAGTGACAAGACCCTCGAAATTAAAAAGAATAGGGAAAAGGCTGTAAGGGTCACACGCGGTTCTTCAAGCGTAGTCTCAAAGCAATTTTATTCACAGTAAAACAATCCGTACGTTTCGACTCTATTCGAGTCATCCTCAGCAGTATTCAAATTAGAATAAACGTTTCCTTTATACATAGCAAGTTTGCTGTTTGGAAATTTACAGAAACCTACGACTACGACAGCCAAGTCTGTAAAATTAATTTAATGTAAAAATCCGGACAAGTTCACAAGTTCAGAAAACTTACCAAGTAGTCTGGAGAACAGATAAAACAATTAGTATGTGCCACACAAAGGCATGGTGAGAACTTATGTAACAGAGCGATCCGGAGATCCTGTCGCCTCGACGCAAGCAAACGATATGAAACCGTATAACACGCAGCAAGAAGTCTCAAGTCAAGAGTCGGTACAATAAATAAAAGTGTAGGTCAGAGACAAATAACAAAGGTAAAAATCGATATCTAAGTACAAAATATTAAACGCTAATTCTACCGAAGGGCAAAGACAGCTATAGGCATGTTTTTACAATTTGTCTAAAATAGAACGTATGCGTGGTGTAGAAACTCTGTGTCGGTTTGCGAGTTCAAACTGTTCTTTTGTAATTTTATATGTAACATTTCAGAAACGAGTCGCTTAGATAAGAAGCTCTCTCTGTCAAGGATTTCCACATTTTCCCAATCAAAGTCGTGATCAAAATTGATTCTATGCTCAGTTATGACAGATTGAGTTGCTGTATTTCTTAATGAGATTACGATGTTCCGTAATTCTCGTTTTTAGTTGTCTCAAAGTCTGCCCAACATATGTGGCGTCACAATTTTTCACAGGAAATTTTATATACAACATGCTTGTTGATTGGGTGGGGAGATATCCTTCTGAACTCTGATGAACCTTTTCAATTTTTATGACTAAAGAAAGAAATCCGTAAACATAATCTTTAAAAATAGAACAGATCAACCCGTACACTACGTCTGTAACACTGTGTCTACTCCGTCTTTACCTGTTAGTAACATAATTCTTATACATATGAGGTCCACCTCGATCCTCTTTGCTTCCTAAGCACGCCAATTAAATCCTCGTTGACCACTATTAAAGATAAATGGTTTATTAACCTTTCTTCTATTGAAATTCCTGAAGATGTACAATCTTTATTACAGTTGGGTGAGAATTTCTCCCTTCCTATTAATGATATGAAAAATACCATTATTGATTTTATTAAATGCATTGAAGGTAACACTAGAGGTTTACACATTAATCAGATATTGAATATCAGAAACCGTTCCATCCCTGTCATCAATAATCTTCTCTCTTTTTTACATAATAAATCCCCTTCATATCTAAACATTGTAAATTCCTTGAAATCCACCAAAATATTTATAAACAACCATCCTAATATCATTTTCACGAGGGCTGATAAAGGTAACTGTACTGTGGCTTTAGACGTGGACATGTATAGACATAAAATTACGGAGATGTTACAAGACACAGATACATATATTAAAATCAATAAGGATCCTATAAAGCAGATTACTAAGCAAACTAGAGATATACTTGTGAGATGGAAGAACCATAATTATATCTGTGACAAAAAAATACAAGCAATTATTATGTAGCGATGGTGTTTTGCCGAGGGCCTATGGGTTGCAAAAAATTCACAAAGCAGGATATCCATTTCGAATAATTATTTCTTCTATTGACAGTCCAACATACGATTTGGCTTACTTTTTGCATAAGATTATTTCTACAAGTATACCCAAACCCAATAGTCACATAAATAATAGTTTTGAACTTGTCTCTAAACTTAACGGCCACACAGATTAACAATAATTACATTTTTATTTCACTTGATGTTATATCATTATTTACCAATATTCCTACAAATTTAGTTTTGGAAAGCATCTCCTGTAGATGCTTTCCATCATATATCTCTAAGAATTGTAATATTCCTAAAGTTGAATTTTGAAAGCCATAGAACTAATTTTAAACTCAACGTTTTTTACCTTCGATAACACTATTTATAAACAAAAATTTGGCTCGCCCATGGGTTCTCCGTTCTCGCCTATCGCCACCGACATTGTAATGCAGGACTTGGAAAGCAGGGTGTTGCAATCTCTTACATTTCCATTACCGTTTTACTTTAGATACGTGGATGACATTGTGATGGGCTGTACCACCGAATTTTATTGACGCAATTTTACATGCTTTCAATTCATACCACCCTCGTTACAGTTCACTATTGAAGTAGGGGGCAATAAGTTAATTTTTTAGATGTAACGTTGATTAACAACAATAACTTCCTAGAATTCGATTGGTTTCACAAACCGACATTTTCGGGACGGTACCTGAATTTTTTGTCGCAACACCCCGTTTCTCAAAAAAGAGGCACAGTTATTGGCATGGTTGATAGGGCGTTTATACTATCACACCCTAAATATCATCAAAAGAATATTAAACTAATAATTGACACTTTGTTAAATAACGACTACCCGTTAACATTCATATTCAATACCATTAATACGAGAATCAAATCTTTGCTCCAGAAACGTACCAGGAAACAGAACGTACCTCCACTACGAACGAAGAAGGTCGGGGTACTTGGTTTACTATACCATATGTTCCTAATATATCGGAGAAATTCAAAAGTGTGATAAAGGATCTGAATGTTAACTTGTCTTTCTTTAGTCTTAATAAATTGAAAAGGTTCATCAGAGTTCAGAAGGATATTCTCCCCACCCAATCAAACAAGCATGTTGTATATAAAATTTCCTGTGAAAAATTGTGACGCCACATAGTTGGGCAGACTTTGAGACAACTAAAACGAGAATTACGGAACATCGTAATCTCATTAATAGAAAATACAGCAACTCAATCTGTCATAACTGAGCATAGAATCAATTTTGATCACGACTTTGATTGGGGAAATGTGGAAATCCTTGACAGAGAGAGCTTCTTATCTAAGCGACTCGTTTCTGAAATGTTACATATAAATTACAAAAGAACAGTTTGAACTCGCAACCGACACAGAGTTTCTACACCACGCATACGTTTCTATTTAGACAAATTGTAAAAACATGCCTATAGCTGTCTTTGCCTTCGGTAGAATTAGCGTTTAATATTTTGTACTTAGATATCGATTTTTACCTTTGTTATTTGTCTCTGACCTACACTTTTATTTATTGTACCGACTCTTGACTGAGACTTCTTGCTGCGTGTTATACGGTTTCATATCGTTTGCTTGCGTCGAGGCGACAGGATCTCCGGATCGTTCTGTTACATAAGTTCTCACCATGCCTTTGTGTGGCACATACTAATTGTTTTTATCTGTTCTCCAGACTATGGTAAGTTTTCTGAACTTGTGAACTTGTCCGGATTTTTACATTAAATTAATTTTACAGACTTGGCTGTCGTAGTCGTAGGTTTCTGTAAATTTCCAAACAGCAAACTTGCTATGTATAAAGGAGAACGTTTATTCTAATTTGAATTACTGCTGAGGATGACTCGAATTAGAGTCGAAACGTACGGATTGTTTTACTGTAAATAAAATTGCTTTGAGATTACGCTTGAAGAACCGCGTGTGACCCTTACAGCCTTTTCCCTATTTTTTTTATAAAAATGCGTTTACGACAGTTCCTTTCCTTGAACGTGTGCAGATCTTTCAGCTTTACGGAATATATTTCTGCCCACGTAGTCCAGCTACTTTCTGCATCAATTTCATCATCTTTTACGCGTTTTTTATCCTCGCGTTCTGTATTTTCATGTTTTCCGGATCTGCAATCGTATATCCTTTAATCATATTATTAATTTTTTTCAGATGTTTCTCGGAAGGTAATGGTAATGACGTATCATTGTCAAGCCTGTTTTTTCGCTTAAGGGGATCCTGCAGCCGTATGATTTACCGACATTATCGTTTTTAGATGGATCTTTTAATTGGCTTTATAGAATTGCAAAAATCTTTTACAGAATTAAAGTACGCATAAAAACTAACTACACAAACGCGATTTTATATCAAAACACCAAAAAATTAAAAATATTACTTATTTGGGCACATACAGCTGTCACCTGACGACAATATTTGGTTAAAACAAAAATTTGCAGTTTATACATACATAATGTTGTCATCTACCCTTAGGAAACATGTAGGAATAATATCGTGCAAGTAGAAGTAAGATTCAATGCGTACAAAAAAAAATCCATCTAAATTTTATTTAGTACTGCAAATACAATGACAAGAAGCAGAATGACAAGATGCAGAATGACAAGAGCAGTGTTGCGTGCCAACTGTAATTGCCGGATCTTGTCAGAGATGGCGCTGCAATCGCAGCCAGGGCTGAGGGCCGCGCGGACAGCGCTGTGAGCGTGAATTGGACCGCAGCCCTTCCCCTTGCCCGTTTAGACTGGAGGATGATCCTACTCGCGACTCATCCTAGTGAGTAGTGTAGACGGATAAAAATCATTGATTATCCATGATTTTTACCGTCTACACTACTCACTGGGATGAGCCGCGAGCAGGATCCTCCAGTCTAGAACGGGCACCTTCTGTATTGTATTACACACACACATACACACACCACACACACACACACACACACACGCACGCAGCACGTACGCCGGCACGCACACACACGCCGCACACACACACACACAACACACACGTATACAACGTACCGAAAAAGAAAGAGAAGAAAAAAGGAAGATAAGAGAGAAAGAGGATTATAGTACATATGAGTACAATAATACATGTATACTGATATATTTATTTCTCACACATTACAAAAATCTTTACATCAGTTACATCTTACATCAGTTATATGGTTATATCAGTTATCCCGCGGTATCCCGGAATGCTCGTGCCAGGTGCCGGCACGTACCCCGGCGGAGGAGTGGGCACGTACCCCGACGGTGGAGCGGGCACGTACCCCGACGGTGGAGCGGGCACGTACCCCGACGGTGGAGCGGGCACGTACCCGACGGAGGAGCGGGCACGTACCCCGTGTTGGCGCCGGCATATACCCCGGTGTTGGAGCTGGTGCCGGAACGTACCCGGCGTTGGCGCCGATACGTACCCCGGCGGTGGCGCCGGCACGTACCCGGCGGTGGCGCCGGCACGTACCCCGGTGTTGGCGCCGGCATGTACCCTGGTGTTGGCGCTGGTGCCGGAACGTACCCGGCGGCGGTGGCGCATATCTTGGAGCACCCTTGCGCCCGCGCCGGTCCCTTTGGACCGCTCTCCGTACAATTTTATTTATTTGCTAAAACAAAAATATTTATTTTTTTATAATTATGTTTTAGACATAAAATATATATTAATTATATATATTTTTGATTATGGTGTGTACGTACGGTTTTTTGATTAGCCAAAATTTCGACGGTAACGGAGGCGGTGCCGGGGGGTCGGTCGCCGGACTAAGGCCGGGGACGGTGTCGATCCCGAAACCGGAGCCGACGGTGGTCGTGCCGACGACGCGGGCGGTGGCGGTGGCGGTGGTTGTTGCGGTGGCAGTGGGCGGCGGCGGCGGCGGCGGCGGTGTCATTTCCGCTGCTTGCGACGTCGCCGCTGTATTCGGCACTTTTGTGCCTAAACTTTTGCTGGAATGGAAAATATATTATTAGCGCTGCGTTTCTCTCTCTTCCTTTCCTCTCTCTCTCTCTCTTCTCTCTCTCTCTCTCCTCTCTCTCTCTCCTCACTTTCTCTCTCACTCTCACTCACTCACTCACTCACTCCTTCGCCCGTTCACTCGCACGTTTTCTTATCCGTTCTGTGTACCTGTCTCTCGTTTGCTCGTCTTTTCGCTCACTCACTCACTCACTCACGCAACCGTTTCTTACCCGTTTTCTCTCTCTCTCTCTCTCTCTCTCTTCTCTCTCTCTCTCTCTCTCTCTCGTCTCCGTCCTTTCTCTCATTTATCTCATTTACTCACTCATCACCGTTTCCTTTACGCGTTCTATTTCTCTCTCACTCTGTATTTCATTCACTCACTCACTTACTGTAATATAATAAAATTATTTTACTTACATCTTCTCATTCCGCGACTCGCTCCCGGCGGCATGTCGAAGACAAATGATTTGTCTTGGCGCGATTGCATCGCCGATCGCCGAGAGAGCATCGGGCGATGTCGGTGACATTCGTTTCTTATCCATGAGACTTTTTCCTGTGTTGGTAATTCAACACAAGCAAGATTCACTCATATACACACTACTAAGCACGGCACGTTTTCTGTTGGTAAACAAATGACATTCGCGTGACTGCGAGCTCACGTATTCAGCTACAGAAATTTCTTTTCAATCAAATTGACGAAAGACTTGTATACAGGTGGTCTCGTTATAAATGTCCGGGTGAATATCTCGTAACTGTTTGCAGTCATAAAATGTCAATAAAGGAAATTTGTATGATGCTTAGTTCGCAACAAAATACAAGTAAAATTTTTTTTATCCACGATTTTTCCGAGTTCTGAAAATTATCTACGTTTTTTCAAATAAATATCTGTTTTTTACAATATATTTGTGTAGTGGAACGTAAAAAGAATTGAAATTGTATGGGGTAAATGTCATTTCCGTGTGCCTAATCGGGCACTCGCAACTCGTGCGTTCGCGTAAAAGAGTCACGGTAAAAGACGACGGACTAGAATGCTAGATGTTTATGTGCTTTTTCCGCCTTTTTTAGCTTTTTTCTAAAGTTTTTTAAATAAATATGTAATACAATAAAGTAATAAATTATTTTACAATTATTAAAATTATTCGCATATTTTTTATAATTTATAATTAGAAAAGGTAACAATCACGAACTTATACAATTGCATCGGTAATATAACATAATATAATAATTAAATTTCTTGTAGAGACTTTGAAAGTTATTTCTTATATTTCAATAAGAAAATTGTTATCTTTTCTAATTGTAAATTGTAAAAAAATATGCAAATAATTTAATTATAAAATTATTATTTCTTACTTTATTGTATTACATAATAACTTACTTGAATACACTTTTAGAAGAAAAAGCGAAAGAAAATCGGAAAAAAACAGAGCTCGAACATGAGATGTCCAACACTCTAGCATCTAGCCCGTCGCGCATCGTTTTACTCACTAATAATAAGCTACGCGTACTACCTGATGACATTCATTTCTATTGGCACGGTACAATAGGTTCATGAAAACGATGTATATTAGCAATTTTTTACCCCATTCAATTTCAATTCCTTTTATCTCACACTATACAGATATATTGTAAAAACACCGGTATTTATTTAAAAATAACGTAGGTTTTTTAGAACTCGGAAAGGTTATAAGTAAAAAAGAAGATTTTACTTGTATTTTGTTGCGAACTAAAAACCATGCAATTTTCCCTTATTGATATTTCCCTGCAAGGAGTTATGAGATATTTGTCCAGACATTTATAACGATATACTCTGTATACTGCTGCCTAATTTTATTATGTTATATAATGTTATGAATATACTTAGTTTTACATTATTTTAGACTAAAATTATATATAATTATTTTTAAAAATTTTAATTTGCTTTCTCTTCTTATGTGTAAGTAACATGCATTCATAAAACATTATTTATATATATATATATATATATATGTATGTATGTATGTATGTATGTATGTGTATACATATATATATATATATATATATTGATGTACAAGGTGAGGCATCTAAAGCAAGCCACCTGAATAACTCGCCTGCTTTTGGCGATAGAAAAAAATACATCAGACAAAGTTATTTACAGTGTGTTTAATTTTGCGAACGAAAGAAATCGCGCAGACGAAGGCACAAGCGAAATGCAGCTTTTCGCGAACTAAAGAATTGTCGTGGGCGAAGGCGCGCGGAAAGGGCAGCTCAACAAGCTCAATTATCGCGAGCAGCGAAATAAAGGCTCGAAGGCAGGGACTCGAAGCCGACCGCCGCAGAATATACCGAGCACGGAATCGCACACTCTCAAATACGGAATCGCAATTTCGATTCGCTCACTATAAACTCGGTGTACTGCTATTGAATGCGAATCCGCGCGCGGATGTCAGGGGTTTATTACTCCCGCGAACTCCGAACCCCCGGCAACGGGCTGAAAAATCTGCGGAGCCAATCGGTTGCCGACATCCCCAAAAAGCAGTTGATTTGAAGAATGACGACTCAGCTGATGTCGGAGTCAACAATCGATCAGCTGTTTTCGCCGAATCTCTCGCTTTATCCCGGTGTCGGCACAAGCAAACAACTTTTGTCTGAAACATTTTTCAATGAAATTGTCAGTGTGCGAGATGTAGCACTGTAAACTTCAAAATTGGACAATGGACACCCTGCATTATTATATTATAATTATCAAAATTATATTCGCATATTTTTTAACAATGTTCAATCAGGAAAGGTAACAATTTTCTTATTATATAATGTAAAAATAAGAAATTATATTGACAATCTGCAAAGAATTCAATTATTTTATTACGTTATATTATTATGCTTTCCTACAACTTTAAAAGTTTGTATCTTACAAAGTTACATGTACAATAATCTCACATTCGGTTATATAATAAATAAATTTCTTGCAGAATTTCCAAATAATTTATTATTTTGAAATTGAATAAGAACAACCTTTCGTAATTGTAAATTGTAACAAAATGCGCGTAATTGGACTAGGTCACGGTCACAACATGAGAATTTCAGCGAGAATGCCCCATAAAGATTTTTCTCTACAGCCAATAAAAAAAGGTATAAAAAGATTCGGGAAGACTGCGACACGCCGAGTAAGCGAGCGAGCGAAAGAGTGAATATCATCCCCTCTTTCTCTCTCTCACTCAGCTGATATCAATCGAGGCCGCTAGCCTAACTATTTTGCTATTGCTTCTCGGCGCGGATCTGAAGGAGAGTGTACGCATGGGGTTGCGCGCAGATAATGACACTAACAATTTGTAGGAGGACAGTCCTTGAGTATATACCTGAAATATTAATTACACTCCCATTCAAAAATTATTAACAAGAAAATATTCAGTGCGTACATATACCCGTATTATAACGCTGATTTATCGAAGTTGCGTGTAGCAGGTGTGGCAAAACATCTGATTGCTAAAACGCTGGCCCGGGTTCGACCTTTTGTTACGTCTCAATAAGTGTCGTCTAGTCTGAATTATTTATTTTGTAGTAAAAAGTCAAAAAAATTGTAAGGAAAAAAGTAGAAACAACAAGGACCTAACCCGGCTAGTGTTTTATCAGTCAGACGTCCTGCTACACGTAACTTCAGTAATACGATCAACGTTATGAAACGGGTATATATACCACGCTGAAATATTTTTGTTGATAACTCTTGACTGGTTAGCCAGTGTAAACTAATATATTTCACGTATATATTCAGGGACTGTCCTATAAATTGAGTGTCATTATCTGCGTGCATCCCAACGCGTACACTCTCCTTTAGATCCGCGCCGAGAAAGCAATAGCAGAATAGCGGCATCGATCGATATCAGCTGAGTGAGAGGGAAGAAGAGGAAATGTTTTTCTCGCTCGCTCGGCGCGAGCCGAACTTGCATAAACAAAACAATCTCAGTGGACGCTACGATTCCGTTACGAACAATCGTGATATAACGTGCTCCACTGAATTCAGTATTCTGAAGTTTTCAGTTCAGTGTTCTAAGTGGTGAATCTAGTGGTTTTTTATAAATACTTTTATAACTACTGTTTGTATACTATGGGTATACATATTGGACTGAAGAAAGCCTACGTCTGTCTGGCGGCTCTCTCGGAGAAACGCATTTGTACGAAGGTAAGCATGTGAGTCATTTCATATGAGACAACGTTTACGCGAGCGTTATTTCTATCACTCGTTATTGAGATCTCAACATCTCGAGTACTCGCAACTCGTCGCGTCGCGTAAAAGAGTCACGGTGAGGTCTCGCTTCGCGTATACTTGGCGCGAGACACTACCGTGTCTATTGATAGTAACGCAGGATAAGATGTGCTACAGATCCCCGTTTATGCGGAATAAATTATCGTAAATTAGTACAAAGGTAACGCTCCGCGTAAACGTAAGGATTGAGTTTCAAAGTGACAGTCATATGATAGGCAGACAGACAAACAGACAGACTGACACACAGACAGATAGACGTTCCCTGGTAAAAATTTGTCATATAAAAACATATATAAATTAATTTGATATATAAATTATAAAATATAATTATACATCAAATATGTCCATACATGTTTCTTTCTCTTGTACAATCTCTGTTCGTATATACAGGAAAAATAATAAAGAGAAGTTTCTAAAAATTATAAAAGTTTATTGTGGTATTGCATTTTTTATAATAAGTGAAGTTTGAGAGGTAATGAGACAAATGCCCACATATAATCGTTGTATAATAACTATGTATGATTATGTATAGGCACATTTTTCTCATTATCTCAAACCTCCCTTTTTGTAAGAAAAGCAATGCAAATATAATTTTTGTAATTATTTTTAGAGAGATTCTCCTTTTCATTATTTTTTATGTATGTAGGAACAGAGATTGTACAAGAGGAAAAAAACGTGTATGTGTGTCCCAGGTAGCAAGCACTCGTCATTTTGACGTCAATTGACGTCAAAATGACGGACTTTTGACGTCAATTGACGTCAAAATGACGAGTGCTTGCTACCTGGGGTGGTGTGTGTGTGTGTGGGCATATGTGATATATAATTACATATGTTTATCATGTTTTTATATGAAAAATTTTTTACCGGCTCTGTATTACAGTGTGACATGTTTTTATTTAAAAATAGAAGCTCAGTTTACTGCTGATTTAAAAAATTATTGTATTTACATTTCTTGTACATAGGTGCATTAAAATTCGTGAATGAAAACAGCATAAGGAAGAAAAATCTCAAAAAAATCGTAGAAATATTTTCTATTTTGCATTACAAGTAGCACTTTTACAGATGTAAAGATTTTTGGCCAATCACATTTCGGCAGTGTGGCTTTGTGAATTATGTACCGATAAAAAGAAAAGTTTAAAATAAGTGTAATGTAATAATGACAGGTATGTGAATGGATTACAAGTGTCTTTTGTTATCGATACATAATTCACAAGCCACACAGCCGAAATGTGAGTGATCAATAATCTTTACACCTGCAAAAGTGTTACTTGTAATGCAAAATGGAAAATATTTCTACGACTTTTTTGATATTTTTCTTCTTTATGCTGTTTTTTATTCACAAATTTTTAATGCACTTATGTATGTACAATTGTACATGCAAGAAATGTAAATACAAGGTCATTTGTAATTTCAAGCAACATTCGTACAGGAATAAACATTTGCCAACTACACTTTATTATTCGTTGCTTGTCCGTAAACCGTTCGTTATCAGTGTTAGTATGTACTCATTGCCCTAGATGCGCACATAAAAAATTGAAATTTTCTATATAATACCGCGTATTGAATATCATAACGATTGCAAACTTTTATTTATTTACTGACGCTATCAATAAAGAAATATCAGAAATAGAGCACATTTATTGTTCATTTCCATCCTATAGTACTGGTTACACAAAGGAATGTTATCAATAAAGAGAATTATCGCTCGTCAAAGCAAAAGCTAAGTAGTAGAATATGGCTAATCTTCCGAGCAATATCAAGGTGTGTTGTTAAAAAATATATATATAAGTTTTTAAAATAAATTTAATTATCAAGCCAACGTTTCGACCTTACTTGGTCTTCCTCAGGGCATACCACATAATTACATCCAAAGATAAAAATAAAGGAATAAAAAGAATTGTTGGGAGTTCATTACAACAAAAAGTGATCGATAATTATGAGCTTTGTGACGTGAAATTTGAATTTGCCTGACCATTGTAATTTGTTTTCTTTATCGTGTCACATTTGTTTTTCTGGCGATAACTCCAATGCTTCGGATGTGAGCTCCAACAGTTCTTTTTATTCCTTATTATTATTTAATTCTTTGGATGTAATTCTATGGTATGCCCTGAGGAAAACCAAGTAAGGTCGAAACGTTGGCTTGATAATTAAATTTATTTTAAATACTCTTATATATTTTTTTTAACAACTAGGCCAGTTATATTAGACCTCTCAATTAATCTTCTAAGGTTGCAACCACCATTAATCGTTTTGATTTGAAGTGCTATAAGTGAGATTTATTTTGCTTCGCAAAATTAACGGGGAAAAAAGTTATTAACAATATTATCAACAAAAAACGCGATTTTTTATTTTTTCTCAAATATGTCGAAAACTAAGGAAGATAGGGTAACTAACTATACATACCTTTTTTATAGAGCATAAAATTATTTACAATAATGATCTAAACATTGTTTATCGTCAAGTCAGTCGTTTAGCTTGCACGCGTCGTCAAACTCCGAAGACTCGGATCCCGAAAACCATCGATTTCGTCGTTTTTTTTATGTTGCGCCAATGATTTTTTCCCGTCATTTAAAATAGAATTAAAAATTGCCTAAAAATCACACATTATCTGAGAACTACAAAGAATACTTTTCATGGTGCAATCAATTTTTAGACCCTTTTCCTGTAGTTTGTAGCTATGTAGGCCAAAAATTTGGACTTTTTGGAATAGTCTTAGTTTTTCGCTGTTTTCAGGCCTTAAATTTCATTTGAGACGAATTTTATCATATGCATCTTGTTGTGGACGAAATTTGCAATAAAAAAGGACTCTTGTATTTTTTTCGTACGGCAAACGCTGATTTTTTTATTGACGCGCAAAGTTATAACGAAATCGAAGGTTTTCGGGATCCGAGTCTCGGAGTTTGACGGCGCGTGCAAGCTAAACAACTGACTTGACGATAAACGTTGTTTAGATCATTATTGTAAATAATTTTATGCTCTACAAAAAAGGTATGTATAGTTAGTTACCCTATCTTGCTTAGTTTTCGAGATATTTGAGAAAAAATAAAACAATCGCGTTTTTTGTTGATAATATTGTTAATAACTTTCTTCCCCGTTAATTTTGCGAAGCAAAATAAATCCCACTTATAACAAAGCGATTAATGGTGGTTGCAACTTGGGAAGATTAATTGGAAGGTTCGATGTCTAATATGACTGGCCTAAACGCCCTAATATTGCTCGGAGAAGATCAGCCATATTCTACTACTTAGCTTTTGCTTTTGATGAGCGATAATTCTCTTTATTGATTACATTCCTCTGTGTAACTAGTAATATAGTAGGATAGAAATGAACAATAAATGTGCTTTATTTCTGATAGTTCTTATTGATATCTTCAATAAATAAATAGAAGTTTGCAATTGTTGTGATATTCAATGCGTGGTATTATTTAGAGAATTTCAATTTTTTTATGTGCGCATGTAGGGCATGAGTACATACTGATAACGAACGGTTTACGGACAAGCAACAAATGATAAAGTTTGATTGGCGAATATTTATTCCTGTACGAATGTTGCTTGAAATTACAAATGACACGTACTAATTATTCATTTCTCCAAATACTGCAGTCAAAATAGGAACAAAGAGACGAAATAATTCCAATAGTTTTAAAACTTGGTACAGATGTTTGTTTAGACTTATTAATGAACGTCTAAAAAGTCCTGAAAAATTGAAGATGAACGTTTGCCACCATCTTGACAAATATATGCACTTTTTGATTGTTTTGCATATATCTCGTAAAATATTGACTATTGAAAAAATAATTATTATTAAAATAAAAGCTTATTAAATTGTCTACAAAAAGTAGGTATTATTTAATTTTTTGACAACTATAATACTTTGTACAACTATAATATGCTGTGAATGTCACGTGAATAGCTAGTGAGCTCTAAATACTTTCTATATTATACAGGGTGTTTTAAAAAAAGGGTTCAAGACTTACTGGGTAGATAGTATTCATTATACTGAGTAAAAAACTTTAATAAACATAGGTCGGAAGCTCAACCGTTTCTGAGATTATAAACATTTTTGTATATTATTATGTCTGACTTACAAGAGAACCCCTTCAACCCGAACTCTTCTAGTTGGATAAACTTTTGTGGGTATGTACAGTGACTCATAATACATGAAAAACGTGAATATGCTTTATTAGTGCCTTATCGCCCTATGATTTTTAACCTAACAGTTAAAAGGGCGCTTTTACTTTTTAGCGTATAACTTCCAAAGTACAAGAGATAAAGAAAAATAAAAGTGGTAAGTTTCTACAAAATGGTGTAGACAAAAATGTAAAAAAGGTCAGTCATAACAGGAATATACAAAAATATTGATATCTCAGAAACGGTTGAGTTTTCGACTTATGTTTATTAAACATTTTTTACTCATTACAGGGTGGTAGTTAAGTACTGTAAAAGATTATAAGGGGTGGTTCTTTACATAAATTTAAGACGCAAACTTTATATGACCATATGTCCGAAACGGCTTAGTTTCAAAAATACAGGGTGTCAAAGTTGAAGGAAAAATTTCGTTTTTTCCAAAAATTTCGGAAACTACTCGGGTTATTTTGATGAAACTTTGTGTGTTCAAAGTTTCATCAAAATAACCAATGGTTTTCGGAATTTTTGGAAAAAACAAAATTTTTCCTTCAACTTTGACACCCTGTATTTTTGAAACTAAGCCGTTTCGGACATATGGTCATATAAAAAGTTTTTGTTTAAAATTTATGTGAAAAATCATCCCTTATATGACCAGTTGTTTCAACCGTTTCAACCCGTTGGTAAACTAATAGTTATATCATATGTATGTCTTTGTTTTTCCTTTGAATTAAATAAAGATAGACATGTGATTTAACTATTAGTTTGTTTACCAACAAGTTGGAACAACCGGCCTGTAATCTGTTAGAGTTCTTATTACCCTGTATACAACATAGAAAGTATTTGGAGCTACTAATAGCACTAATAGCTATTCAGGCAACATTCACAGCCAATTTTTTCGAAAACTATTATAGTTATCCAAAAATTGAATAATACCTTTTTTGTAGACAATGTAATAAGTTTTCATTTTGATAATAACTACTTTTTAAATAAAGTCAATATTTTACGAGATATGCAAAAAACCGAAAAAGTGCACCTATTGTTCAAGATGGTGGCCAACGCTCACCTTCAATTTTTCAGGACTTTAGACGTTCATTAGAAAGCCTATACAAACATCTCTACCAAGTTTCAAAACTATTGGAATTATTTCGTCCACTTGCTTTAACCTATTTTGACTGGGCTAGGAGGATAAATTAAAAATGTAGCGAATGTTTCTTAGTACACATATTTCACTAAACAAACTTTTTTAAATACATTTTTTCGTGGATTTATGCTTATTTGATCTTATGCGAAAGTTACATATGAACTTAGTGTTGCGACAATTACCAGTGTAACTAAAACAATTCTAGATATTGTCTATCGTGATTACAAAGAAGTAAAACAACCTCTTAAAAATAAGAATGCGGTTTTTAGCGTAACCTATTGAAAATAAATTGTATGGAAGTGTTTTATTACTGTACTTTGTAGTAATTATTGTGATAATGTAATGCCAGAAGCTTCTAATCCGACGGTACTGGTTACATGTAAAACAGTAGTTAGAAACAAATACCAGAAGCGTCTGTTTCGACGGGACTGGTTTATATAAATACCAGAAGCGTCTATTTCGACGGGACTGGTCCACATAAATACCAAAAGCGTCTAATCCGACGGTACTGGTTACTTGTAAAAGAGTAGTTAGAAACAAATACCAGAAGCGTCTATTTCGACGGGACTGGTTTATATGGCCTAGTTTACACTGATCACTTGATACGCGTATTAAATAGTAAATAACTAGTAAATTAGTTTGATTATTGGCTGATCAGCTCAAATATACTATTTGATACGCGTATTAAGAGATCGGTGTAAACTAGGCCTATAAATACCAGAAGCGTCTATTTTGACGGGACTGGTTTATATAAATACCAGAAGCGTCTATTTGGATGGGACTGGTTACATGTAAAACAGTAGTTAGAAACAAATACCAGAAGCGTCTGTTTCGACGGGACTGGTTTATATAAATACCAGAAGCGTCTAATTAGACGGTGCTGGTTTCAATAATAATTAGAAGCGTCTATTCCGACGGTACTAATAGCAATACGAACCAGAAGCGTTTGCTCTGACAGTATTGCTAATAAAACATTTCCAAGACATACATTTTTATTCATGCTATTATAGTTTATTTTTAATAAAAATATAATGAGATTAAATATATATATGTAGTAAAGAAGAAGTAAAAGACCATTGTAATTTTTAAGAGGTTGTTTATATTTTACGATTAATATGTACATGTAAATTACACAATATTATATAATATGACACAATACTGAACATTATTTTATAAGATGCTTTTTCATTAATTGTTGTGTATATTTATGTTTATTATTATTTGCAGGCGACAGTTACTGAAGAAGCAGCGCGAAGAAGCAAATGGCACTGAGGGTACAAACAAATCTACCAATGTCCGGAAATCAGTGGAATTACTGGTTACTTCCGGTACGATGGATGAGGAGCTTTGTATCCAGCAAACGTGCCCAGCTGTAACGCTATGCACAGGTACGTACGACAATGTCCAATATCGCGAAGATGACGATATTGACAATTATAGTCTTGTTGAGGGTACGAAGGAACCTACTAATGACCGGAAATCAGTGGAATCACTGGTTACTCCCGGTACGATGGATGTGGAGCTTCGTACCCAACAAACGTGCCCGGCTGTAACGCCAAAATGCACAGATACGTACGATAATGTCCAATATTGCGAAAATGACGATATTGAACATTATATTCTTGTTTGGGGTGCGAAGGAACCTACCTATGTTCGGAAATCAGTGGAATCACTGGTTACTCCCGATACGATGGATATGGAGCTTCGTACCCAACAAACGTGCCCGGCTGTAACGCCAAAATGCACAGATACGTACGATAATGTCCAATATTGCGAAAATGACGATATTGAACATTATATTCTTGTTTGGGGTGCGAAGGAACCTACCTATGTTCGGAAATCAGTGGAATCACTGGTTACTCCCGATACGATGGATATGGAGCTTCGTACCCAACAAACGTGCCCGGCTGTAACGCCAAAATGCACAGATTCGTACGATAATGTCCAATATTGCGAAAATGACGATATTGAACATTATATTCTTGTTTGGGGTGCGAAGGAACCTACCTATGTTCGGAAATCAGTGGAATCACTGGTTACTCCCGATACGATGGATATGGAGCTTCGTACCCAACAAACGTGCCCGGCTGTAACGCCAAAATGCACAGATACGTACGACAATGTCCAATATCGCGAAGATGACGATATTGACAATTATAGTCTTGTTGAGGGTACGAAGGAACCTACTAATGACCGGAAATCAGTGGAATCACTGGTTACTCCCGATACGATGGATATGGAGCTTCGTACCCAACAAACGTGCCCGGCTGTAACGCCGGAATGCACAGATTATGCCCAACATTGGACATTACCTGAAGATGACGATATTGAGAATTATACTCTTGTTATCGAGAAAGGCGGTATGGATACAGGTCGTATCGCAGAACATGAGCCTGTAGGTCGTCGCATTATGGACCAAAATTTTTACTTAAAAGAATTGCATCGAACATTTGACAATCATAAATGTAAGGCAGCATTTCAGTGCTCATTTGAAGATTGGACATGCGTAAAATCTCGTCGCAGTGGGTTACTCACGCAATTCTTCTTCAAATGTCAAATGTGCAACTCTGAAGACAATTTTTGGTCTGAACCCGTAGATTCCGACGAAATATTAGATATTAATAGAGCTGCTGTAGCTGGAACAATAACAGCTGGAATTGGTTACGCCCAGCTAGAAGAGCTATGTGCAGCCATGAACATTTCTTGCATGGCTGAACACACATACATTAAGTATCGCGAAGAGTTAGTTGACAGTTTTCTAGAAACGGCCATGGAAAGTATGAAAATGGCAGCCGAGGAAGAAAAACGACTTGCGATAGAAAAGAATGAAACGATAAATGGTATTCCGTATATAACGGTTATTGCGGATGGCAGTTGGATGAAGAGATCGTACGGCAAAGCGTACGATTCACTTTCCGGTGCAGGTACCTTAGTCGGTGATCGCACAAGGAAAGTTCTCTTCATTGGCATCCGCAACAAATATTGCACGGTATGCGACATAGCGGAGCGAAGACATTGTGCAGCAAAAGCTCATAAATGCTACAAGAATTTTGATCGCAACGCAAGCTCCACAAGTATGGAGAGCGATGCCATTGCAGAAGGTTTCAATAGTAGCCTGGAAATGTACGGATTGATATATAGAACACTTATCGCCGATGGCGACAGTAATGTATATCACTGTATACTCAAAAATGATCCATATCGCGAAATGAAGGTAAGGGTACAAAAAATAGAATGTACCAACCATCTGCTTCGTAATCTGTGCAATAAATTAAAAAACGTGGCTGAAACAACTCAGCCAAAAGGGCAAAAAAGAAAACGTGATTTTGTACAGCTTAGAAATGTTATAAAGAGCAACATTTTACCAATACGAAAAGAGGTGATGGAACTAACTTCTTTACGAATAGAAGAAAACATACCTCCTCATTTGCAGGCTGCAAAATTACAAGGAGATATAATGGACATGATTCCTAGCCACATATTTGGTGATCATACAGAATGTAAGAAACGCGGCCGTAAATGCGATGAAACGAAGACAAACTACGTAGACGATCTGAAACAGACTGGTATGTACCAAAAATACAGATTGCTGTAAGACATATAGCAGCTCATTCAAATAGTTTGCTGTTAAAACACACGAATAATCCTGCAGAATCGTTCAATTCTATAATCTGCAAAGAAATTGGCGGAAAGCGCATTAATTTTGGCAAACGAGGCTCCTATAATGCTAGAGTTTTGGGATCAGCTGTGCAATACAATACACAAGACGTCCTCACAAGAGTGTATAAGGTCAGAGGTAAAGCAGTTCCACCTGTAGTCGAGAAACTGGAGAAGCGACGGCAAATAAAAGTTGCGAGAACCAGAGAATCTCGACAAATCGATGGAAGGCAAAAGAGACCAAAGCGAGAATCAGGAACAGATCGCCATTATGGCCCGCAATCGCAAAAACCAGACGTTTCAGATGATGTATTCGAAAAAAATAGGCAACAACATTTTAAGATGTTGGCTGAAAACGCGAAAAACAGGAAGCAGATTGAACGGAACACAATAGATCAAGGTGATTCTGAACTGTGGTTATTCACAAGAAGTCTCATGTTGACAGCATCCAATTTTGGAAGGGTATGTCGTATGAGATTGCAAACGCCTCGCGCACCAACAGTGAAAGACATTTTGTTTCCTCCGTGCATTGACACTGCAGCCATGAAATATGGTCGCGATCGAGAGAAGGATGCGAGGAAAGAGTTAGCCGCAAAACTCAAGAAACAAATAAAACCTTGCGGATTGTTTATTGATGGTGAAAATCCATTCCTGGGTGCTTCTCCTGATGGGCTCATTGACGAAGATGGTCTGGTGGAGATTAAATGTCCTCAGTCGGCTGAAAATTTAACAGCAGAAGAAGCCATAGAAACATTGGTTTCCTTGAGAAACATTTTTGATAAAAAAAATCCTGACAATATAAATAAAAATCATCATTTTTATCAGGTTCAAGGTCAATTAAACATAACGCAACGAGAATGTTGCATTTTTGCTGTATGGACACCAAAAAGCATGAAAATAGTTCATGTAAATAGAGACAATGCTTTTTGGGAAACTAATATGCTGCCTTTACTAAAACGCTTCTACCACGATAGCATGCTTCCGGAAATCTTGGATAGTCGTCATAAAAGAAATATGCCTATAAGGGAGCCAAGATATATTATAGAAGCACAGGAAGCAAGTAAAAAATTAAGTAGTCAAAAAACTATTGAGCAAAATGCAAAAATGCTAAAGAGCGAAAATGTCATTAATGAAATAACGAAACGTTAAAATGTGACATTTCGCCTATGAAAACAGCAATTACCACTGCTATGATTGCTCAAGATATGGAGCAGGATGATGATTGTACATATATTGGTACAAGCTACAAGCGAGAAATAACCGAAGAGGATAAGGCAAGACGAATAATAAATTTAGATGAAGTTATTATACCTATTTCTATTGTGAGACAGAATGTCTTGTCTGGCAACGAACTAACGGATGAATCAATAGATGAATTTTTACGCATTGTGAGACAAAGTACTCCTTTTGAAACGCAAAGTGTACACTATCAAGGATTGCCTAATTATATTGACGCTAGTAAGAGCGACAAAAGTTTACAAATAATTGGAGGAAAAAATCAATACTCTGCAGAGGGAATTGAACACTGGCGATGTATATTTTGTGATGGCACCAAACTGTTCGTATATGACAGTATACCTGGCTGTACATACGATAGATTGGTGCCTAAGGAAAGAGAATATATAAAGCGTCGATATCCAAAAATAAGGCAAAGTGATATTATTTTTGAGAAAGTCGATGCACAACCAGACGGTACAAGTTGCGGAATTTACGCCGCAGCTTTTGCCACAACAATAGTAAAAAAGGGCAATCCTTGTAATGTAAAATATTCGTATAAAGTAGAAGACATGAGACGACACTTTATAAAAATTATAGAAGAGGAACATCTGTCGCTATTTCCAACACGTCCGTAGTACTATTTACAAAGTTATGATATTGTATAAATATATTGTTTAGATAAAACATGTCTCAATGAATAAAGTATTTTTTCGGTATTGGAAAACTAAATGTCAGAAGCGTCTGTTCTGACGCTACTGGCAAAATAAAATGCCACAAACGTTTATTCGGACGGTACTGATAATAATAAAAATCAGATGCGTCTATTCTGACGGTAGTGACAAAATAAAATGCCACAAGCGTGTATTCAAACGGTACTGATTATAATAAAAATCAGATGCGTCTGTTCTGACGGTAGTGACAAAATAAAATGCCGGAAGTGTCTATTCGGACGGTACTGATTATAATAAAAATCAGATGCGTCTATTCTGACGCTACTGGCAAAATAAAATGCCACAAACGTTTATTCGGACGGTACTGATAATAATAAAAATCAGATGCGTCTATTCTGACGGTAGTGACAAAATAAAATGCCACAAGCGTCTGTTATGATGGTACTGATTATTAGAAATGTATCATTTCAAAATTAAAATCGGAGAGACGGACATAAATATATTGGGTGCGTTCTCACGGGAATAGGCGTTGGAGGGGCCTATTCTGTAATTCAACTATAATATAATAAAAATCAGAAGCGTCTGTTGTGACGGCACTGATTATTACAAATGTATTTTTTGCACATTACAATCGGAGAGACGGAAGAAAATATATTGGGTGCGTTCTCACGGGAATGGGCGTTGGAGGGGCCCATTCTATAGTATCAATAATCAAAATTACATAATTTCGATCCTTTTTGTACGTTTGAAAAAGAATGTGTTGTGCATGTATTTGTAACTTGATTATATAAATATATAAACAGTACGTACAAGGCGGACAAAATAAAGCGTAACAAATTTTATCCTCACAACTTATTTGCAGAGAAATATGTTTCAAATAAAAGTTGTTTGCTTTGAAGGGGGACAACACAGGATTTCAATGTGAGTTGTGTCGTAGATGTCGTCATTCTAAAAAAATAGGGGACTAATTTCTTATAAAACTTGATTTTTTCCTTCACCTGAAAGTTGTACATCTCGTCGAGACATTTTCGAAATACTATAATAAAGCTCTCTTTCGTTAGAATGTCCTGATATTTCAAATTTTGTCATATTTTTTATAAAAAATGTAATGTCTCGTAGAATATTCACTTTTCGATGACTGTACCTTTATACTTTTATACATAGAATAACGAAATAAAGCAAATATTTATTATGCAAATAAACCGGGCTAACTAAGAACCAGCGCGGTAAATGATGCACCAAAGTTTTATTTATATACATTTTTTATTTTACATGTTTTCCAACCTTTGACTGCGTGCCGACTAGATTATCAGACTTGAGACACAGCTCCGAATTGATACGACACCTTCACAGAATGAAGGAGGTTCCAGATTCGAACTCTGGCTGAGGTAATATTTTAATTAAATCGAATCGATTAGGTGTAGGGGGGATTTTACTACTCCAACCGAAACTGTGTCTCAAGTCTGACAAATGTAGTCGGCCGCAGTCAAAGGTTGGAAAATATGTAAAATAAAAAAAATAAATAAAACTTTCCCCCGCATCATTTACCGTGCCGGTTTTTAGTTAGCCCGGTTTATTCGCACGGATTTTCTATTAGAACCTATACTTCGAATTTTTAATAATATTATTTTTGACATTTACAATTTTGCAAAATTGAATGCATGTACGAAATGCAATCAAATTTTTAAAAATAATTTTTGCCTTTTTTTTTCAACAAAATCGATTCTTTTATTCTAAGTAGAAAAATATCAAAGAAAAATCCTCGAAAAGTGAAGACTATGAGATATTTCATATATTTTATTAGAAACAAAAGCTTCATTTTAGTAAAACGTCTTGATGACATGTATAATATAATATATATACTTTTACCAGACAAAACTCAAGTTCCACAGAAATTAGTCGTCTTTTCTTGAAAACGACATCTGCGACATGACGCACATTGGAATCATTACATGTGTCACCCAAACAACTGTTGTGTAAAAACATTTTTTTCTAAAAAAGAAAAAAAGTTTTTAGAGCAGTAAATTAAAATAGGACATTCTGTAAAGGTGTATGCGATGTAAGGCATACATATAATGCATATTATAATGTATACACATACAATATATACGTATACGTAATTACAGCGCCTATGGTAATTACATATGGTAATTACATATGTGGGACTATGTACATTACATATGTGTATGAACATATATATACTCTCAGTGTTGAGAATAAATAATACAAAATATATCACACACACACACACACACACGTTTATATATATATATATATATATATTATATATATATATATATATATGTATATACATACATACTGTGACGTTGCGGCTCGCCGCACCGTCGCGGCGCCCCGCCGCCGTCACAAGGCGCGAAATTTTGCGCCCACGGACGGACCAGGGAGGCAACGACGAGATCTCCAGGGGTCGTATTTCATCGCGTTTCCGCATTCTGATTACTTTCTTTTCTTTTATGTAATGTAATACGCGCGGCACCTCACCCACGCCACGGCAACTCTTCGAGGGAGTAATCGGCGAGGGAAACCAAGGACGATTGACGACCGAGGAGGGGTGGCAAAAACGGAAGCAGCAGAGATCACGGGCTGGCGAGAGCAACGCGGCAGGCGTGCGGCATGGAGGCAGCGACGGACGAGCCGCCGATAGCGGGGCCCCAGGCGCCTGGGTAAAAACCCGGCTACAGCGAAGGATCTCCAAGCAACATCGACCTACGGGGTGGCTGGCCACCGCCCCAGGGTCAAACCGGAGGCCAACCGGCACAAGCCAAGTTCCGTCCGCCGCCAGGGACACAATTTGAGGAGCCGCCACGCTGCCGAGGGACCGTTGCGCGCCCCCGAAGGATCCCCTTGCGACGATCCTGCGTTGATATCGCGCGAGCTTGCAAGCTCGCTTCCGATTGGTCCGCGCGCCCCGAGAGGGGCGACCGCATCGATCTCGTTATCGAGCGAGAATTCGGCGACACTCTCTGGTCGTCCGTCGGCGAGATCGCACGTTTTGATTAAGTACGCGATAGCCACCCCGAGTCGGGGATATCGAATTTTCTTGGCGGATCGAGGACCGTTGGTCGAAGGTGACGGCGAGGAACCAGGAGAAGGCGTATCGCTGGTGAGGTTGCCCGTTATTCTCGCACTGTGAAGCCACGACACCGCCCTCCGGTGCACGCTCTCGCTCGGGATAACGCATGTGAGATCGAGTGTAATTTCGCGATCGATAACGAGAGCGAAGGGCCTCGGGATGGTCTCGTGGCCGCGGAACCGTGGTACAAGCGTGATGGCGAACCCCTGGAGATCGCGACAGACGCGTTAGTGAATTTCGCGAGTATATCGCGTCGTCCTCGCGACCTTGGTGTACGGCCGCAAACGGGCCGGTACTTCGTAAATTGCGTTACCGCTTCTTCGCGTCGGGAAATTCTTGTGTTCTAGCGTCGGTGTTAGCGTATCGATTGTGTTCGGATCCCGGTATTACGAATTGATAATTGCGTCAAGCTCCCATTGGTGTCGATGGAGTAATTGCGTTAGATCGGCTCTCGCGTTGAGAGGCTTTCGTTCACAAGCCCCTGGCGTTCGGTATTACTTGCGTTACGCCCTATGGCGTCCAGCCCTGCTCGCGATAACCTCGAATTTTGCGTTAGAGATAGTACTCCTTGTGTTGTCACAATCTCGGCGCCTCCGTGTTGCGCCCATTTAGAAAATTCTCGCGTAGATTAAGATAGCCTGGCGATGGAATTCTCGTACGGGCGTGGTGTTCACGCGCATCGAGCGTGGTGCATCACCATTTCGCGACATTTTCCGTTAACTTTCGCATCTCGCGTTATTATTACTATTAAGAGTTTGAGAACTGCGCTTTCCGTGCGCCTACAATAAGCTTTAATGACCGCGTTAAAAATTATTTCTGTTGAATAAATCCAGACATCCCGCCACCGGCTATTCTTGATTGGTTATTGGCTTTATTTTGTGTTTGATCGAAGCCGGATGGATAAACGTTGTTATTTTCTCGACAACCAGCACTCAATAAATGTTATTTTCTTTGTTATCTGACTGAGTTACAAATTTACGTGTCACCCCGCCGGATATCGCGCTGCCCTTCATTAACCCCGCCCGTGATTAGGTCAAGCTAGCCGATTCCACGCACCTCCACACACTTCGTTTTGCGTCTCGTTTAGGTTTTCGCGATTTCGTGGACGCGAATGTACGCGTCTGGCGCCCAACATTCGGAACATTTCGTGGAGTATCGGAGGTGCGAGGAAGCCACTGGAGAGGCCTACCATCCCGCTCTCCTAAGTCCTTTTGATCCGGCACACGTCCCGGAGCGGTCCGGGAGTGCAAAAAGTCGTGACAATACATACATACATACATACATACATACATACATACATACATACATACATACATACATACATACTACATACATACATACATACATACATACATACATACATACATACTATACATACTATACATACATACATACATACATATATACATACATACATACATACATACATACATACATACATACATACATATTATATAGGCGCTGTAATTATGTATACGTATGTGTATGTGTACATTGGTGCGTCCGTGCTGAGACGCCCGTTACATCGCGGCGAGTCGCGAGATTCTCAATTGTGGAGCCTCGGTCCGGTCTCGAGCGGACGCGACGGCAGGGATGCCAGATTTGCGTAGCAGAAACGTAAATCTGGCATCCCTGCGCGACGGCCCGAGGCTCCAGAACAATTGAGGATCTTTGGTAAATCAATAACGATCGATAACAGCTGTTCATGAAAAACGCGGTTTAGAACCGGAATTAGAAATGTCGGTATTATCGACATTTTTAGTTCTGCTTGAGTGGCGTTGTTTTCGCGTTCGAGTTCGCCTGTCACTGCAGGATCCCCTTAACGCTACGATTAATATAGATTTTAGAAATTTGTATATTTCTTTAAATTCATCCATCTGATATAATTTTCCTAAGCATCTTAGGAAAAATTGGCGTATTTTAATCGCCCTGCCTTTTAGACAATCCCATTTAGCAATCTTAGCTATAAAATGGCTCACATCTAGTCTCATGTAACATGACGGAATATCTGTATTATTATCATTAACAATCTTATAACACACTTGCAAATAATGACTTAAATCATTACAATTCGCAAATGCGCGAGCAACAGCAATTAAAATTGCCTTTCCAAAATCTGTTACGACAATTCGAGGTTTTGGAGCACCTTTTCTTATAATTTCCGAAAGAAAATAACTTATTATGGCTGCATCTTGTTTTGTGGGTATCATTTGGAAAACTGGAAAATTGACAAGTTTAGAAGCGCAAACGCATTCATATAAAAATATATGTTGAGACTTTTTGTCATTAGGAAGACGTAATTTCTTTCCTATACTTCCTGTAGCATCTATTGCCATAAGACTGTTCTTATCTTTATGGGCTGTTTTGTAAAGAAGCTGTTGCTCTTGAGTCCAGTACATACAGTAAAAAGGATCCATTCCGATATTATGGATAATACCAGCACATCTAATGTGCTTTGCCATTTGTAAATTTTTTAATGGATCTGTGTTTTCCAGCTGTAAACGTTTGTCCATTTCCTCCTGTTTAGCTTTGCGCAAAACTGTCGTATCATATAAAGTTGGTGAGATATTATCGCCAAATGTCATTATTTTATTGGCTTCTTCATTGCGCCATACGTTGGCATTTTTATTGCCACTCACCAACTCAGTTGCAATTCTTTCTCGCAATTCACCTCTCAATTGTCTTTTTTTCTTATGAGTAACTTGTGCACAAAAATCTCTCAGCGTGCATTCAAAAATTACATCGTTTCCTTTTACGGGCTTACTAAATAAAGTGCCCACAAGTTTTGCACCACATTCGTTGCAACTTCCTTTAAATGTTGCATAACATTTAGCATCGCTACTTTTATATATTTTTCCACGTTTAAATACGAATGCGCACGGTATTTTAGCTTGTTGCCATATTTTATCAGCAAAAATGTGGGTCCATTTTCCTGCTTGCAATGATACGTAATTTCGTTTAACACGAGATTTGCTTTTTGTACTTTTGGGCTTTATTTGTGCCCACTTTTCTTCTGAAATCACCAACTTAAACTTTTTCACTTCTTTCTCGCAAGCAGAACTGTTATTTATATTATAAGAAGTGTCTTTCGAGTCATTGTATGTATCTTTTTTATCAATCCCAAATGCTTTCAATACAGCACTGTACATACCACTTCTGTCATTTTTCAAAATTGTATAAATATGTTTTGGCGTTATGTGGGACCCACTATTTTTAATTGTCTCAGATATAGAGCGATATACTGCATGAGACGGTGGAAAAACTTTACCGTCATTGTGTATAGTTCTATACTTTTCATCACTTAAAATATTAAGCAACTGTTCCTTATCGTACATGATTTTGTCTTGTAAATTCGTGTGTTTCTATAATTTTATTATATTTCTACAAATGTCTGATATTTATTTAACCACGAATTTTTATATATTAATATATATATATTTTTAATATAGATATGTATTACCACCAATACTAATAGTTATATATATTACCACAATTATATATATTACCACTATTACCACAATTTCAATAATATACACTGTATATATTAAATATATACTGTAAATAAAGAGGAAAACCTAAAAAAAAATAATAAATATAATTTAAAGAATAATATAATTTAAATGTAACGATGCAAAATCCGTTATAATACGACATAACATATGCAAGCAAATATTTTACGTAATTTTTAAATTTCCATAAAAAAGCAGAAAAGTATTATATTGGATTTCGATTCATTACATTGAATCATTGTTATCACACTTCTTTTTTCAAATATGTTTGTCACACGGGGTCAATTTGACCCCAGCCAATTTTTAAGCAGCTGCTGTTAACAACCTAACAGTTTAAGTGAATCGTAAAAAAATTCCAGAATTAAGTTTAAATATTGTAAAATGTGTTATAAAAAATAATTTATGGAGTGGCATTATGTTACAAAAATGTAAATTCCTGAAAAAGAATTATAACTTTTATTTTTCTATGTTTTCTGCTCAAAATTTTGCATAATACTCTTAAGATATGTTACTTTAGTAAAAAAAAGTCTGGAATCACTTTGACTCCGTGTGACAACTGAGGATTAATATTTTTATTAATCATTATTACATATAATCAAAGATGTGCATTATTTCAAATGCATATCTAATATTTTCGTTAATAAGAGAGAAATTATTTTCAAACACTGTGCCGCACAGTGGGCCAAAATAACAATCTAGCTGGACAAAAGTCATTTTGTAAAGATTAATATATTTGTAACAATGCGCCCCAAAACGCATTGTCCCCGGCGAACATCAGCCGGATGCCGCCCAGCCGAACATCCGCGGGCGAGACAAGGCACAGTGTGCCCTTTTTTAAAAGCTTCATCTCGCGTATAAGTCCGCGAACGGACTTACCGCGGCGACTGACTCGAAGCACCGAGCGGTGCCGAAAACGGCCGAAAGCCGCCGAACGCGATCGCGACACCGGGACGCCGTACTTCCCGACCGCTCCACCGCTCCAGCCCGGCGCTCGCGATCGTCGTCGCGTATACCCGCGCCACTACGACGCACCGCCGCGGGTATAACGCGCCACTACGACGCACGCCGAAATTATCCTAACGGAGAGATTCCGCCGTGAGCCAGCAACCGATCCGACCGATTCTCCGCTGCTCCCGGATCCTGCAATCCCACACTCGAAAACCAACCCGGAGTTAGAGAGTCTTCTCTGGCTCCGCTGAGTGACGCATCTCAGTGGTTGATTTGATCCTACCTCGATACCTATCACGCCGGAGTGAACCAGGGCAAGAGAGTATTCTCTTACTCGCCAAGAATCTTGGCCCGGTGCCGCGTCCCAGCGAAACATATCGATGCGAAAGGAGATAAAGAGTCCTCTTTATCTCCGCTAAGGATCTTAGCCGCTCGAGATTGTTTCCGGACGCATTCCCGCGCCAACCATCGCCGCGCCGGCGCATCACATAGCACGGGCCCGCGTGCCCGCCGATTCGCGTTCATACTCCGCGCCCCGCGATCTCTGTACATATTCTGTATCGATCTCTGCGCTTCCTCGACGCCGCGATCTCTGTCTGTACATATTCTGTATCGATCTCTGCGCTTCCTCGACGCCGCGATCTCTGTCTCTCGTCACACCGTCGGCCTCCGCGGCCCACCGTATGTACTTAGGAATTATAGAATAAATTGTTAACGTTTTCGTTCGAACCAAGTCTTGTGCCTTCCTCCGCACCTACTTCGAACCCTGACCAGCCGCGAGCTCGATCCGCGCTTCGAAGGCAAGGTTGTTTTATATTTTTTTAAATAAATGATCATATTTTTAAGAAAAATATCTGATGGTTTATTTTCTACAATATATTTACTGTATTGTTACGTCCTGGGAACTCCACGATTTCCCTTTTTCGCGGGGCTAAGATAGGCCTTAAGATTATGATAGGTAAACTAAGCGCGGACGGTTATCGATCGGGGAGTGAGCCTTGATCCCCTCGCATTCCATCTTTTATGACCAAAATGCCTATTTGGTTGGGCAACTAAAAGCAACCTTTCAGATGACAAACTACCGACAGACAGGACATACGTGATCGGTTTTATCAATTTTGTCTAGCCCATAGCTATAAACCCGGCGACACGACGCGCCGAGGAGAGCCTTAATCCCATGCAGAATCCTTATCGCATCACGCGACTAGCCCAAAGTTGGCCGCGGAATGTCCCGACAAACAGAGATAAGATCCAAAACGCGCTTTTAGAGATCCGTAAGAGCACGTGGCGGAATTTCTGTTTGCGATAAAGCTGCAATAAAGATTGGATGAAATACATTTGTCTGTCGATACTGAAAACAGGGACCGCGAGATAAGGGACCCCAATAAAAGAGGAATCGGCGATAGCTGAAAACAAATCAGTCACTGGAAGAATCGCTGGGTTGCACCCCCGATAAGACAGTGGGGGCCTTACGAAGGGACTCACCAATGGAAAACCGGAAAAATCGATAACCGTCTCTAGCTTTCTAGGATAGGCGAAAAACTTAAGATCTGGCTCTTGGGTGAGAAACGTCTCGCCCAATAAGGAATCCTCCAGATAAAAATTAGAAACATCCCGCCAACCAGAGGTTCCCAAAAACGGAAACCAGACACCTCCCACAACGAAATCCACCCCTTCCATTCCTTACATTTTCCTATATAAACCCTGACATTGCGGCACTCCCTCTCAAAGCTTCTGAGTCTCCTCAAGCCTTGCAAGCTTCAGTCTTTCATCCAGTCACTACAATCGTGACAATTTAAAGTCTGTGCACATCGAGCCAGAAGTTTCTCCGTCCCACCTACTTCCGTTTCCGAGAAGGAGGTCCAACGATTCTCATCCGTTCAAGGATCATCAATTCTCAATCCGACCAGCGCCAAGTAGTAAGTCGTATATTCACTTCTTTTACTTATCCTCACTTTAGTGTCCAGAAGTTCTCTCGGTTAAACCTTAATCCATAAACCTTAAACATTAATCCTTCTAACCCTCCAATCTCTTTTTCTATATTATTCCTGAGTTAGCTGATTAATCGGCGGGCTCGGAGTAATCTATGGTATTCCTGAGTTAGCTGATTTATCGGCGGGCTCGGAGTAATCTTTTCTATATTATTCCTGAGTTAGCTGATTAATCGGCGGGCTCGGAGTAATCTATGGTATTCCTGAGTTAGCTGATTTATCGGCGGGCTCGGAGTAATCTTTTCTATATTATTCCTGAGTTAGCTGATTAATCGGCGGGCTCGGAGTAATCTGGTATTCCTGAGTTAGCTGATTTATCGGCGGGCTCGGAGTAATCTCCTTTCTATTCACTGCTGGGAACCTCAACAGATCCTCTGTCTTCAATTTCAACCCTTCCAAACCGAGTCGACTTCGCCGCGGTTAATGGTTTTAAAACAATTAACAGGGAATTAACTTATAGTGGATTCCCGCGGTCCCCTTTTTAAGAAATCTCGAAGGGCCGTAAAACACGAACATGATCGTCGGAAGCAACAAGCGCGAAGGAAATTAGAAAAGGCACGAATTAGCGCAGGTCCTTCGTGTCTCGCCATTCCACCGGCTCTACCAGCCTTTTCGGAGGAACCCTGTTCCTCACAGGAGCGTCGCCCTGTCGTTCCACCTCGGCCTATTGTCCTACCATCTCGTCCCTTCCCCACCTCTTCTCGCCCTGTTTGTCGCGTGGCCCCATTTCGCGTTGTCCCGGTCAACCGCGATCCCGCCACCCTGCTTGAACCTCCCGGTTCCCCCTCCTCTTCCCGAAGTCCGTCCCCGACCTCCTCGACCGCTTCGACTCTCGATCTCGAGGACCTCGATCCCGAGGTGGTTACTCTGGATTAGAATCACAGCGCAAAATTATTTAACATACATATACCTTACCCTTACCCATAGTTTATAATTATTTGTTAAACTCTTATCTCACCGTTTTTACCCCGAACATCTCTTTATATTTTAATTTAGATACACTTGCACACCACACACATATTTTAATTAATTTCATGTGACCCCATTCTTAAACTAATTGTAGTTAATAGCGAGCAGGATGTTTATTTTCAAATAGGTTCCCCTTTCAAAATCCTGCCCGATTACCCCCGCATTTATGTAACACCCGCGAGAATAATACTCACTCATGACACACACGCATCCGACATTCACACTTATAAATGTATTCAATTTTATTTGCCCTAATTCTCACTTATTGTTTACCTAGTTTATATTATCGTAATAAATATTTGTCTTATATTAAACATTGACTCCAATCTGCATTCATTATAATTTAAGACCTCACCCACTACTATTCCCTTTCTCGAAACCGCACGAGGTCCGATCCTAAGTTAAAGGGATTAAATTCCCTGACTTAAAAGAGGACCGACGATCGCACCGCTCACGGAAGGCGTCCTACCGTCTCCACGGACGTTGACCCTTTCGGAGCCATTGAAAAGTGCGTTCGGGCTCGCGCCACGCGTCTCATAGCGTGTACCTGCGAGCGATATTCTTAAGCTTCTAGTTGCGTCCTTCCTTACCCCGACCCCTCTGGTTAGCCTCTCCTTCGCTTCCCAGTTTTTCTTATCCTAATCCTGGGGTTGGACGTAACAGTATACTTGCAGTTATGTTATAACAATCATTTGAATAAGTCATATAAATGCCATCCCGCAAAATGTTAAATCATTATTTTAATAGCGCTCGAAACAAGAACAGTGAAACTTTAAATTACATAAATATGGAAGAAAGTAGCGGTTATTTTTAAGTCAAACATTGCCGATTTTTAATTATAAAATTTCTTAAGTATGAAACTTAAGAAGGTTACATTTTACTACTAGCATGATTCCTTATTTCTGATTTTTATCCTTTAAAATTAGCTGCCGCCAAATGCCTAATATTTCCTACATATAGCATTTTTCAGATATTGACATCTATCTACGGTTTCTCATAGTTTCTTCATATTTATCAAATTTATCATAAATTTATCACACTAAAAATAATCTAATAATAGGCCAAAATGTTTGTTAAGTTTTTATTTAATTAAAGTTTACGATACTATCTTGTTATGGCTCTGTGCACTTTGCAGTAATTACTACTGCTTTATTAAGCATTGAAAAAATAGCTCAAAACTCATTTTTTAATTAGGAATAGCGCTATGTAGTTAGTAAACGGTCTTTTAGAAACACTCTGTATATTAAATGTTATCTTAGGCTGATATACATTGTACAAGTTTACTTTCTATTTTAAAACACTTGAGAACATTTGATTAAAGATAAAACTAAAATTACTATATTTGTCCAGCTAGATTGCCGTTTTAGCCCACAGTGAGCCGCTATTTTCTTAAAATAGCACAAATCGAAAATCCGCTAGAGAAGATGAAGATTTAAGTTTCTTCTTTAAAATGATCACATCATTTTTGCTTTCAGACCATATATGGCCGGTATTCATAGCCGGTTCTTATTTCAAGACCGTCCTAAGTAATGTCTTAAAGAGGTTGGTTTCTCAAATCAATATAATAAGAATTAGTTAAAATTTATGAAAAATATTTGTCTATGTGAATCTGTCAATTATGCCAAAGTTGAAGACAAATTGTTTGCATGGTTGTAGGCGGAGCTAGAGACCCTATAATAAAAGACTGGTCATAAGGCGATTTTGTCAAAAGACTGCGAAAGAAAAAGATATATATTCATTATCGCTTTCTCCTTCTCTCTATCTCTTTTCCATCTTTCTTTTTCTGTTTCTCTTGCTTTTGACAAAACTGGGCGGACCAATCAAAACTGGCTGTCTTATGACCAGTCTCTTATTATAGGGTTTCTAGGCGGAGCCAACTGCTTCTTGCCTAGCTGTTAAAAATGATGAGTTTGATAAAAATAGGTGCAAATAATTCTTTAAATATTTATAAAAGACTTTTACGAAGACTGAAAAGATTATCTACATAGGTATAAAAAAATTATAAAAATAAAATAGCATATTGCCACATTTCAACGTGTATAATAACGTATTTAGGTTTCAATTGTACAAACAACGACCTTTAAAACCTTAAGAAACAGCTAATTAAATGTATATAGCCACATAATCATTTGCTAACTCATTTATCTCGCGAAAGCACACCTATAGGCTTTCCTCTGCCCCACCGTACAGTGGGGCCAAATAAAACTTAAAACTTCGTGTTGCAAAAAAGGTCAGTCTCGAAATTTGAACCAATTTCGATGCTTTTTTTTATATGAAACATAATGAAATTTACAACTTTGTCGAGTTAGATTTTTGATTTTTTACTCCCTGTTTATTAAATCAAACATAAAGAAGTTAGATTTAGAAAATTTTCAATCAAAAATTAGATATCTTATTTAATTTAACGTCGAGGTCAGGTATTGATATTGAACTTAAATAATTAAACACTGATTAGGCTTGAAAAAATCTTAGACTGACAAAATCTCACTAAATCTTACCTTAACAAACGAAATTGATTGAAATAGCACCTGATGTTAGTTAATAAAAACTGCTGAATAAAGTAAGACTGAAGTATTTCTATTACGTAATCAATTATTTTAATTATTAGTCAACTTTAAGTTAGTACCAAGTTTTGAGCCTTTGCATCTATCGGAGATGGGCAGAATGCTTCCACTCAATATAAAGACTACTTGTATAAAGATCTATTTATATAAAGATGTAGCTGATCAAGAGTCGATAACGCTAATCTTCGTTAATTCTCATTCAAGAGTTGATAGAACTAATTCTTGTTCCCAAATACTACGTCCAATCATATGTTGATATGTTTATGAGTCATTACAAAAAAGTAAAAGTGCGTGATCAGCCGTTTAACTGTAGCAGTATAGATTTTAAACATTTTACAAAATGTAATACACGAAAACATAACAAATTGGTAACAAACGAAGACATTATAAATAAGCTATTGATCTTCAGATCCTTATATAAGTAGTCTTCGTACTGCATTCTGTCCAATTCCAATAGATGCAGACGCTCAAAACTTGTTAATAACTTAAAATTCATTAATAATTAATAAAAAAATTGATTACATAATAAAAATACTTCAGTCTTACTTTATTCAGCAATTTTTATTAACTAAAATCAAGTGCCATTTTAATTAATTAATTTTAATTAATTTTAATTAATCTCGTTTGTTAAGATAAGGTAAAATTTAGTGAGACTTTGTTAGTCTAAGGTATTTTCAAGCCTAATCAGGGTTTAAACATTTAAGTTCAATATCAATATTTATCTCCGATGTTAAATTAAATGAGATATCTAGTTTGATTGAAAATTTTCTAAATCTAACTTCTTTATGTTTGATTTAATAAAAGAAAGTAAAAAATAAAAAATCTAATTCAACAATTATCTTTCATTTAAAAAAAGCATCAATATTTATTTAAATTTCAGAAACACAAAGTTTTATTTAGCCTCACTATGCGCCGGCCTGTCTTGCAACGTGACGGCAACCAACCTCCTTCAGATGCTAATACGGCTCTGTGATTGGTTTATGCCATCTTAAGATTGTACTGAAGAGGCGGTCTTAAATATAAGGTCCGATTATGAATACCGGCCTATGAGACCACCCCTAAAAAAAGCAAGGACCGTTGGCAACTGCTGCACTTAAACTTATAATCATATCTGCGTTAAGATTTATTTTTCAATATTAGAAAATACATAGTTTTTTTTAATTGCAAAAAGAATTCAAAAATTTTAGACCAAAAATTTTAGACTAAAAACACTAAATCGAATTGGTACGACACCCGCACGGTATACGGGAGGTTCCAGGTTCAAACCCTGGCTGGGGTAATATTTTTTCGCAATAAAAATTTACATCAACTGACCAAAACCCATGGTCGAAAATTAAATTTATTGCCAGTTAAGGCCGACGAAATTATTATTTAAAAACACTAATTTGTTTCCAACTATCGTAAAGCACCACTTTGCAGCTAGGCCATATAATGGTAATCGCTGCATGCTTCACTTCTATGGCGTGAATATTTGACAACTAACCAATTTTGTATAAAAATATTTGAAAAATGTTTACAAAAGATAGATAAATGTGCAAAATTATGCAAAAAGAATGGTTTTGACAATTTTTTAACCTTGCCTAACAAAAATTCGCAGAAAAGTGCCTCTAAAAGACTCATCAAGGTAGAATGGACCCTTAAATCATTAATTAGCAAAAATCTGACACGCTCAGCAGGCATGGTACATCGCACAGTAGTGGAGGTGTATATTGACACTTTTTAGATATTTACATAATTCTGCATACAATAATAAGAAAATTATTTTGAAGTTTTGAGTTATTCATCCATAATTTACTATACATAAGGATTAATGTCAGCACAATGACGGAATATTAATCAACACTTGTATATTGACAGTTTTTAAACATTCATTTTCATACAATAATGAGAAAACATAAAGGTTAATGTCAGCATATTTATGGAATATCAGTCAATACGTATATACCGTAACTATATTGACATTAATCTTTATGTATAGCAAACAATCTCAGATAAATAAGATAAAGCTTCAAAGTAATTTTCTTATCATCTTGTATGTAGAAATATCTAATAAGTTCGTCAATATGCAAGTAATAATCCGTAATTATGCTGACATTAATCTGTATGTATAGTACATTACAGATAAATAACGGATAAAAACCTTGAAACTTTAAAGCGACCGCAATTAGTTGCACATTCAAGGCGATTTTCGAGAGCTACGCCTACTTCTCTCTCCTTGCCTCTCCGCTCGGCCACGCTAGTCACTTGTACGGCAAGCCGGCCGAGCAGAGCGACAAGGGGAGAGAAGTAGGCGTATCTTTCCAAAATCGTCTCGAATTTGCACCTAATCTGGCCACTGAAGTATGTGCAGTACGTAATGATACGTTCACTGCTGTGCGACATACCATGCCTGACTTTGAATGCTTTTCCTTTAATAAGCATTATTCGACGTTTTCGTATAAACGTTTTTATCCATTCTACAGAATCTGAAAGGACAATCGGTAATTTTGGGGTACTCGTATAACAGACAAAGAAAGTTAACCTAAAAATGTATACCATCTTCATTATAAATGTACGATAAAATAATATCTTTTAAAGTATTTTAAGTGAAAAATAATAGAACTTACTCCTTGAATACTTCCTCTGAACTTTTCCTCTTCTCGCCTATCCTTGATCACAATCTAAGAATTTTCTTCTTCACTTCACTTTCACTGAAACTTTCGCTTCACTCGATCTTTAGATGGCAATCAATCACAATCCATAAACGCATAATAGATTTACTCGCACTTGCGACTTTTCTGATTGGTCGGTGATAACCGCCAATGACAGGCCCCCCTAGGGAAAATGGCCGTACCGCAGAGACGAAGAAAATGGCCGTATCGCACAGAAGAAAATGGCCGTCACGCGGAGACAAAGAACGTGATTGGTTGAGGGGCGTACATGCGTGTCCGTCATGTGTGGTTCTTGAAAACGCCGCCAGAGCGCGATAAACGTATCGAAGTTATAGCGACTCTCACACCTCATTGGCCGGAATACGGAGCGATGGAGAGACGCCTTAAGACTCACACGCCAGCGCCGCAGTCGCAAGCGTGCGCACCTACAACGGCTGAAACGACACTCGTACCTCGTGTCTCGATAGTAACGGACGGATTACTTTTACGTTTTTATAGTCGGGCATAACGTACATTCGCATAGTGTTCACGATAATCCGCGTAATACATATAGTACGCGAGGTCCGTGACCTGTTTCATTACCGAGTTAATTACTCACCAGTGTAAATACTTATCGTTAAACTGTACATACTTTGTGATACTACGTTCTTGTAAATATATGATTGTCTGATAACCCGAGTCATTACTTGAGCACGCGAAACCTGACCGGCCATCACGGCCTATAGTAGAATTCGTGCGCCGCGAATCCCTACAGTGGTGACCAGCCGACGTGAGTTTTGCCACGCGACGTAATTTCGCCGAGCGAAGTGATTTTCATCGCGCAGCGTGATTTTCACCGGCCTGTTAACACGAATATCACGTACCGCGGACATTACAGCACGGCGTGACTTTTCTGGAACGGAACGAGATCGCCGGATCGCACGCGGATCCCGCGTGGATCACGTGATAGAGACACACGTACACAAAAACATCACGCGACGAGTGAGTGCGCGTGTTTTCGAGACGGATGATGCCCCTCACACATTCACCGCGAAGGACAACGCAAACGGACGACGACGCACCACCGCCACCGCACGATCACGTACCACCGCCGAGCGACCAAGTGCACGCATCAGGCTCCACGACCCCCGGCATCCACAGCGACGGGACCGGCAACATGGCCTACGGCGGAAACGACCCGCTCAATGGAGGACAATTCGACCCACCAGGGGGAAACGGACACGAAGGACACGAACTGAACGCAGTAAAGGCGCTCAGGTTGCCGCAACCTTTTTGGCGAGACAACCCCGCCAGATACTTCACGGTAGCGGAAATGACATTCGCATTACACAGAGTCACATCTGACGACTCTAAGTACAGGTATGTCGTAATCCACTTGGACGCTGACCTCTTAGGACTCGTAGGCGACATTATAGACTCACCACCCGCGCACGGCAAATACGAGGCGCTTAAACAGCGTATCATAGACAGTCTTTCAGAATCGCAGGAAACTAGGTTAAGACGTCTTCTGCGAGGACAGGCGATGGGCGACGAGAAACCGTCGGTGTTCCTACAGCGACTCCGAAACCTGGCCGGAGGGCAATGCAACGACAGCGTACTGCGCAGCCTTTTCATGGAGCAAATGCCGGAGCACATGCGGGGAATATTAGCGATTAGCCAGCTGGACGATCTAGCCACGATAGCTACACAAGCCGACCGGATAGCCGAGGTAACACGCCCACATATAGCTAACATAAATCAGGCATCCGTAGGTGCAGTCGCACTGCCGCAGGACATACCCGCACCCAGTAAAGCCCACCCGACGGCACCGGGGAATCCCGGGCCAGCAAGCGACATCGAGGGACTGCGACTCGCGGTCGAGGCGCTTACGCGAAAATTCGAGCGCACAATGCGAGGACGCAGCCGGAGCAGAAACCGAGGAGGCAATCGCAGCCGTTCGACTACACCACACCAGAAGGACGCACAGAAATACTGCTATTACCACAGGAAGTTTGGCGCGGACGCAATAAACTGCCGACCACCTTGTTCCTGGATCACAAAAAAACAGATCCAACAGGAAAACTAACCCCGCCGGCGAGCGTCGCGGCCGCCGCCGGCAAACCGATTCCCGCAAGACGACTTCTCGTAACCGATAAAAAAACAGGAACACGTTTTCTAGTAGACACGGGAGCAGACGTATCAGTACTTCCACAGGAATGGGCTCACCGCGCTCTCCCGACCGATCGATTTTTATACGCGGCGAATCACACAATAATACCCACATACGGAGAGAAGAAACTAACTCTAGATCTTGGACTACGGCGCGAATTCAACTGGACGTTCATCGTAGCCGACGTAACAATACCTATTCTAGGGAATGATTTTCTACACGAATACAATCTCCTTCCAGATCTCAGAGGACGACGATTATTAGACGGCACAACCAGCCTAACCGCAAGAGGAAGATGGACGAGAAAAGGCATATCAGCACTTACAACCATTGATTCCGACAACGAGTACCACGAAATACTTCGTAAATTCATCGAGGTTACGAGACCGAGCAAATTCAAGGAACCACGACACCCCGTACGACACTACATCATAACAAGAGGACCGCCTTGCACGGACCGTGCACGACGACTATCACCGGAAAAGCTGCGATTCGCAAAAAAAGAAATCGAAGCTTGGATAGCAGACGGCATCCTCAGACCATCCAGCAGCCCTTATTCAAGCGCACTGCTGTTGCGAAAGAAGAAGGACGGAACGTGGAGAATTTGCGGAGACTACCGCGGATTAAACCGAATAACTCGATCGGATATGTACCCAGTACCGAATCTCAGAGATTTCGCACACCGACTCCACGGATGTACAATATTCACAACGCTTGATCTTGACCGCGCATATTTCAATATCCCAATGGCACCCGAGGACCGAGAGAAGACAGCAATAATTACCCCATTCGGACTCTTTGAATTCAACGTAATGCCTTTCGGACTGAAGAATGCAGCACAGTCATTTCAACGTTTTATGGCCAACGTATTACGTGGATTGGACTTTTGTTTTTGCTACTTGGACGATATAATAATCGCATCACGTACACCTGAAGAGCACAAGAGACATCTTGAAATAATCCTAGCAAGACTACAAGCACACGGCCTCACACTCAAGCCAGAGAAGTGTGTTTTCGGGAAACCAGAAGTTGAATACTTGGGATACCTAGTCACACCCACGGGAACGAAGCCACTGGAACACAGGGTTCGAGCAATTATTGAATACCCGAAACCAACGAATATTTCTGAACTCCGTCGATTTCTCGGAATACTCAATTTTTACAGATCGTCTATTCCCAAGGCAGCTGACACACAGGCACCACTCCACACGCTCACCGCCGGAGCCAAGAAACGAGACAAAAGGAAAATAGAGTGGACACCGGAAACAGACGACGCTTTCGACAAATGCAAAGAGCAACTCGCACAAGCCACTATAGTACAGGGAAATTAGGATTTTTCTGCGGAATAATTCGCATGTAGCTAAATTTTTGCATGGATCTTTATTTCGTCGTTAAAAACAATATGTGAAAAGTCCCCATCGATGTGACCCCTGCTAAAAATTTTACAGAGGGTCAAAGGTAAAGAAAAACAGTTTTTCGCGAATATTTCTTTATTCATTAGTCCTACGGCAAAAATAGTTATTACAAAATTTGTAGCTTATAAAATTTTCTACAAAAAATGTTGTATAAGTTTTTTTGTACAAGCAATACTTTTCACGTAATAAATTTTGCAAGATATGCGCTGCGCGGTAAATTTACGGAGCGCGCTGACAGACGTCAAATAAAGTGAAGCGTCGCACGTGCGCACAAAAAATGTCATATCTTTTGAACGAATCATCGTACAAAAATGATCAAAAAATCGTTGAAAAGCAGAAACTTTCAGCTTTTTAATGCAATTTGGTTCGTTATTCTATGATAATTTTTGAAAATTCTACGATGGTTTAAACAAATTGTTACGTGCATTTTTTGCCTTTTTTCATAAAATCAGCCACAAGTAGGTTCCAAATTGTAAAAAAAAAACGCCAGCAGGATATTACAGTATATACTTCATACTTTGACCCTACCAAAGGAAAAAAATTACAAAAATTTTTTGCTTTAAAATCAAGCTATTGACATTTTCAGTAATTTTTAAAATTTTTGATGAAACGTTAAAATTAAAATCGTCATAACTTGACGAAAAATTGCGCTAGAAAATTTCTTTAAAAAGCAATCGAAAGCTTGAAATATCTACTTTCAATTGCTTTTTAAAAATATTTTCTAGCGCAATTTTTCGTCAAGTTATGACGATTTTAATTTTAACGTTTCATCAAAAATTTTATAAATTACTGAAAATGTCAATAGCTTGATTTTAAAGCAAAAAATTTTTGTAATTTTTTTCCTTTGGTAGGGTCAAAGTATGAAGTATATACTGTAATATCCTGCTGGCGTTTTTTTTTTTTTTAACAATTTGGAACCTACTTGTGGCTGATTTTATGAAAAAAGGCAAAAAATGCATGTAACAATTTGTTTAAACCATCGTAGAATTTTCAAAAATTATCATAGAATAACGAACCAAATTGCATTAAAAAGCTGAAAGTTTCTGCTTTTCAACGATTCTTTGATCATTTCTGTACGATGATTCGTTCAAAAGATATGACATTTTTTGTGCGCACGTGCGACGCTTCACTTTATTTGACGTCTGTCAGCGCGCTCCGTAAATTTACCGCGCAGCGCATATCTTGCAAAATTTATTACGTGAAAAGTATTGCTTGTACAAAAAAACTTATACAACATTTTTTGTAGAAAATTTTATAAGCTACAAATTTTGTAATAACTGTTTTTGCCGTAGGACTAATGAATAAAGAAATATTCGCGAAAAACTGTTTTTCTTTACCTTTGACCCTCTGTAAAATTTTTAGCAGGGGTCACATCGATGGGGACTTTTCACATATTGTTTTTAACGACGAAATAAAGGTCTATGCAAAAATTTAGCTACATGTGAATTATTCCGCAGATTTGACATTTTTTTGTTTAATTTCCCTGTACTACTATGCTAGCGCACCCAGCCGAACGAGCACAACTCATGCTAGTGACCGACGCTTCTGACACAGCCATGGGAGCCGCACTAGAACAAGTCATCGATGGGAAACGACAACCATTAGGTTTTTTCTCAAGGAAGCTGACACCAACACAGGCGAGATATAGTACATACGACCGAGAGCTACTAGCAATCTACACGGCAATTCACTACTTCCGATACATGATCGAAGGCAGGGACACGGTGATTTACACAGATCACAAACCGTTAACCTACGCTTTTGACCAACGACCAACTAAAGCCTCACCAAGACAACAGCGACACTTGGACTTCATAGGCCAATTTACCACGGATATACGCCACGTGGCGGGACTCGAGAACAACGTAGCCGACGCTTTTTCGAGAATCAACGACATAACATTACCAATCATCGTTTCGACAGAAGATATTGCGACAGCTCAGCATACAGACGACGAATTACGAAATCTTTTGTCAGTTCCAGGGACACTCAAACTAAAACAGCTACGCCTGGACGGTACCGAGACAACAGTCTACTGTGACGTATCCACGGACAACATCAGACCGTACATTCCAAGGCCCCTAAGGAAGAGGATATTCGACGTAGTACATAACACAGCACACACCAGCGGAAGGACAACACGCAGACAAATCGCGACCAAGTTTGTTTGGCCGTCCATGAATAAGGACATCACGAACTGGGCTCGCACATGCTTACCATGCCAACGTGCTAAAATTAGTCGACACGCCAGGAGACGACCCGAGCACATACATGTTCCTGACGAACGATTCACACACATACACCTGGACATAGTTGGACCTCTCCCACCATCACGAGGATATCGATACTGCATAACAATGATAGATCGATTCACACGATGGCCGGAGGCAGCCCCAATCAGAGATATCACAGCCGATACCATCGCAGACACCTTTTTCGCGACATGGGTAGCACGATTTGGAACGCCTACCATCATAACAACGGATCGAGGATCACAATTCGACTCTCAGCTATTCAACGCATTAACCAAGATGATAGGAAGCAGAACGCATCGCACCACGGCGTACCACCCACAATCAAACGGCGCAATCGAGCGATGGCACCGCTCATTCAAAGCCGCCATCAAATGTCAGGAAACCGCCGACTGGGTCAGAGTTTTACCCGTGGTCATGCTCGGACTCCGCAACGCTTTGAAGGAGGACATCGGAACATCCGCCGCAGAGCTCGTATACGGAACACAACTGAGGTTACCAGGAGAGTACTTCATACAGGAGGAACCTTCTCCGGACCAACTTCCATTCCTAGAGCATCTCAGACAATCCATGCGGAACATCCGACCAAGGCAAACGGCACACCACAACAAGCCACAGACATTCATACACAAAACACTCCATACATGCACTCACGTGTTTGTAAGAGTCGATAGCGTGAAAAGACCACTTGACCAACCATATGAAGGACCTTATGCTGTACTCGAAAGAGTCAGCGATTTCTGTTTCAGAGTCGACATCAGAGGACAACCAACCGATGTTTCAATCGACCGCTTGAAACCGGCTTTCCTAGAGACCAACCCTGACGAACCTCCACCACAGGAGCGTACTTATAGCAGGAGGGAACAGCCACCTCCCACCCCAACCGGCAGCAGGGCCGGCGGCCCGGGAACCTCCCAAAGCACGGAGACGAGGCAGCTGAGGAAAGTTCATTTCGCTCCCTAGCCAGGTCACTCGGGGGGGAGTACTATAGCGACTCTCACACCTCATTGGCCGGAATACGGAGCGATGGAGAGACGCCTTAAGACTCACACGCCAGCGCCGCAGTCGCAAGCGTGCGCACCTACAACGGCTGAAACGACACTCGTACCTCGTGTCTCGATAGTAACAGACGGATTACTTTTACGTTTTTATAGTCGGGCATAACGTACATTCGCATAGTGTTCACGATAATCCGCGTAATACATATAGTACGCGAGGTCCGTGACCTGTTTCATTACCGAGTTAATTACTCACCAGTGTAAATACTTATCGTTAAACTGTACATACTTTGTGATACTACGTTCTTGTAAATATATGATTGTCTGATAACCCGAGTCATTACTTGAGCACGCGAACCTGACCGGCCATCACGGCCTATAGTAGAATTCGTGCGCCGCGAATCCCTACAAAGTTGTCAAATCTATTGTTGCGCTGCACACGTGAAGACCGTGAGGTCACAGATTAATAGACAGATAGCCAAAGGTCCGGGTTGAGACGAGACCAGCATTTCTCACTGGTTTCAGCGCCATACCGTGTAGCGGCCAATGCAGTAACTACTCTTAAGATAAAGCGGGTTATTTTCGGACAAAGTCGCGGTAACAGTCGTTTCGGTAACAGTCGATAAGTCGCGTCGTTAAAGCTATTTTCTGTAACTCTTATAACTACAGTTTCGTTATCATCGTTATATTATCGTTGTGCAGATATAATATATATGATAAAAAAGCTGCGCAACGACAATATAATGATAACGAATTGTTGTTAATAGTTATAGAATCAGAATACTGAGCTCTAAGCCGAGAACTCCGCGTGACGTGTTAGAGAAGTTATATTGCAATCAAAATTAAGTATGTTAATTGTTAGGACTTTCAGCCCTTAGAAATTTGTTATGTCAATTATAGTTAAAAAGATATTGATGATTAACATATACTACGTTTACGCGAGCGTTACTTTTGTAGTAACTTACGATAATTCCTTCGCGTAAACGGGATTTTCCTTCGCGTAAACGGGATTTTGTAGTAACTTACGATAATTTATTCCGCGTAAACGAGTGATATATCGTAAGTTACTATAGAAGTAACGCTCGCGTAAACGTAGTAATAGAGTCTATTGCATCAAAGTTGCGACTTACATAGACCATTAATTAAGAAACTATGAAATTTTTTTTGTTATTCAAACTTAAGAGTTTATTAGGTTGCTAAATATTAATCTGATGTTAAATTTAGTTGATAAATTCAAAATGTTGGAGCCATATAGCGGCCGGATATCAAAAGTAAAAATTCTATCATTTTTATTTTTAATATCCGCTATTTTTAATTAACTTTGCCATCCGATTAATATTGTGGTTATTAAAAAAAACCCCTTAACTTAGAATACATAATTACAAAATAATTCATAGATTCTGAATGGTATATGTATATAATTGCAACTTTTTCACGCAATAGATTCTGTGTTAATCTCAGTGTTAATAATCATGCATCAATTATATATTATTTTTAATCATAAATAACATAAGAAATTTCTTTTAAGAACAAATAAAGGATAAATATTTTAATTCGCGATGCTTCTTTAATAAACTTATTCTATTAATTATATTAATTATTTATACTGTGTAGGAAAGTTTTATGTTTGTATATCAATTAAAATTTCAAATAAACTTTTATGTAATTTCCCTGGTAATTTTATAAAATTAATATTTTCATCAAATTAAACTGCCAAATACGGTCAGGCTGAATTTTGTTCACCTATATAGTAACAATTTTTCGTGTGAATTTTAAAAGTATATTCTTTCGCTTTGTCAACTACACGCGCCGTACTTTCAATCTTGAAACGCAGTCTGAAACTGGAATGTACAATCACATAATTAAATTGATAATCAATTTAACAATACCGATACTATACCCATCTCCACACACACTGCAAAGAATGTTACGAAGATATTTTTAATTTATAGTTTCTAATTTTTCAAAGAGTGTATCTCTGAACGGTATTAACTTACAATAAAGGATTATGTTTATACAGAAATATTTCGATCCTCTAACAATAATCTTTTATTTTAAGTCTCGTTACTAGACGCGAGGAGCCTAAAACCTTTATAAAAATGGGCAAAGTTCTTTGTTAGTAAGTTTAATGCCAAATTGGCAACAATTTGCTATTAATTTACTTACCGAATTATAAACACGCTGCTGTATTACAGACGGGTTGCAATCATATCTACCCATTAGAGAATAGATATTTTGTACTCTAAACGGTAAGATATAAATGCACCCATCTGCACATATAGGTAGCAATTTACTCCATTTGCATGAATTCTTCTATGAACACAGTGCACAAGATGACACTAATGCAGATAGATGAGCGAGCGTATATTTTATTTGCACATTATAAATAGCGCTAAGCGCAGAATGCATTTTGACAGTAGTCACTGCGGCGAGCGCAGAATGCATTTTGACAATAATCACTGCGGCGAGCGCAGAATGCATTTTGACAGTAGTCACTGCGGCGAGCGCAGAATGCATTTTGACAGTAGTCACTGCGGCGAGCGCAGAATGCATTTTGACAATATAGTTACTGCGGCGAGCGCAGAATGCATTTTGACAACAGTCACTGCGGCGAGCGCAGAATGCATTTTGACAATAGTCACTGCGGCGAGCGCAGAATGCATTTTGACAGTAGTCACTGCGGCGAGCGCAGAATGCATTTTAACATTACTTATTACGACGGTCGACTTTATGCTTAAAATGTAAAAATTAATTTAAGTGGAAAACTTAAGTGGGAAACAGTCATAAGTTGGGACATAATAGACGATTTTACATATGTTTTATATTTCTCAGTTTTTGACATTTTGTCTTAATTTCTTTTGATCTTCTAGATGCTGTATTTATTCCTTCTCTTCCTCCAGTGTTATTTTTTTTCGTAATTGCATATATTTTGACCCTTAACATAAAGTCTAACATTTGGATTCTATGTGGATAACACTCGTTGTTCTGGTCAAACCAATGTTCATCTGCATGCTGGACGTGTTTTATACAAATTTCAAGAAATTTTTTCTTCACATCTTTAAAATGCCAATATTTTTCGTAGCATGAGTTCAATGCTTTAAGTTGAAGAGCGACAATATTCAAAAATGTATCCGTTGGTCTTGATAGCCATTCAACTTCAGGTCCATCTTCGTCTTCGTGTTCATATTCACGTAGCTGAATATAGATCTCATTATCGTTTAATCCTTCCATCGGTGTTTTCATATTTGTTTCACGGCAGCTGTCACATTTAGTTTTTTCATAACCGTAGCGAGCAATGTACCCTGCAAAATATGCAATTGCATTTCCTTCGTATGTCCCTGGTGAATTGAAGTTGTTCTCGTCGATCGTATTCATTACTGGATTGTCGGAGTTCTGTTCTGAATACCTAGTAATCTCTTCAAAAGCTGTCGCAATGAGATCATCATTACCGTCGTCAATATCCATTTCAATTGGAAAAGTAAGTTCTTCTTGTAATGGGACAGTGTTAATTTCTATTTCATGGACTATCGACGTACCATCCGTTAACGAAGAAGTTTCTGGACAAATTACATTGCCTCTGTTGCTTCCATAAATACATCCGCTTGATAAAATATGGCGTAACGTTAACCGCACCATTCTCGCAGTGGGATTACGGTTGAATCCTCCGCGTCCTCTAACTTTTCCGAATGTATGCTCTACGGAATCCTGGTTGCACAGTGCAGTGGCGAGCTTGAAGTCTGGATACTTTTGTTTGATAGAACGATACATTGATAAAATTGCTCGTACAGTTGTAATCATTCCATCAAAGCACGGAGGTCTGGTTATCTTGTTGGGAGAAGTACTCCAGTTTGAACACCATTCAATAAAAGACGTTAATATCTCTTCAACTATTGTATTATCATCTGATAACGGTCCCTTTTCTCCTTTCCAATCATTTAAACGATATACATTCATAGCATCTATTACTTTGTTCATTTTGTAAGCAAAATCCGCGGATGCTTTCCATGAAGTACTTTTCAATACATTACTTTGGCCTGCTGTCGATATTGCTGCAGCAAATCTTGCACTTAACATTTGAAAAGCTCTTTTGACATTCATGGCTTCAAAATTGTTTGGATAAAAGTGCGTGTAAGTTATGTGATTCAATAAATTTGAAGTACTTAACTGTTTGTCAAATTGCCACGTTGCAAATAAGTCATGAAAAGACATAATTACTTTTCCATTAATATAAATATATTTATGCGATCTCAATTGGCTAATCAATCGCTTGATAAGATGGGGCCAATCAAAGGAAGCAAAATAAGTTTCATTGTTCAATGAGAAAAACGGTTCTTCTGGTGAAATTTTCCAAAGACCGAAAGCTTTTCTATTTGGTCCACCTTGGTCACATGTAATCAATTGTACATTTGCCCCTACATTTTTTAATTTTTCTAAACATATCTCGGTGAGTTGAACAATCTCCTTGTGCGTTGAATTTTTTCCGGTCAAAAAGTACGCTACTATTTGTCGCCAAGGATTTTCCGCATTAATACTATCAAGACAAAATAGTAAAACATGTACCGCTGGTTCATTGCTTCGTCCCAGGGGTCCGAGATCTGTTAATCCTTCAATGAGGTCATCTTTTATGCTGTATTCTTGAAATTTTTTAATCGACATCTCATCGAATTTTAAACAGCAAACTGTCTGAGAAGGTGGTAGTTTGGAAAAATTTTCTTCAATTTTTGAAAATATATTGTCACAGAATCCTGGCCGAATTTCTGTTTCAGAAATCCAATTTCTGACAGAAGATTCTGACGGGAGATTTAATCCAGCCTTTCTAATTCGTGAATATCCACTTGCGGAATAATAATACATGTGTTTCGCAAGATCTTTTTCTTCTTTTGTATATTCTGATTTCCCCTTGTGCAGTTGAAGTTTTATCATGGTTCTCGCAAGTGGTTTTCGACACTTCTTTCCATCCAAAAATTCATTGACACTGTGTTTGCAAATGTTCTCTTTTAGAGCTTCAGAGCTATGACGACGTTTCAACATAGCAGTGGTATTTTTTTGTTTTCTCTTTTTTTCCATAAGAAGCGTTTTTAATCTCAAATTTTCTTTCTTTAATTTTTCGATTTCAGAGATTTCATCTTTAGTATATATTTTTTTGGGGGCTGACTTCTTTTGCCGTTTTTCTTTTCGCTTTTTCTGAGTGTTTGCTGTCATTTCTACTTCTCCCTGAGAGTAATTATCATAAAATAATGGAAATGGATTTCCATTATTGAGCCATTCATCGTCGTCTGCGAATTTATCTCCAAAATTGCAGAAAAGTTCTTTTCCAGAAGGATAACATTTCCTATGTGTCGTCATTGTTGATGTAGCGATTTCTTCATTTGTATTCTTGGTGGTCTCTGCAATCTCTACTTGAAAGTCGGTGTGAGTATCGACTTCCATCGGAGTGTATTCTCGATCATCTGTATGGTCAACGACATTTTCTTGTACAATTTCTTCAATAGTTATGATTTCCTCTGTAGTATTTTCATCATTATCCTCGACAGGAGAAATCCCAGTATCCTTTGGGATCCATGGTATAGGGTTTCTTCCAATATGCAACCTAGTACGGCTTATAAAATCATGTTTATTAAAATGATTTGCGCATAATCCTGCTTTTTGAATTGATGCCGGGGACCACTTAAGTAAATTTTCATTACCTGTTTAAGCATAAATGTAGTTTATATACACAATAAAACATCACGCATTTTCAACACATTGCGTAAATAAATTTCATTTCATTAATTAAATAACAACAATACACAGATCGACGAATGGCTCGAGGCATCCTAATCACTCTTTTATGAAAGATGAAAAATAATTATAATAAAACATATTAAATGTATGTGAAAAAATTAGTAAATTTTTCAAAGTAATCTTTATTTTGTACAATTTAGAAATTCAAAAAGCCTCTTTTACGCTTCGAAAAAGTATTGATTTTTTTAAATGACGCTACTTTAATCTGCCTTAGAAAGAGCAACGAATTCAAGATTTCACGCTGAAGATACCTCGAGCCATTCGTACTTATTGTTAGTGGCTCGCAATACGGGACAGCAACTCGCGCACGGATTGAAGCGTCCTGGAGATGATATTTTTTTTATCAATCTTTAGGTATAACGTATGGTTTCTATAAATTTTTTCCTGCAGAAATCGAATCCGTCGAGAACATGGCCTAACACATATCGTTTTATAGTTATTTCAACCTAAGAAAAACCGAAAAATGGTCTTTTTAGCACATTTAAGTACAGATATCTCAGAAACCTGACGTGATAGAGCAATTCGGGCAACAGATTCGGTTTCAGCACGTCAAAATCCTTCGGAAACAACTATTGAAATCTGAGGGTGAAAAAATCGAAATTTGTCGGCTTGTGTATAATAATACTATCTAATAATTATTGCAAGAAAATATTATTTGACACTACAAGATATAAATAAATCAATAAAATTTTTATTTATTTTTTATGTGTACATATTATTACTCTAATATAAATAAATGTATGTTGTCTAAAACAAATACCCCGATAGGAAAACATTTACAAAAGTGTGACGAGAAATCTGAATGAAACTTAAAATGCTGCATTTATGTGTATACATATATTTCGAATACATGTAGAAATGTAGTCTTTTCATTAAATATAGAAAAATATTTGCACAATGCATTTTTAAATAATACGTCAGCAATACAGTAACGTTATGGCAAATCATCTTAATGTAATCATTATGTTTGATGTTTTATTTTGTTGAACTTTAAGACTGTGTTCGGAATCAAATCTATTACACCGCGTGAAATAAATTAGTAATAAATTCTTCGCTTCGGATATTAATATATAATTTCTGTTTCGTAATATTAAATGTAGTAGATATTTCGTTCCGGAAATAAACGGCATATTCCTTGAAAATAGAGGTTGAAAATGTTACTTGTGTTTTTGCCTGTGCCGGCTCTTTCCTGTGTCTCGAGGCCTCAATGCGCGAGGTAAACACTCGGGACGAAGCGAAAGACGTCGGCGAAAACAGCTGACCGGCTGTCGAGATCAGCTGAGCCGTTGACATTAGTCAAAATTGCCATTTTCTCGGGCTGTCGACAGTTGATTAACCCTGCGAACTTTTCGGTTCATTGTCCCGGGTCCGGAGTTCGGGAAATGTCGCGACAATAAAATCCCGGACTTCCGCGCGCGGATTGCGATCTAAGTTTTTTCTCGGTGCAATTGCAAATATGATTCCGTATTCTAATTGTTGTACGATTCCGTACTGAATACATATCCTTTGTTCAAGCTCACGCTTTCGCTGCTCACGATAATTGAGCTATTCAAATCGTGTTTTTTTTTCGATCATCGCCGTTCGCGTAAAATCTGTCGCTCGCGAAATCGATTAATTCTGTTGGTTGCGGAATATAAACTTTACATACAAATTTTGTAGAGACGTACGATTTTAATCATCGTCAAATATTTTTAATATTGTCAAGAACTTTGTATTTTTACTTACCACAGTTTTTTATCCAAATGTCAAATCTTGCATCAGTCTTCCGTGGAAAACGAAACAGTTTACAGTTCTCTGATCTAATATTATTACAGTTTTTATATGCACATCTGTCGAATATCGTGATTTTCTTCACACTATTGTTATCCATTTTTACCTATTTTTATAAAAACACCAGTAACAATCCAAAACAAGCCGCCGGCTGTGAACGGAAAACGCCGAGAAAGCACACAATTTCCGCGAATTTCCACGAATCTCGTGATTTTTCTGAAACTACGTTTTAAAACTGTAGATTCTTACGATCACTGCACACTTCACGTCACAATTTCCGATAACACCTTTCAGTAACTACGATAAAAAGTCGCAAGAAACTAAAAATCGGAAGTAAAATATCTCACAGGCACATTAATCTGTGTCACAAGCACTATGAAATACGTTCTGATGAGACAGTCAGTATGCGGTCACTCAAGGACGCCAGATGCTCGCTGCGCGTTGACGCGCAGAGTGTAAACAAGCAAAAAATGTTTGGCGTTTTTCATTTGTTTGGGAAAGTAACTGCGCGTCTATCGAGCCGGTAGAAGCAATTTTCTAATAGTAAACGTGAACGAGCGAGTAAAACGATCGACTAGAATGCTGAAGGTCTCAATTTCGAGTCCTGGTTTTTTTTTGCATTTTTATATTTTTAGGCAAATGAGTTGTTGTGTGATACATATAAACTAGGAAAATTATTCGCAAATTTTCTAACAACTTTAGGAAAGTTAACGATTTGCTTAAAAAAAAAAAAAAATTATTTGCAAATTACAAAATAAGTTTTCTTCATGTATTATTATATAATAACAATATAGTATTGTTTATTAATCCTCGGTCTCGGCTTCATATATATATATATATATATATATATTTACTTATTTATATATTTATAAACTGTCACGACTTTTTCACTCCCGGACCGCTCCGGGACGTGTGTCGGATCAAAAGGATGAAGGAGAGCTGGATGGTAGGCCTCTCCAGAGGTTTCCTCGCACCTCCGATACTCCACGAAATGGTCCGAATGTTGGGCGCCAGACGCGTACATTCGCGTCCACGAAATCGCGAAAACCTAAACGAGACGCAAAACGAAATGTGTGGAGGTGCGTGGAATCGGCTAGCTTGACCTAATCACGGGCGGGGTTAATGAAGGGCAGCGCGATATCCGGCGGGGTGACACGTGAATTTGTAACTCAGTCTGATAACAAAGAAAATAACATTTATTGAGTGCAGGTTGTCGAGAAAATAACAACGTTTATCCATCCGGCTTCGATCAAACACAAAATAAAGCCAATAACCAATCAAGAATAGCCGGTGGCGGGATGTCTGGATTTATCCAACAGAAATAATTGTTAACGCGGTCATTAAAGCTTATTGTAGGCGCACGGAAAGCGCAGTTCTCAAACACTTACTAATAATAATAACGCGAGATGCGAAAGTTAACGGAAAAGGTCGCGAAATGGGGATGCACCACGCTCGATGCGCGTGAACGCCACGCCCGTACGAGAATTCTATCGCCAGGCTATCTTAATCTACGCGAGAATTTTCTAAATGGGCGCAACACGGAGGCGCAGAGATTGTGACAATACAAGGAGTACTATTTCTAACGCAAAATTCGAGGTTATCGCGAGCAGGGCGGGACGCCATAGGACGTAACGCAAGTAATACCGAACGCCAGGGGCTTGTGAACGAAAGCTTCTCAACGCGAGAGCCGATCTAACGCAATTACTCCATCGACACCAATGGGAGCTTGACGCAATTATCAATTCGTAATACCGGGATCCAAACACAATCGATACGCTAACACCGACGCTAGAACACAAGAATTTCCCGACGCGAAGAAGCGGTAACGCAATTTACGAAGTACCGGCCCGTTTGCGGCCGTACACCAAGGTCGCGAGGACGACGCGATATACTCGCGATATCGAATTCACTAACGCGTCTGTCGCGATCTCCAGGGGTTCGCCATCACCTTGTACCACGGTTCCGGGGCCACGAGACCATCCCGAGGCCCTTCGCTCTCGTTATCGATCGCGAAATTACACTCGATCTCCCATGCGTTATCCCGAGCGAGAGCGTGCACCGGGGGGGGGGGGGCGGTGTCGTGGCTTTACATTGAGAGAATAACGGGCAACCTCACCGGCGATACGCCTCCTCCTGGTTCCTCGCCGTCACCTTCGACCAACGGTCCTCGATCCGATAAGAAATTCGATATCCCCGACTCGGGGTGGCTATCGCGTATCTACGCAAAACGGGTGATCTCGCCGACGGACGACCAGAGAGTGTCGCCGAATTCTCGCTCGATAACGAGATCGATGCGGTCGCCCCTCTCGGGGCGCGCGGACCAATCGGAAGCGAGCTTGCAAGCTCGCACGATACCAACGCAGGATCATCTCAAGGGGATCCTTCGGGGGCGCGCAACGGTCCCTCGGCGGCGTAGCGGCTCCTCAAATTTCTTCCCTGGCGGCGGACGGAACTTGGCTTGTGCCGGTTGGCCTCCGGTTTGACCCTGGGGCGGTGGCCAGCCACCCCGTAGGTCGATGTTGCTTGGAGATCCTTCGCTGTAGCCGGGTTTTTACCCAGGCGCCTGGGGCCCCGCTATCGGCGGCTCGTCCGTCGCTGCCTCCATGCCGCACGCCTGCCGCGTTGCTCTCGCCAGCCCGTGATCTCTGCTGCTTCCGTTTTTGCCACCCCTCCTCGGTCGTCAATCGTCCTTGGTTTCCCTCGCCGATTACTCCCTCGAAGAGTTGCCGTGGCGTGGGTGAGGTGCCGCGCGTATTACATTACATAAAAGAAAGAAAGCAATCAGAATGCGGAAACGCGATTAAATACGACCCCTGGAGATCTCGTCGTTGCCTCCCTGGTCCGTCCCTGGGCGCAAAATTTCGCGCCTTGTGACGGCGGCGGGGCGCCGCGACGGTGCGGCGAGCCGCAACGTCACAATATATATATATATTAATAAATATCATAAGTAATTAATAAGTACGACAAGACCTAGGCGCGCGAGCGCCGACATATTAATAATAAAGAAGCCTAGCACGATTCTCGCTCCGCGCTCTGAATTTCGTGTTTCGTGTCTTGGCTCTGCTCAGCTCTGTTCGGCTCTACTCGGCTCTGCTCGGCTCTGCTCGGTTCGGTTCTCGTGGTCGCTCGCATCAATCTAGAAGTCGCAATAGAAGAAAGCGGAATGGCAGAAATAAGTAAGAAAAGTAATCAAAAGGAAGGGGAAGAAGATCTGAGAAGGATTCTAGAGGCAAAGAAAGAGGAAGAGAGAAGAAGAAAGAGGCAGAAGGAAGAAGCGTATAGAAAGGAAAGGTTGAAATATTGTTATTCTTTATTTTTAGATTAGATTTTTAGATTTTCCATTCTTAAAAAAGCCGCATTAAATCGAATAGAATCATTGCCTCTTTTCCGCAATGCTGATTCTCTCATTGTGTTCACTTCGTACTGCGAGATTATTGTCAGCACAAGGATCGTATATGGCTGCAGTCCATTTACTTAATCCTACAAATCCTTCGAAACGTTCCTCTTCATCTTCCTTTTAATACAAAAGAAGGAGAAGAACAGTTCGAAGAATTTGTAGCGTTAAGTGGACCACAGCCTAAATCGTATTTTGGTAGCTCAAACGTCAGGTTATCGTAATTGTGTAATTGTTTTGTACATTGTAAAAAATAAAAGTAAATATCTAAGTAGCACGCGTCTGTGATGTTTAGTTCTAGCATAGGTAAAGGTGGAACCAGACTATAAGTGAATTCGTAATTCGCGATTCGTATATTCGTGAATAGTGTGGAGGGAAAATTCGTCGAAAATTCATCGAATAATCGACAAATTTTCCCTCCACACTAATCACGAATATACGAATCACGAATCGCGAATTACGAATTCGCGCATAGTCTGGTTCCACCCTTACAAATAGCGTGCATTAGTTAGGCAACAAAACGGTTCGTGATTTTATTTATTACTGATTTACTTATGAATTAGGAGACTGATGGAGGAAAAAAAAGAAGAGGAACGAAAACAGAGGGAGGTGGAAAAACAAAATCAGAAGAGGCAGGAGAAAGAAAGTGAAAAGAAAAAAGACGAGAAAGAAATGAGCATAGATGAGGATGACGATGAGGATGACGAGGATAAAGAAAATGAGGAAGAAAGGCAGAAAGAAAAAAGGAAAAGAGCAGCAAAGAAAATAAAAGAAAGAAATAAGTACGTTATATTTGTTAATTTAATTATAAAGTTCTAAAATTATTTCTATTTGTGCATTTATTTATTGCTTTGATTTTGCATTTTCTGTGTAGGAAATATTATGCTTCAAGAGATCGAGGAAGAGGAAGAGGAAGAATGTGGAGAGGAGGAAGCTGGAGGGAAGGAAGCTGGAGAGTAAGAGACTGGAATAGAGGAGGCTGGAGAAGAGGAAGCTGGAGAGGGGGATGGGGAGGACAAGGACGCGGGAATACGAGGCCTGAAACGACAGGCCCCGTTTTTATATTTAATTATAATTAATAAAGATGTAAAAAATAAAATAAAATAAATATTGTATCGAAAAAAATTTTTTTTTAATAATAATTACACTGTCCGACAAAATTTGATCTTTTTTGCAATACGAGTGTGACTAGTCGTTTTTGATGTATTTTTGCCTTCTAAATCTATATATCTTAGCCTTGGCTATCAAGTCACAATTTTGAGGAAAATGGCGTCAAAGAGGCCACAAACGACGTTTTTGAATTTCTTTAGGACGTTGTAGCACCGGTAGCAATTTTTTTTTCTAAATTTCAATTCTGCCACATAAAAATGCGAATTTTTTAGCTTTAAAATGCGTTTTATTTCGTGTGGATATAATTTTTTGTTTTCGAGATAAAGCAGTTTGAAAATATCTCCTTTTTCCACTTAATATATATACTGTCCGACAAAATTTGACTTTCTTTGCAACACGAGTGTGAATAGTCATTTCCGATGTATTTTTGCTAGCTGAACATGAATCCGTTGTCCAAATTTAGCTATCATTTCTGTATATATTATATGATTATAATAAATAAAACATAATTAATAAATAATTACAATTTTATTATATGGCTGACATATAACATATATGTATATAACTGTATATGTATATAAAGATAATCAAAATGTTAATTTTGATCGTATATATATATATATATATATATTAAGAATGAGAATCAATATAACTAAGACAATAAATAATTTAAATAAATATTTTTTAACTGTAATTTTTATATGTCACTAATATATGTGGTCTATACATTTAAGTACAGAAAAAAATATTTATTAATATATAAAAATATATAATTATAAAACATATAATAATATTAACAAAATATAGATAATTTTTATTCCATGCGCCATAATATAAAAACCGGGTTTGAGAACCGGTGGAAAAGAAAATCTCGATATTTTCGGACTGCTAGTGATGACAATTATCCGTTTATCAAGATATGTCCGAGATAGAAAAAGATCCAAGATAAAATATTTTATTTAAGCAAAAATCCGCGGATATCCGGATCTTGTTCGAATTCGGTCCTTGTTCTGATCCGAATCTTGTTCAGAAATTTTTATTTTTATTATAATATAAAATTGTTTGAGTTCAATTACTGATTACTAAAGTTAATTATTATCTAAGTTTAAGTAAAAACATCTCAAGTACAAACTTTTATGTGATCTGAATAATACTTATGTGATTTTATAATTTTTAAAGTTGGGGATGCAATATTATTATGTTTTATAGTATATTATTTTATAATATTGTTATAATATTTGACAAATATTTTTATATTTCAGTTATATTTAATAAAAAGAGTAGATACATAAATTCCCAACGATTTTTTAAAATTATATCGCTTTTGTAAAACTCCTTCAAAAGTTTCGGTTTTCAGTTTCGATTTCGGCCGAAACTAAAAAAAAATAGTTTCCAACTCTAAAATTGGATATATATTTAGTCCGGACTCGAACGCTCGCATCAGGGGCAAAGTCTCAGTCTGTAGATAAAATCGGATATATTTAGTCCGGATTCGCACCAGGGGCAAAGTCTGTAGGTAAAATCGGGTATATTTAGTTCGGACTCGCACCAGGGGCAAACTCTGTAATGTGATTTAGTCCGGACACAATCCTAGGGGCAAAGTCTGTCGGTAAGGGGCAAAGTGTGTCGGTAATCAAGGCACGGAAATGGTGGTCTCGACTTTAGAGGGGCCATTGGCTATCTGTCTATTAATCTGTGACAGTACGCCGTTTACGTTTGAACACGTTTCCGATGAAAACACCGCCGTACCGTGCAAGCCGTATTTGTAAAAATAACATCGCCGATCATGGCAACCGTGCAGCCACGAATACAGACGGGCCGGCATTGGTCACGATTACATATAAACATTTCTATGTAAATCTTATTGTCTTTATTGACTAATATTTCTGTCCTTGCACGGTACAGTCACGGTACAGGCACGACACAGTTACGTCTGAATCAACTTTAAGCGTTTACTATCTTTTGTTTTTTTTTAATACTATAAAACATTTATAAAATCTTTCACCGTTTCAGAGAAATGGATGACAGAAATATACAGGATATATCGCTATCATCGAGCAGTACGAGAGATGGAAGATCGAAAGACAGAGAACATAAAAAGGATTTAAGACACCATCTTGACAAACAAAAAGAGAAGAAGAAGAAGGAAGAAAAGAAAGCGAAAGAAAAAGAGGAGAAGTTAGTATATTATTTTTTATTTTTAAATTATAAAATTACATATGCAGGGTGACCTCTGCAACAAACTCTGAGGAATGATAAGTCTCGCAGAAAAAATAATTTTTTTGTCAAGTAAGAATAATTTTGCTTTCTGTATTTTAACTGATACTTTACTCTTATATCAGTAGTATATAGATCTTTTTTGTGTATATCTTTTAAACTATTACAGATAGATATTCGAGGCATTTGAAAGCACATAATTCTAACATATTGAGTTTTTTATTTTATATGTAATTTTAATAAGTGGGAGTGCTAGCTTACATCAAGCCAGCACCCCTACTTTCAATTGTGATTTCCCATGAAACTGCTTAAGCACAAAGATTGTTAATAGAGCACATAATTAGCACATAAAGAGCAATTAATTTCTGTATATGTGTTATTCCGGTTTTTTGTGAGAGAAGTGCTAACTTAACAGACATCCTTTCTGCGAGATTTATTGTTCCTTAGAATTTGTTACACAGGTCCTGAATCATTCTGTATATAGTTATGGCAATTTATTAATTTTGTTTATTATTAGTGTACTTCAGTAATAAATGTAAATGATTTAGGAAACAGAAAGAGAAACACAAAAAACAAGCAGAAAAACGAGCACACGAAGAAGAAAATATGAGTATTACAAGTGCTGAGGATGAGGTAACAGAGATCGAGGAAGAAGAAAATAAAGAAAATGAAAGAAAACAAGAAAAAAAAAAGAGGAGAAAGAAGAGGACGGCGAATAGAGGAAAGGAACCAGATGTAAGTTACATTTGTCACATTACAATTATTTAAAGATGGGGATGTAAAAGTCCCCATTTTGTGCTCTTAACAGGAACCTGTAAAACATGCTTTGCTATCCTTTTAAAAACATTTATCGCTTCTAAAATAAATCCCGCAGTTTCCTGGTCTAAAGATTATTATTTCCTACTTTTTCAACTTCACCTGTAGCAAAGTCTGTTTTACAAGTTTCCGTTAAAGGCACAAAATGACGATATTTATACCCTTTCCTTTTAAAGTCATTGCTATTTAGTTAATTAATTTATTTCTTTGATTGTTGCATGTAGTTATTATCTTTCAAGAGCGCGGCGGGCGAGGAACAGAGGAGGGCGGGGAAATGGAGGTTGGAGAGGGGGGAGAGGATGGAGAAGAGGAGGAGAAAGCTACATCAGCTACATCCGAGGACGTGGCTACAGAGGTGGCCACAGGGGTGGCAACAGGGGTGGCTACAGAGGTGGCTACGGGGGTGGCTACAGGGGTGGCTACGGGGGTGGCCCTATATATAATTTTAATAATTATTATTAACCAACCATTATTTTAACCACTATTTATTATTAACCAGTACTTTAAATAGCGTATTTGATACAAGAATTAGTATATTTATTTTATATTAATTATGCTATTTATAAACTATAAATTGCAGCATTATTGACCGTTTCTATTACCGAAGTATACTATGAAGTATAGGACGACATAAAGATTGCAAACTGTTCGTGAAAAAGTAAAAATTTAATAATTTTTTTCAAGTAAAACGCTAATATATTTTTATTCATTGTATATTATTTGTATTATGTATGGGAATAGCATCTTTATGGTGCTATATTTTAGGTATACTCGCGCGAAAATTAAACGTAATAAAATGACCACTAAAAAATATCTTAATGTAAGATATGATAATATATAAATAGAAACACAAACATTTTTATATACTTTCTTAATTTGTTTATAACTCGCTATACTCTCTTACGTGTATTCACATTGTGTAAAAAAGGATTGTATTCTCTTTTTTGTTTTCTCACGTATACAATCAAAATGTGACCTTTTATAAGCACGCGTGGAACGAGCAAGACGCACAGTTTAATGTAAGATTCAGTTACACGCGGCTGCTTATGATCTTTTAGCTGTTCCACTATTAATAAACATAAAAAAATATATAATCAGTGGAATATATTTCTTCAACTCCTTTTCCTCCTTATAATCATATAGAAAATAGTTTCTTTTTAAAGCTGGAATTAATTGATTTTTATATATTTGGCTTGTCAGCATCTGAAAATATAATACAAAACAAAATAAATTTTGACAGAGATAACACGCAAGTCCACTAAAAAAATTAAAATTTAAAAGGTTTATACATTTTTACAAGCAATTCCCTCTCATTTAACTAGGTAACATAACTAATATCAAGAAATTCCTTCTACTGACCAATTATACAAATATAATATTTAACTAAAATAAAAGACAACAATTTCATATTTTGTTCCTTTCTGTTAAAACTTATTGACCGTTTAATATTAGAAATAGCATAATATATGTGGACAGATTTGAGGACTCTCTTCGGAATCAGGAAAGTATATCTCGCCTATATTAAAAAATTTTACATTGTTCCGATAAAATACGATAATTGCAATACAACCAGAACTAGGTACCAACAATGCTTATTTTTCAAACGATTTAAAATAAGCTGCCAATCTACACAAGAAAGATCGGCGAGCGGTATAACACGGATCAAGCTAATTTTTTTGCTTTAATTGCTATCAGTGTCATTTACAATTTAGTCATATATTAGCCTTTAATATTAAACCGCTTTGTTGTAAAAAATAAAAATAAAAATTTTGAAAATAATTTAGATCTTTTGATCGACTTAACTGATTTTGATGAAATTTTAATATGTTGTAGATATCATTGAGATACATTTGTGGAAAAATCGAGAAAAGTTTCTGATGACAGAAACATGATAAAAAAGAAATAATAAATGTTTTTGATTTATCTTAGTCCCGATATCTTTCTTGTACAATTACGAAAAAATTTTTCTTGAATCTTGGAGTAGTTTTCTATCAACATAATTTTTTGGAAGCAATAAAACAGGTAGGCGATATTTAAAAAAAAATAAAGAATTCTTTTTTATTTTTTTTTTTTAATTATGAATTACGATATGCTTTTGATATGATCGTCATATATTTTATGTATAATTTTAAGACAATATTCTACAAGTATTTTTTTCGAACCAATAAAATAGGTAGGCGGAAGTTTAAAAAAATAAAATATTGTTTTTTATTTTTTTTAATTATGAAATGCTTTTCGTACCATTGCCATATTTTTTGTAAACCTTTAAGATGGTATTCTATAACCAGTAATTTTTGCGAAGTAATAAAATGGGTAGAAGATACTTCAAAAAACTAAATATATTTATTTTAAATTATCATAATTTTTTGGTACCATCACCATATTTTTGTTTAGAATCTTGGAATGGAATTCTACAAGTAAAAAAAATAATAAAATTATTTCATAATTATTTCAATTTACTTTATTTTCTAATTTTTTATACCTGCACCTATTTATTTAATCAGTTAAACAAAAATATAGTGGTGGTACCAAAAAACTATGATAATTTAAAAAAAATATGTTTAGTCTTTTTAAGTACCCATTTTACCCATTTCTACCCATTTTATTACTTTGACAAAATTACTGGTCATAGAATACCATCTTAAAAGTTTACAAAAAATATGGCAATGGTACGAAAAGCATTTCATAATTAAAAAAAATAAAAAAACAATATTTTATTTTTCTAAACTTCCGCCTACCTATTTTATTGGTTCGAAAAAATTACTTGTAAAATACTACCAGAAAATTTTACATAAAATATATGGCGATTGTACCAAAAGTATATCGTATTTAAAAAAAAATAAAAAATATCTTATTTTTTTTAAGTATTGCCTACCTATTTTATTGCTTCCAAAAAATTATGTCCGATAGAAAACTGCTCCAAGATTCTATAAAAATTTTATTGTCATTGTACAAGAAAGATATCGGGACTAAAAAAAACAAAGACGCTTATTATTTCTTTCTTATCAACGTATCTGTCATCCAAAATTCTTCCCGAATTTTCCACAAATGTGTCTCAATGTATCTACAACATATTAAAATTTCATCAAAATCAGTTAACTCAATCAAAAGATATGAACTATTTTCGAAATTTGTAATTTTTATTTTTTACAGAAAAGCGGTTCAATATTGAAGGCTAATATTTGACTAAACTGTAAATGACACTGATAGCAATAAAAGCAAACAAAACAACCACGATCCGTGTGGGGGCACATTGACCCTTTTTATCCGGCTACGGCTTTTAAAGTACGTATTTTGAGGAAATATATTTTTTTAAATATTGATCACAGCGCTTCAGGCTACGATAGTTTTTGATAGAACTCCTGGGGGGGCCACCAGAACTTCCGCCAGAACTCCGGTAAAATAATTTTTTAATTTTAGGTGCGGTACTTTGAGGGGCTGTAACTTTTGAAATATCAATCGGAGCGCTTCGGATCCTGATAGTTTTCGATAGAACTCTTGGGGGGGCCACCAGAACTCCCACGAGAACTGCCGATTTCCGAAAAAAAAAAAAATTATCCCTCGGGACTTAGAAAATATTCGAGGTGTGGCACTTCAAAGGGCTGTAACTTTTGAAATATTGGTCGGATCGTTTCGCGCCCTAATAGTTTTCGATAGAACTCCTCGGGGGCGACCAGAATTTTCAAGGTGTGGCACTTCGAAGGGCTGTAACTTTTGAAATATTCGTCGGATCGTTTCGCGCCCTAATAGTTTTCGATAGAACTCTTCGGGGGGCGACCAGAACTCCCGCCAGAACTCCGCTGAAATCATTTTTTAATTTTAGGGGTGGCACTTTGAAGGGCTGTAACTTTTGAAATATTGGTTGGAGCGCTTTGGGCCCTAATAGTTTTCGATAGAACTCCTCGGGGGGCGACCAGAACTCCCGCAAGAACTGCCGATTTCCGAGAAAAAAAATTACACCTCGGGACTTAGAAAATTTTCAAGGTGTGGCACTTCGAAGGGCTGTAACTTTTGAAATATTCGTCGGATCGTTTCGCGCCCTAATAGTTTTCGATAGAACTCTTCGGGGGGCGACCAGAACTCCCGCCAGAACTCCGCTGAAATCATTTTTTAATTTTAGGGGTGGCACTTTGGAGGGCTGTAACTTTTGAAATATTGGTCGGAGCGCTTTGGGCCCTAATAGTTTTCGATAGAACTTTTCGGGGGGCGACCATAACTCCTGCGAGAACTGCCGATTTCCAAGAAAAAAAATAACCTCTCGGGACTTATGGCAAAGGTATTCTGTCAACATTGGATATAGCTTTTGGATTAGGGATATCTAATGTACGTTGCACGAGCTTTTTGTATAAAGATGAATTTTGGAATATTGCTGAATCGCTACTTTTTCCGTATGCCCCAATGTCCACATAAATAAAACAATAATTAGCATCACATACAGCTAATAGCACGGTAGAAAAGAAGTTCTTATAATTATAGTATGAAGAACCTGTATTATTAGGTTGTACTAATCTAATGTGCTTTCCGTCAATAGCACCTATGCAATGTGGAAAATTAGCATATTTTTCAAAACCTTTTGCAACATCTTCCCATTTCTCTCTTGTCATTTGTAGCATACATATAGGTTTTAACTTTTCCCAAATTACTGCACACACTGTTTTAACTATAATCGTGATAGTAGACTTGCCCAATCGATACTGGTAATGTAATTCAGCAAAAGAGCAACTGGAAGCTAAATATCTGTAAGAAAGTAAATAATTAAGAGTTTTAGCAAAAAAAAATTTAGTACATAATTACGTAACTTTAAATATAATTGAAGCTAAAAGTTAATTCCTCCCTAACATATTATTTCTTTCCATTACATCTATAAAATGATTGATAGAATATTGTATTTACAATTAATTTCACAGCTTGTGATATATCTGTAACGTTTATAGATACTTTTTTAAAGACTAATATACATTTACACTAATTATATATTTTCAGGTGTAAAATTACAGAATAAATGGAAAAATATAAGGGATGGTTACTCAAAGGAATTAAAGAAGCTGAAAAATCGTCCATCAGGCTCAGGAGCGAAAAAACAGATTGCAAACACCTATCACACAAGATTGCAATTTTTGGGAAAATCCAGCAACAAAGAAACAACAAACAATTTTGTCAATGATGAAACTGAAACGATGTTACAGGAAAATGAAGATGATCCGAGTTGCCATAAAGAAACTGATCGTTCTCTGAAGACCAAGAAAATGAAATTAAATGCAACTGAAAAACATTTTTCAGACATTTTACAAAAGAGTCTGTTATCTAGGCAAAAACAAGAAGAATCTTATGAAGATAAAGATAAACTGTTCTGTTTATCATTACACAAAGAACTGAAGAAAATACCTGGAGAACATTGACTAATGATAAAAATTAGCGTTATGGAGACTATCCAACGAGCACAGAATTTATATTTACCTAAATCATCATTTACAGTTCAGTCGCAAATGCAACCTTTATACCCATCCAGTTATCCATATCCAAATATTCATTACAATGTAGGTAACACGATTGCTCCACTAAATAAAGTTCCACCTTCATTGGCAACACCTCCACCGCCAACACCTCCACCGCCAACACTTCCACCGCCAATCTCGCCAGACAATATGAGTCCATTGCATCAAATTGTATCATCACCAACATCGCCTGCTTCATCGACAGATTGTACAACATTCCTTTCACCAGCAGTTGCCGGCTCCAGCTCACAATCAGAACTTATCGACCTTTTTTAATAATTTCCTTACCAAAGAGAACTTATCGATCTCTTTTAATAATTTTCTTACCAAAATACTTTATTTTCATTGACTTTATATCTAATATTAATTTTTATGAATATGTCAAAGACTAGAAAATTTATTGCAAATTTAAGTTTTTATGGATAATTTTAAACACTTAGCGGAAAAAGATTAAGTGTTAGTAGTAGGAAAGGATTAACTTTTAATTTTTATATTCCAAAAGCTACATAATGTATATTTTATATGTAAAATGTACTTTAAATACTTTAGTTTTTACTTTATTTTGAAAATAAATATGTTAACATGTATAAAACATTTAACAAAAATAAACGTACCTTAATGTAACTACGAGTTTTTCTTCTGGTGAAATATTATCTCTCATCATGTTCGCAGTTGATGATATATCGTCTTTAATTAATTGTAGCAAATCGTCAAAAGATTTGATAGACATTCTAAAATAGTTGAAGAATTTTGATTCAAATTCTCTCAGTTTTGGATATAGAGTTATAAAGCTGCCGTGTGTAAGTTTATCCCTTAAAATAGGATGTATCCAGTATCGTCTTTGCTTTTGTTTACGCCGTTTGTGACGACAATATAGAAGCCAAAGACATATTACCTCTTCCACTTCCATGGTGAAACAATGAGACCTAACGCGGCGCAAAACACGGAAGATTTAAAGCGCTGTAAAGCATATCTTAGACGCTCGTCGTCGCGCGTACGCCGTTTCGCGTACGCGCGTGTTGTCGCATCTTGCCTCGCGACAGCGCGCGGCCACGCGCGGCAGCGCAACCGCGCGTCAAAACCGCTTCGTGTGAACAGGCTCTAATACAAGGTTTCCAATAGGTTAAAAATCTATTGCCTGTGTTAGTCTCTGTTTCTGTTGTCTGTATTTTTCATCGTGAATCTAACTTTCTTGATTCTTTAGTCTTAATCGCTAATATCTGTTCCTTGTTCCTTATATTTTTCATTGCGGAGGACTTAACCAATACAATATTTTTATAATAAATGTAAGATAGAAAATAGTATATGAAAAAAGCAGCGAGTTTTGTGTAAATAAGTTGGCTCAATCAACGTTTTAAGTGAGTTCAAATGTGGATGAGTGGTAGCAAGAGATCCGCCTTGCAGTCTTACCGCTTTTAGTTCGATTCTGATTATTGTTTTTTTTTTTTACAATTATTTTACGAAAAGTCAGATAATGTGTTATTTAATTATTACGCATTGTAGTTATGTAAAAGGCATAGTACCACCTCGTGACACAGTCCCCGCGATATTTGTAAGATCAAATAAAATAATTAATCATCTCCCGTTGTACATAGAAATAATGTTTATTTCTCATATTGAGATAAATACAAAGGTAATAAATGTGGATTAATAAAAGACATGATTACTGAATCAGCCTTCCATTTGATTTAAGGTCGACTAATTTAGAAAGCGAACTGTAATTGTTGGGGTCTTGTATTAACCCTGCACGACAATTTACACATGCACCATAGCACCGCAAAACTTGTTTGCATACGTAGCCTAGAAAATGTTAAGATAATGGTTGTAGAACCAATAGTCAGATAATAGCAATCCAAGATGAAAAAATGAGATTGGTTTGGGTTCCATCCTAGTTATGTGCCTATTTCGCTATATAAGTAGTTTTTTGTGTCATTAGCAGACTAACGGAGTCATAGCAGACAAAATCGGATGAATTTCTTATTGCCTTTTGTATCGATCGCGGCGGTTTTTACAAAGTATCAAAGTTCTACGGTATTTTATCGTATTTTGCCTATGTAAGTATTATTATCCTGCGTATAAAATACAAAGGCACATATTCAAATTATGACATTACCAAGATGTGCCAACTACAAACTAATCTTATATTTTGGACTCAGGAAGGTTCGAACTTATATTTAGGCAAAAATAGTTAGAAGGGGAAGATAGTTTGGGATCTGATAAGTAACGACTATTTAAACGATAGTGATATTTTATCAATTGTTAATTGATATAAAGCTTGTAAAATAAAAAAAAATATCCAAAATGTATAGCGTACATGTATAAATTCTAAGATTAATTCAACATAAGAATTGTAGAATCGATCTGTTAAGTACAAGCTTACGCGTAAGCCTGGCCTCTAGAAATTAGAATAGGGAACGACACACTACTCGTGAATTTGAATGTGAAGAGATTGTGTATTTTCGATTAGCTCGTATCTCACAGTCGATGTGTATCGTATTCAACATATAATTAACATATTCAGATATCATACTTAATATTATGCTGCATTAAATACAAAAAAAAAAGAATGATTAGTATAGAATGATCCTTGCTTGAGAAGAATTCAATAATACAATACTGCATAAAATAATACAGTTCACCCAAAGAGAAAATACATATCATGTATGTTCACATTTAGAACATCTTGACATAGTTAAGTGTAATCCAGCTTAATTTATCTCAAAATAAAGGATCGTTCATATCAAACACATAAAGAGAATATAATTCGAATAAATATCAATACACAGAATGCAATATAATCAATAAATGAAGTAATGCGTCAATTTACACACAAACAGAAAATAGTCCTTTGTAATAAAGTACGAAATTAATAAAGAATCATATATGTTCAAAAGAACTGTAACTATTATTATGAATAGATAAAGACAGAACATAAATAGCAAGTTTTCACTATTATTGCAAGTCAGATTAATACTTTTTTTTTAAGATCAATTGACACATTAATTCCGGCTTTTCAATGTAATAGGCAATCAGTAATATAATATGTAATAATCGCACGCAGAAAGAGTATGATGCAATAATTCAGTCAAAGAATAATTACGTTACTCGCAGAAACTAAATCCATCGTATCAACGCAAGAAAATGTTAATCGTAACGAATTTGATACGCAAGATAATTAAGTGTAATGCCGAATGCCGGTTAACACAGAGGGTAATCGAATGTCGTAATCATGGTGGAAGGAAATAAGGTGAGGCAATCCTCGTGACGAGTTTCGTTCTGTTCTGCGCAGCCCAGGCATGGTGGGGGATCCGCACAGTTTCCGCCATCTTTTTTCGCTAACACGTGGTTACGCAGTGTAGAGCATATAAGTGAAGCACGGCAAGCACGCATTGGTAAAAGTTGCGTGTTATTTGAAAAAAGTGTTGCTGTATTGTGATTGAGTAATAAATGTGGATATATTGAAGAGTAATTCAATATTCAATTTCGAATGACGTCCCTATTCACTTTCATTGTTTTCTAATTTTTATATATTTTTCCCATAAACAGGTGATTTAGAATAAAATATCAAGAGGGGATTCATTTTTGTAGGGCCAATTTTTAGTTTTTTTTTTTTTTTTTTTTTTTTTTTAAGGTATTCTACATTTTTGGCATTGGATTTCGGAAAAATATTTATTCATCTTTCAATAATGACATTCAAGATTTTTTATTATTAAAAATTTTTGAAAATTAGTTGTGGAGGGAACCGCTGAGTGAAAGCCCCCCAAAAAAACGCCGCCAGTTATAAAATTTCATCCTTTTTTTAACTATTTCATTGCTATAAATCACAATTTTCAATGAAACATCCTGATTCTAGTCAATGACATAGCCAAATAAATTCTGAAGAGATTAAAAAAAAAGGTAAATTGGTGAGTGTTCAGGATTTTCCCCGCGTTCGATCTCCGCGATCGATACCGCTGCCGCCATCCCTGAGTCGCCCCCTGAACGAGGCGACTTCGCGCCGCTCCCCCGCGTCACCCCTGACCGCGCAGTCTTTCGCGTCGCGTTATCGATCCGGACATGCGAGGATCCCGTGATCCTGCGAAACGCGCCTATTGGCCCTTTCAATTGTCGCGTCACGGAATGCTCCGGAAACGGGCCCGCGAGAGCTCCGGCTCCTTTAGTAGCGAATTATCGGGCGGTTCAAGCGAAACTCCAGCCGACTTGCACCCGTCTCGAGCAGTTTCCTACTCCGATTCACGCGGTTGAACCACGCCGTCGTGCATTCGTCAAGTCCACGAGTATCGGTTCACGCGGATTTACGCCCCGTTGTGCATCCAGCTCGTAATTGTCGTGCCATCAAGGCACATGCGAGAAGTGTCTCACGGACATTCTCCATCGCGCCCATTGCGCTCGCGCCCGCACTCACAGTGCGACGACGAACATTACGCCTCCGTGCGTCTGCGGTTCACCCTCGCTGCACGCGAGTGGTGAACATTCACAAACTCTAAGTGCGCGTCTCGGCAGTGATTACGAGCGTCTCAAGCACGTTCTGTGTGCTCCAGTCGCGCTCGCGGATCATACGTGCATCACATGCACGCCGCGACCACCTCAGTCGAACCTCTGTGAAACCTCCTCGGCAAAGACATTTTGTACAATAAATCATATTTTGTGGCAAAAACAGTGTCCGTCATTCTCCGCACTCCGGATCCCTGTCGGGGTCGACTCGGCCTCCTCTTACGCCAATTGGCGAAGCCGGAGTTACGCCCGGCAACCAAATTCGCCAACATAATTTCTGGTCCTTCGAGCCACGGAGGATCGGAGTGCCACGGTGCCATTCGCCTAAGTGACGGACGCTCAACCAAGATGGAGGACCTCATGGCGCAACAGAAAGTCGCAATTCATGCGATTGACCGAGCCCTCGACAACTTCAAGAAGATCGGCAAAGCGAATTACACACTAGGAGTGGTTCGCCACCGATTGCAGCAACTAAAGGAAAACTACGCTCGGTTTGAGCTTCTTCACGGCAAGATTCTGGCTGCCGCCACCAAAGAGTTCATCGCCACGAGTCGATACTTCACCGAGGATCGTTTCGACAAGTGCGAGGAAACGTTCCTGACGACATCCGACCACATGGCTGAGTGGATGAGCAGGTTGGAGTCGCCGCCGCAAGTCAACCCTGGGTCATCCCCCGTAAGCCAATGTAATATCAGCGCATCGCCGCGTACCGCGTTTCAGCTTCCGCGCATTAACTTACCAAAATTCGCCGGAGAGTTCCGCGAGTGGGAAGCGTTTCGCGATCAATTCACCGCGCATTTTATTAACAATCGTGACTTGTTAGAAGTCAATCGGTTGCAATATCTACATTCGTGCGTGAAAGGCGAAGCCAGCGATGCCATACGCAATCTGGCATTAACGGATGCAAATTTCAAAATCGCGTGGAATTTGTTGCTCGCGCGATACGATAATCGCCGACGGTTGGTGCACGAGCACATACATGCTCTGCATACGCTTCCTCCCGCGACCTCTGATTCCGCAGTCGATCTCACAGCGTTGCGCGATAAAGCAAGCGTGTCAATGCAGTCTCTAAAAAACCTCGGCCGTGCGGTTGACTCATGGGACGACATGTTGGTTTATTTGCTCGTACAACGGCTTGATAAAGGCACTCGTAAAGCATGGGAATTACAACTTGGAGATACATTAGATTATCCCACATACGAGCAACTTGATAATTTCTTAAAGTCGCGAATACGTGCGCTCGAGAATATTCTCCCGGCTTTGCCTCAAGTCAAGGGCAATAAACAACATTCTTCAGTTCAAGCTCACGCAGCTAATGCCTGTACGAACAAGTGTCCCATGTGTCAAAGGACGCATTTCTTGTCCGCTTGTCCGGACTTTCAAAACAAAAGCGTCGCTCAACGACGTGATCTCGCGAAGAAGTTTCATTGTTGTTACAATTGCCTGAGCACACGGCATACTCGCGATGCGTGCTCAAGCAAGAATACATGCCGTCAATGTCAGCAGAAGCACCATACGCTTCTTCACACGACCGATGTGAATAATAACAATAGCTCGACAACCGAGAACTCACCTTCATCCGCGGACGCGAAAACAGATTCAACTGACGAAGTAACGTCACATTTATTAGCTCACACGAGCTTTTCGAAATCGAATATTTTGCTAGCCACTGCCTGGATCAAGGTGAGCAGTCTCAACGGTCGACATGGTATAGTTCGTGCGTTATTGGATCAAGGTTCCGTCACAACTTTGATCACCGAACGTTTAGCTCAGCGATTGCGTCTCCCGCGTACGCGCGTCTCCGTCTCTATCACTGGGATCGGCGAGACCGCTGCCACCGCACGCAGCGCAGCTACCGTTTACGTATCAGCGCGTGACGGCACGGGCCCGAGGCCCTCCGTCTCCGCTCTTGTTCTCAAGTCGCTTACGACTTACATTCCGCACAGAGTGCCGGACATAACCAAGAAGTCGTACATTCGCGAACTCTCGCTAGCCGACAACGATCCGACTAGCGTAGCGCCGATTGACGTCATCATCGGTGCTGACTTGTATGGCGCGATTTTATTACCGGAAATCCGTAGTCGCGCCCCTCATGAGCCCGTCGCTCAAAACTCTATATTCGGATGGTTCCTGTCCGGCCCGATGCCGGTACCGTCGCAGTCACGGCCGGCTCGCATTCAAACGCACCACTGCACGGTGCTGTCGGAAATCTCCGACCAGTTGCGACGTTTCTGGGAAGTCGAAGAACTTCCTCAGCAAACACATCTCTCACCGGAAGAGATTCGATGCGAAGAGCATTTCGTATCGACGCATTCTCGTGCCCCCAATGGGCAATATATAGTGCGGTTACCGTTCAAATCGGGGCCCCCTATCAACATAGGCGAATCGAAATCGTCCGCAATCGCGTTGTATTCGCGTCTCGAGTCGCGGCTAAAGTCAAACCCGGATCTCGCAAAAGAATACAACGAATTTCTCGCGGAATACGAGCGTCTCGGACACATGGTCAAGGCGCCGCGAGACGACCCTTCCGATGGTCAGGTATATTACATACCGCATCACGCAGTTATACGCGAGCACAGCTCGACAACTCGTTTGCGCGTTGTTTTCAACGCCTCTCATCCGACCTCCAATGGTCTTTCCTTGAACGATCATCTCATGGTTGGCCGCAAGTTGCAACCTGAGTTATCATTCATTATCTTGCGATGGCGGCAATATCGATTTGTCTTCACCGCCGACATCGCCAAGATGTATCGTCAAATTCTCGTCCACCCCTGCGACGTAGAATATCAGCGAATCTTATGGCGACCCACACCGACCTCGCCATTGATAGCCTATCTCTTATTAACCGTCACCTACGGTAACGCAAACGCGCCGAATGCCGCCCTCCGTGTGGTCGAACAAGTCGCCAAAGACGAGGGCGCGAAATTCCCGTTAGCTGTTCCGGTTTTGCAGCTGCACACATTCGTCGACGACTGTGTGTTCGGTGCAGACGATATACCTCTCGCGCTTCAAACGCGAGATCAATTAATCTCGCTCTTGAAAGGAGCAGGATTTCATCTTCGCAAATGGGCGAGTAACAATCCTGTACTACTCGAAGGCATCGATCCTCAGGATCATGGCCTTGCTTCCGCCATAACGCTCGAATCTGACGAGCGTCTCAAGGTGCTCGGTCTCAAGTGGGATCCCCACAAGGACGTCTTTCAATTCGACGTCACTCTTGTAGAGTCAATCCCCGACACGAAACGATCAATTCTTTCGACTATCGCTCGAATTTTCGACCCTCTCGGCTGGATGGCTCCCGTGGTCATCACCGCGAAAATTCTCATGCAGCAGCTCTGGCTGCTTCGCTGTGAATGGGACGACGTCATCCCTGACGATCTCCTCCGAAAATGGAGAGATTATTACTTTCAATTGCCTCTATTGAAACAAATCTCGATTCCGCGTTGGACGGGATACGGATCCGATACGCTCAGCGCTGAAATTCATGGGTTTGCCGATGCTTCTGCCTCCGCATACGGAGCGGTCATTTATCTACGAGTTACGCACATCGACGGAACAGTCGAAGTCACGATGCTCATGTCAAAATCGAAAGTAGCGCCGCTCAAACCCATGAGTATTCCTCGACTGGAGCTTAGCGCCGCGGTCCTTCTCGCGCGTGCAATCAACGCGATTCGCTCTGCGCTCACAATCGCGATTAAATCGTACCACTGTTGGACCGATTCAAAGGTCACGGAAGCCTGGCTTTTGCAGCCCCCTTCCCGATGGCCAACATTCGTCGCAAACCGGGTCCACGAGGTACAAACCCTTTTGCCAAACGTCGAGTGGCATCACGTGCCCTCACAACAAAATCCGGCCGATCTCGTGTCGCGAGGCGTGCCCCCGGAAAATCTTATAAATCAACCCTTGTGGTGGACAGGGCCTGACTGGCTCAAACTTTCGTCCGATCAATGGCCATCTAAGCCTCAATCAAATTCGCAGGAAACACCGCCGGAAGAGCGAGTTCGCGCTCCCGTACACCTCATGCAATCTCGCGATCGATGGGATCTCGGCGAGAGATTCTCGTCGTGGAACAAGCTGGTGCGAGTCACCGCTTACGTCATGCGATTTGTTAGGTGCGCTCGCGAAAGTGGTCGCGTTAAGTCAAATGCGCCGTCGCAGACCGAGCCGGAACCGCTCAGTCCGGACGAAATTAACGTCGCGCGCATCTTTTGGCTAAGGAACATTCAACGTCAGCTATTCCCGGTCGAATACGCTCAACTAGAGAGCGCAAAGCGCATCTCGAAACGCAGTAAATTACTGCCGTTAAACCCGTTTCTCGACGAGCACGGGCTCATTCGCGTTGGCGGTCGCCTCCGCCATTCAACGTTTCCGCACGACAAAAAGCACCCGGTTGTGCTCGCTGCTCATCCGGCAGTTGCCGCGTTAATACGCGATACACATTTACGCGCCTTCCACGCTGGGCCGCAATACACGCTGCATCGGCTGCGTGAAACGTACTGGATATTCCGCGCGCGTCAAACAATCCGCACTATTTTGCATCAATGTGTCATATGCGCTCGGGAAAACGCCAAGATCGCGAGCGAGTTGATGGGCGACTTGCCCGCGTGTCGCGTTACGTCGACGTCACGCGCATTCCTACATTGCGGGGTAGATTATGCCGGACCGATACAGGTCAGATCTACACCCGGTCGAGGATACAAATCAAGAAAGGCATATATTGCCGTGTTTGTGTGCATGGCAGTGAAAGCCACGCACCTAGAGTTGGTTAACGACTGTACGACTTCCGCGTTCGTCGCTGCATTCGATCGGTTTTGTGCGCGTCGCGGCGTTCCCAGTGATATGTACTCGGACAACGCGACAACCTTTCACGGCGCTCATCGCGAAATATCCGCCGCATGGAAGAGAGCCGTACGCGATCCGAACTTTCAGAATCAAACCGCGACTCAAGACGTTCGTTGGAACTTCATTCCTCCGTCCGCGCCGCATTTCGGCGGACTATGGGAAGCGTGCGTCCGCAGCGTGAAATTTCACATGAAACGCGTCATCGGAGCACACACGCTGACATTCGAGGAGCTGACCACGCTCTTATGTAAAATCGAAGCGTGTCTAAACTCGCGACCGCTCGCTCAGATGTCTGACAAAGTAGATGATTATTGTGCAATGACACCGAGTCATTTTCTTATCGGTACCGCTCTTACAAGCGCTCCCACGCCTTCCTTGCTCGACGAAAAAGAAACGCGTCTCACTCGATGGCAGCTAATTCAACAAATGCGCGATAGCTTTTGGAAGCTGTGGTCAAATGACTATCTGCATACATTGTAGCAACGCCCCAAGTGGCGTGAGGTTCAAAAGCTTGCTCGAGTCGGACGCTTAGTACTTCTGCGAAACTCACTGGCTCCTCCGAACAAGTGGGAGTTGGGCAGAATCATAGAGTGTCACCCTGGCGAGGATGGGCTTACACGCGTCGTTACAGTCAGAACGGCTAAATCCACGTATAAACGCGCGATCGTTAAGTTATCATTTCTCCCGGTTGATGTAAATACTGATCGTAGTGATCCAGAGTGACATTCCGTGATAGCTGCGAAGCATTGTGCGCTCAATCGCACCGTAATTCTGTATATACTGTAAATAATTCTGTACATTGTAAATTCTAGTTTAAGTTGTTAATACTTTAAGTTTGTTTCAGCACTCGCAGTGCTCCGCATGGCGGGCGGCGCGAGATCCACATTCGTCACGGCGGGCGGCTCCTGTCTTTATTGCGAATCGGTATTCGCGGCGGGCGGTATGTTCAGGATTTTCCCCGCGTTCGATCTCCGCGATCGATACCGCTGCCGCCATCCCTGAGCCGCCCCCTGAACGAGGCGACTTCGCGCCGCTCCCCCGCGTCACCCCTGACCGCGCAGTCTCTCGCGTCGCGTTATCGATCCGGACGGGATGCGAGGATCCCGTGATCCTGCGAAACGCGCCTATTGGCCCTTTCAATTGTCGCGTCACGGAATGCTCCGGAAACGGGCCCGCGAGAGCTCCGGCTCCTTTAGTAGCGAATTATCGGGCGGTTCAAGCGAAACTCCAGCCGACTTGCACCCGTCTCGAGCAGTTTCCTACTTCGATTCACGCGGTTGAACCACGCCGTCGTGCATTCGTCAAGTCCACGAGTATCGGTTCACGCGGATTTACGCCCCGTTGTGCATCCAGCTCGTAATTGTCGTGCCATCAAGGCACATGCGAGAAGTGTCTCACGGACATTCTCCATCGCGCCCATTGCGCTCGCGCCCGCGCTCACAGTGCGACGACGAACATTACGCCTCCGTGCGTCTGCGGTTCACCCTCGCTGCACGCGAGTGGTGAACATTCACAAACTCTAAGTGCGCGTCTCGGCAGTGATTACGAGCGTCTCAAGCACGTTCTGTGTGCTCCAGTCGCGCTCGCGGATCATACGTGCATCACATGCACGCCGCGACCACCTCAGTCGAACCTCTGTGAAACCTCCTCGGCAAAGACATTTTGTACAATAAATCATATTTTGTGGCAAAAACAGTGTCCGTCATTCTCCGCACTCCGGATCCCTGTCGGGGTCGACTCGGCCTCCTCTTACGCCAATTGGCGAAGCCGGAGTTACGCCCGGCAACCAAATTCGCCAACAGTGAGTGATAATCGTTTTCTAATTAATTTCCTTCAATCAGCCTGATTCATTATCATTAATATCAACTGGGTCAATAAAAAAAAAGAACAGTGGGGATTCAAACCCGAGTCAAAAACATACAAAGCAGAATACATGCCACTACACCACTGACCATTTCTGAAACTATCTTTTGTGACATGATTTATATTCATTAGCAATACTTGTTGACTAGCATAGTTTCGATTTTATTCATCAATTACGAACGCTTATTACTCGTCGATAGTCCACGCACTTGCAACATAAAATAGGGTGTGCAACACGTGCGTGAAGTTGAAAATTCCCGGGTGCGGTGACCGCACTCGCCTTCGGCTCGTGCGTCAACTCCGCACCCGTGAATTTTCATCTTCCAGCACTTGTTGCACAAATAACTATTCCAAAATAACTTGTTTATCGGTAAAAAAATCTGTTTTCTCCAAAACTAATGCTATAGAAAAATATGGTTCCTTTATGGAAGCTCGTTTTCGTGATATTATTTTCATTCGTTATGAAAAATTAATAAATTTTCAGTAATTGTGACTTGGAGAGATTTTCCTATCCATCATGACTATGTTTCCATCGAGGGTTCAAATCGGGTCAGAGTCAGCCAGTTAGCCAATAGTTATGCTGGTTACAATTGCAATTAGGTTAATTCCGTTATAACCAGCATAACTATTGGCTAACTGGCTGACTCTGACCCGATTTGAACCCTCGATGGAAACATAGTCCATTCCTATTTGTTTGAATGACCGCTAGTAATGGCCGACAACTGTGCGGCGTTCTCTATTGGCTGTGAAACTCATGATGCGCATTGCCTCACCTTATTTCCTTCCACCATAGTCGTAATCTTTTCGCTCTTTCTTCGTAAGTAATATCGATCGAATGATTTTAGTCAATGTACAGATTAATGAACTTCTACACGGGTTGCAACCACAAGAAAACGATAATGAATGAATTATACTGAACTCAGTTTTGCCGATTATATGTCCTGTAATTATACAGTCCACGATCTATTTCTTTGCTCTTTCACGAACTCTGAAACCAAGAACGATAAGGTTGTATACGTAAAAGTCCGATACAGATAAGGATAGATCATCCCGTTCTCCCGCTAGTAGATCACCAGCAAACTCGGTAATGTTCAATGATTTGGAAGAGATCGAAAGAAGATACCTTCTATCTGATGATTTTCTCATGTACTGAATTCGATCCGTGAAAGATGGTCGCATTGACCAGATCCGAAAAGGCATTCTCAGACCCGTGGAAATTGTGGTCGCCGTGATCAAGCCCGAAAGGGCCTTCTCGAACGTTCCAATATGGCCGTCTCGTCCCTCGTCCGGATAACGACGTCGTAATGGCGACAATCGTCCTTCACTTTCCGTTGCTCGGACCGTGGGCGTTGAGTCTCTCGTCAATATCGCAACCGCTTGTTAAGAACAATGAGAACTCTCGGTTTGAGCAGCAATCAATTATCGAATAACGAGTATCCACTCGTATCGCGGAAAGCGACTCGTAACACAATAAAGAAAAGTAATTTGCGAATACGACTCTATGCTACTCGAGAGAACCTTCACCTTAAACGAACGACGAACGAATCTTCGCTCGCTGCGCGACACGTACGTGCCGGCACACTCGCGCATGCGCCGTAACACGCCGTCGCCGCGTAATCCGTCTCTGGGGCGCAACGCGGTCTGCCCCGCGCGCGTATGAATACATGATTTCGCCAAAGAAATAGGTGACGATATATTTGCCGCCATCTGTGACAGATCCACCGCTCTACATATAACATACCAATTACTAACACATATGTCGACTGATACACAATCTCTCTCTTATTCTCATTACTCTTTAAACACGATCAGATACCAAATGCATGATAGCAACATACTCAAACGATTGGTTTCATATGAACAAAGAACGTGAAATGTAGAAAATAAAACTTTGCACAACTATGCAAGTAATGCATAACACACGCCTTTCGAGAAAACCCCATGCGTACAGCAACCGCATGTAAATAAGGCCGAAACAGCTTAAAAAAAGTGCAATTAATTGTGAAAAGAAGTTTTAGAAATATATTAGTTTTCACCGACTTGGTTCTAAGATTCCAGTAGTACCTGCTCAATGTCAATTTATTAGTAGACAGTTAAAACAACACGTGTGCAATTTTCATAATGCTAGTCTAGAATGTTTATACTTTACATTTCTATTTATAAATCGCATATACATAATTTCACTCGACGACGATCAGAGCAAATAACTCAAAAAGCAGATTATCATAGTGTGAAAGTTGTTTGTGAAGAATGCATTTCGTGTTGTTATTTCTTTTAAGGACAAATTTAGGGGCGGAAAGAATCGGGAGATGTTATTTGTTAGTTTAGGATACCTGTTGCGTAATAAATAATGCAATCGACAACACTAGAAAGGGTGTAGTCATAGTCGTCTGCGAAAATATCTTGATCTTCGATGTCTTCGCTGTTTAAAATCTCGTCCAACCTATTTCTTATTTTTTCACGGCTTTGTGTCATTTTTGAATCCGGTTTTCCGCTGATCTCTTTGAAGTCATTTACTGTAATCAGTATCTTTTGCGCAGGTTCAGATACAGTACAATTTTCGTACTTCGGCGGTTTCAAAATACTACATATCGAAAGTTATTTATATAGATGCAGAAAGGTCGGGCAACCCGAGTCAAAATTTAACCCTCCGAATACCCTGCGTTTACTCGAAATCCTTTGAAAGAGCATATGCCGCCGTACTGTGCACCCGCTTATAACCTATTTGGACTCTACTTTCAGGTTTTGTCATGAAAAAACCACTCCTGAGACCCTCCTCAAACTTCCTCTGGCTATGATCGAACCTCCATTTACTCTCATTACAATTCATGACTTGTGCGATGACTTCACGTACCCTCTGTAGGCATCATAATGTTCCGCGCTCACTCCGCAGACTCTCCGTACGCGTCCTAATGTTCCGCGCTCACTCCGCAGACTCTCCGTACGCGTTTCATGTGTGCTCTCCGTTCACCCTCCCTACAATTCGACGTAGGCATCTATTCCCGTAAGCCTCCGTGTACCCTCTGTAGAACCTTCGAAATACTTTTTTCTAAAACTTCGATAGAGCCTCCGTACACTCTATTCCCGTAAGCCTCCGTGTATCCTCTGTAGAACCTATAATTGTCTATATGTTGCCGACCCATAGAAGTAAAACGTTCCCCAAAATATTAAGAGAGAAATTTATTCATCCTGCAATAATATATGATAAATGGCGTATCTCCGTTAGTCCGTGCCAAAAACAGGTCAGATTCCGCTATAAAAGGATTACGTCGTAATGACAAGTTTGAACATTTAAGGTAAAATTTTCAAAATTTCAATGAAATATAATGTTGTATAAGATCACTGAATATATACAGACCTTTTATGTATTATTTAAATCATAGTAACACGGCAGGCAACTCGTTTTTATGTTTTATAATTATATTTTATATCATATTTTATATTATGTGTCAATAGATACAAGTCAATCAAAAAAATGTGAATATAACAAAGATCTGTTATTTTCTTAATATCTGCTTTACTCCAGCTCTACAGAATTAATTACTTGTCCAATAACAGATTGATTATCAACGTTTATGTGAATGCATACTGATTTAAGAAACGCAACTGGTATAGCGACAATTACGTTTCCTCGATGACATTTGTGCAAGTGAGAAATAGTATTAAGTATAATTAAGTATTTTTATAATAATCAAAAAACGTGCTTCACGATAGCAAGCACGTGATGCCACTTATACCGACGAAGCGCGCGGACGGTTATGATAAGAAAGAAAGACGCGGTAATTGTTTACACTTTACGCCGTTGAGTCGCTCTGCGCGCGTGGCGCGAGAAAGTGCGTTTGACAAATGATAACCGCCACGCGCGGCACTATATAGCCCAGCGGTGCGGTGTGGCCCGGGTGTGCTAATTCGCGCGAGCTTTGCTGTTGCTATACGTGCCCTTGCCAAGACCTCCAGTGATACCGGTATATTCGATCCTCGGGCGCTGGTGATGAGCTCCATCGCGCGACACAGTCGCACGCCGTCACGTAAATCGTGCCGTATATTCACCACCGCGTAATCGTACTCGATGTAAATCTGCCGATAAGTGAGCACGTAGTCGTAAAATACGAGAAACAGGAATTTTCTCAGAATAAATTGGTTCAGCTGCATGACGAACTTTTGGCTCGGGTCAGTTTTATTGTAGCAGGCCGGGCATTTTCATGCAGACTCGCAATATATGTCCTAAGAAAAGATATCGCAAGAATCTTCGTCACATCTCTAAGGTAAGTGAAAGTTATATTAAGAATTGAGTGTGTTCAGGATTTTCCCCGCGTTCGATCACCGCGATCGATACCGCTGCCGCCATCCCTGAGCCGCCCCCTGAACGAGGCGACTTCGCGCCGCTCCCCCGCGTCACCCCTAACCGCGCAGCCTCTCGCGTCGCGTTATCGATCCGGACATGCGAGGATCCCGTGATCCTGCGAAACGCGCCTATTGGCCCTTTCAATTGTCGCGTCACGGAATGCTCCGGAAACGGGCCCGCGAGAGCTCCGGCTCCTTTAGTAGAAGATAATCGAGCGGTTCAAGCGGTCGTTCCAGCCGACTTGCACCCGTACGCACAGATCTCTACTCCGATTCACGCGGTCTCGCCGTCGTGCATTCGTCAATCTCGCAAGTGGCGGTTCACGCGGACTTACGCCCCGTTGTGCATCCGCGCTGCAGTTACAGTGCCGTCAGTGCACTCAGCCAAGTGTCTCGCAGACACTCGCAACCGCGCCATTCGCGCGCTCGATCCGCTCTCACAGTGCGGTGACGAACTTAACGCCTCTGAGCGTCTGCATTTTCACCCTCGCTGACAGCGAGAGGTGCATTCCGTACTCTACTCCACGCCGCGCCTCGTTCTATAAAGGCCCTCGGCGAAACTGTACATTACAAATAAAGTGCTGTGTTATATTTGACGTGAACAGAGCAGTGTCCGTTCATTTTCCGCACTCCGGATCCCTGTCGGGGTCGACTCGGCCTCCTCTTACGCCAATTGGCGAAGCTGGAGTTACGCCCAGCAATCACAAATTCGCCAACAGAGTGTCCCTCGGATACAATAGTGACGGCAAAATATTATACGCCACAACATTGTACAGATCGAGAAGTGCGTTTTAATATACGCAACCGTCCTTCGATCTCCAACGGCAACAGGTCGATGTCGATGAAGTTCGTGTGATTTATTTTTATTTATGCAATGGATACTGTGCCATTTATCATTATTGCTGAGTTATAATTTTTGGTTTATTTAGATATTCGTACACATACATAATGCCGAAACCCAAGGTAAAGGAGCAATGGGCTGCTATAGTTTGGAAATCGAAAAACAGCGAGAAAATAAACAAGAAGGGAGAAGCCTCTGTGACATTGTCGATCTCACTTGCGTGCTGAAAAAGTATTGCACAGAAGGCTGCATTGCGTCTCTGAAGTGGGTAGACACATCGACAGGTAAAACATCGTACCACAAAGCCGAAGTGCTTAAAATCAGGAGTGTTCGGGATTGTCAATAATCGCGATCGATCCCCGCGCTCGATACCGCTAACGCCATCCCTGAGCCGCCCCCTGAACGAGGCGATTTCGCGCCGCACCCCTCGTCACCCCCTCACCGTGCTGTCTCTCGCGTCGCGCTATCGATCCGGACATGCCAGGATCCCGTGATCCTGGTAACCGCGCTTATTGGTCGAGTAATTGTCGCGTCACCGAAAGCTCCGGAAACGGGCCCGCGAGAGCTCCGGTCCCAACAGTAGCAGATTGTAGGGCGGTTCAAGCGGTACTCCACCGACTTGCACCCGTCTCGCGCAATTATACTCCGATTCACGCGGTCGAACCTCGCCGTCGTGTCTCCGTCAAGATAGCAAGTTTCGATTTACGCGAATTTACGCTCCGTCGTGCATCCGGACTGCAGTTGTCGTGCCATCAAAGCACTTGCGAAAAGTGTCTCACAGGCACTCTCAACCGCGTCGTTCGGGCGCTCGCTCCCGTGCTCACAGTGCGGCGACGAACTTTGCGCCTCAGTGCGCCTGCAGCATCATACTCGCCCTCACGCGAGCAGTGAACATTGTACAAAATTAGTACGCGTCTCGGCGGTAATTATTCGCGCCTCAAGTGCGGTCCGTGTTGTCACCAGTCGCGCACGCGGATCATACGCGCATCACGTGCACGCCGTACACATATCTGCCGCTCCTCTGTAAAGGCTCTTCGGCATAACTGTATCGAAGATTAAACGAGTGCTTTGCACAATTGTGGTAAACGCAGTGTCCATTCATTTTCCGCACTCCCGATCCCTGTCGGGGTCGACCCGGCATTCTTCCGCTAATTGGCGAACCGATTTACGCCCGGCCAAGAATTTCGCCAACATAATTTCTGGTCCTTCGAGCCGGATCGGAGTGCAACTGTGCCATTCGCAGAATTGACGGACGCTCAACCACCATGGAGGACCTCATGGCTCAGCAGAAGGTCGCAATTCACGCGATTGACCGAGCCCTCGACAACTTCAAGAAAATCGGCAAGGCGAATTACACGCATGGAGTATTCCGCCACCGATTGCAGCAACTCAAGTAGAACTACGCTCGGTTTGAGCTTCTTCACGGCAAGATTCTGGCTGCCGCTACCAAGGAGTTCATCGCCACGAGCCGATACTTCACCGAGGATCGATTCGACAAGTGCGAGGAGACGTTCCTGACGACATCTGACTACATGGCTGAGTGGATGAGCAAGCTGGAGTCGCCGCAGCAAGTCAACCCTGGGTCATCACCCGTAAGCCAATGTAATCTCAGCGCATCGCCGCGTACCGCGTTTCAACTTCCGCGTATAAATTTACCGAAATTCGCCGGAGAGTTCCGCGAGTGGGAAGCGTTTCGAGATCAATTCACCGCGTTAATCATTAACAATCGCGAATTGTTAGACGTGAATCGTTTGCAATACCTGCATTCGTGTGTGAAGGGTGAGGCCAGCGATGCCATACGCAATCTGGCACTGACGGATGCGAATTTCCAAATCGCTTGGAACTTATTGCTCGCGCGATACGACAATCGCCGACGTTTGGTACATGAGCACGTACATGCTCTTCATACGCTTCCTCAAGCGACTTCGGATTCCGCCGCCGCTCTCACCGCGTTGCGCGATAAAGCGAGTGTCTCGATTCAATCGTTAAAAAATCTCGGTCGCTCGGTTGACACATGGGACCATATGTTAGTTTATTTGCTCGTTCAAAAGCTTGATAAAGGCACCCGTAAAGCCTGGGAATTGAAACTCGGCGATACTTTAGATTATCCTACATATGATTAGCAGCTTGATAAATTCTTAATATCACGCATCCGCGCGCTCGAGAATATTCTCCCGGCTTCGCCTCAAGTCAAGAGCAGTAAACAAAATTCCTCGGTTCAAGCTCACGCAGCTAACGCATGTACGAACAAGTGTCCCATGTGCCAAAAGACGCACTTTTTGTCCGCGTGTCCGAACTTTCATAATGAAAGCGTGATCAACGGCGTGATCTCGCGAAGAAATTCCATTGTTGTTATAATTGTCTGAGTACACAGCACACTCGCGATGCGTGTTCAAGCAAGAATACGTGTCGTCAATGTCAGCAGAAGCACCATACGCTTCTTCATACGACCGATGTAAATAATAACGGCACGACAACCGAGAGCTCACCTTCATCCACGGAGACGAAAACAGACACAAATGCCGAGATAACTTCTCATTTATTATCTCACACTAGCTTTTCAAAATCGAATATTCTTTTAGCGACTGCCTGGATAAAGGTGAGCGGGCTCAACGGTCGACATAGTATAGTCCGCGCATTATTGGATCAAGGTTCCGTTTCAACTTTGATCACCGAACGTTTAGCTCAGCGATTGCGTCTCCCGCGTACGTGCGTCTCCGTCTCTATCACTGGGATCGGCGAGACCGCTGCCACCGCACGCAGCGCAGCTACCGTTCACGTGTCAGCGCGTGACGGCACGGGCCCGAGGCCCTCCGTCTCCGCTCTTGTTCTCAAGTCGCTTACGACTTACATTCCGCACCGCGTACCGGATATAACAAAAAGGTCGTACATTCGCGAACTTTTGCTAGCTGATAGCGATCTGACTAGCGCAGCGCCGATCGACGTAATTATCGGTGCTGATTTGTATGGCGCGATCTTATTACCGGAAGTCTGTAGTCGCGCTCCTCATGAGCCCGTTGCTCAAAACTCCATTTTCGGATGGTTTCTGTCCGGCCCGATGCCGGTACCGTCGCAGTCACGGCCGGCTCGCATTCAAACGCACCACGGCACGGTGCTGTCGGAGATCTCCGACCTTGAAACGTTTCTGGGAGGTCGAAGAACTTCCTCAGCAAACTCATCTCTCACCGAAAGAGATTCGATGCGAAGAGCATTTCGTATCGACGCATTCTCGTGCCCCCAATGGGCAATATATAGTGCGGTTGCCGTTCAAATCGGGGACCCCTATCGACATCGGCGAATCTAAATCGTCTGCAATCGCGTTGTATTCACGTCTCGAGTTCAATGGTTAAAGTCCAATCCGGACCTCGCCAAGGAATTCAACAAATTTCTAGCGGAATACGAACGTCTCGGACACATGGTCAAAGCGCCGCTAGAAGACCCTCCTGATGGGCAGGTATATTATATACCGCATCACGCAGTTATACGCGAGCATAGCTCGACAACTCGTTTGCGCGTTGTCTTCAACGCCTCTCATCCGACCTCCAATGATCTGTCGTTGAATGATCATCTCATGGTAGGCCGCAAGTTGCAACCTGAGTTATCATTCATCATTTTGCGATGGCGGCAGTTTCGGTTCGTTTTCACTGCCGACATCGCAAAAATGTACCGCCAGATTCTGATCCATCATTGTGACGTGGATTACCAGAGAATCTTATGGCGACCCGCTCCGAACTTTCCATTGATAGCCTATATTTACTGACAGTCACTTACGGTAACGCGAACGCGCCGAATGCCGCCCTCCGTGTGGTCGAGCAAGTCGCCAAAGACGAAGGCAGCGGAATTCCCGTTGGCGGTTCCGGTGTTGCAGCTGCACACATACGTCGACGACTGTGTGTTCGGCGCAGATGACATACCTCTCGCGCTTCAAACGCGAGATCAACTAATCTCTCTCTTGAAAAGAGCAGGATTTCACCTCCGCAAATGGGCGAGTAACAATCCTGTATTGCTCGAAGGCATCGATCCTCAGGATCATGGCCTTGCTTCCGCAAAAACGCTCGAATCGGACGAAGCGTCTCAAAGTACTAGGTATCAAGTGGGATCCAAACACCGACGTCTTTCAATTCGACGTCACGCTTGCAGAGTCGGTTCCCGACACGAAGCGGTCCATTCTCTCGACCATCGCTCGAATTTTCGATCCTCTCGGCTGGATGGCTCCAGTGGTCATCACCGCGAAAATTCTCATGCAGCAGCTCTGGCTGCTTCGCTGTGAATGGGACGACGTCATCCCTGACGATCTTCTCCACAAGTGGAGAGATTACCTATTATCAATTACCGCTCTTGAAACAAATCTCGATTCCGCGTTGGACAGGTTACGGATCCGATACGCTCAACGCGGAGATTCATGGGTTTGCCGATGCGTCCGCCTCCGCATACGGAGCGGTCATTTATCTACGAGTTACGCACATCGACGGAACAGTCGAAGTCACGATGCTCATGTCAAAATCAAAGGTAGCTCCGCTCAAGCCCATGAGTATTCCGCGATTGGAGCTGTGCGCCGCGGTCCTGCTTTCGCGTGCAATCGACGCAATCCGATCCGCTCTCGCGATCGCGATTAAAATGTACCGCTGTTGGACCGATTCAAAAGTCACTAAAGCCTGGCTTTCGCAGCCTCCATCCTGATGGAAAACGTTCGTCGCCAATCGGGTACACGAGGTGCAAACCCTATTGCCGAACGTTGAGTGGCATCACGTGCTCTCACAACAAAACCCTGCCGATCTGGTTTGTCGGGGCGTGAAACCGGAAAATCTTATAAATCAATCCTTGTGGTGGACAGGGCCTAACTGGTTCAAACTCTCGTCGGATCAATGGCCATCCGAGCCTCAATCACACTCTCATGAATCACCGCCGGAAGAGCGAGTTCACGCTCCCGTGCACCTAATGCAATCTCGCGATCGATGGGATCTCGGCGAAAGATTCTCGTCATGGAACAAGCTGGTGCGAGTCACCGCCTATGTCATGCGATTCGTTCGTTGCGCTCGCGAAGGAAGTCGCTCAAAATTTAATGCGCCGTCGCAAACCGAGCCGGAACCGCTCAGTCCGGATGAAATTAACGTCGCGCGCATCTTTTGGCTCAAGAACGTTCAACGTCAGCTATTCCCTGTCGTATACGCTCAATTAGAGTTCTCACAACGCATCTCGAAAAGCAGTAAACTGCTGCCGTTAAACCCGTTTCTCGATGAGAACGGGTTTATTCGCGTTGGCGGTCGTCTCCGCCATTCAGCGTTTCCGAACGACAAGAAGCACCCGGTTGTGCTCGCTACCCATCCGGCAGTTACCGCGTTAATACGCGATACTCACATACGCGCCCTTCACGCTGGGTCGCAATACACGTTGCAGCGGCTACGTGAAACTTACTGGATCTTACGTGCGCGTCAAACGATCCGCGCTATTCTACATCAATGTGTCACATGCGCTCGGGAAAGCGCCAAGCCCGCGAACGAGTTGATGGGCGACTTGCCCGCGTGTCGCGTTACGTCGACGTCTCGCGCCTTCCTACATTGCGGGGTGGATTATGCCGGACCGATACAGGTCAGAACTACTCCCGGTCGAGGACACAAATCGAAGAAGGCATACATCGCCGTGTTTGTGTGCATGGCAGTCAAAGCTACACATCTAGAGTTGGTTGGCGACTGTACGACTTCCGCGTTCATCGTTGCTTTCGATCGGTTTTGTGCACGTCGCGGCGTTCCCAGTGATATGTATTCGGACAACGCGACGACCTTTCACGGCGCTCATCGCGAAATTTCCGTCGCATGGAAGAGAGCCATTCGCGATCCGAACTTTCAAAATAAAAACGCGTCTCAAGGCGTTTGGTGGAACTTCATTCCCCCGTCCGCGCCGCATTTCGGCGGACTTTGGGAAGCGTGCGTCCGCAGCGTCAAGTTTCATGTGAAACGCGTCATCGGGGCGCACACGCTAACATTCGAGGAGCTGAGCACGCTCTTATGTAAAATCGAAGCGTGTCTAAATTCGCGCCCGATCGCTCCGATATCCGACAACTACGATGATTATTGTGCAATGACACCGAGTCATTGTCTCATTGGCACCGCGCAAACAAGCGCACCAGCGCCTTCCTTACTTGACGAGAAGGAAACGCGTCTCACTCGATGGCAGCTAATTCAGCAAATGCGCGATAGCTTTTGGACGCTTTGGTCAAATGACTATCTGCATACATTGCAGCAACGCCCCTAATGGCGTGAGATTCAAAATCTAGCTCGAGTCGGACGCTTAGTACTTCTGCGAAACTCGCTAGCTCCTCCGAACAAGTGGGAGTTGGACAGAATTATAGAATGTCACCCTGGCGAGGATAGACTAACACGCGTCGTCACGGTCAGAACGGCCAAATCCACGTACAAACGCGCAATCGTTAAGTTGTCATTTCTCCCGGTTGATGTAAATACCGATCAGAGTGATCCAGAGTGACATTCCGTGATAGCTGTCAAACATTGTGCACCGTAGTGCACAATGAACCTCAGTTGAACCTCAGTTCGCACCGTATCTCTGTATATATTGTAAATATCTTCTGTACATTGTTAATTCTTAGCTTAAGTTTATTTCAGCACTCGCAGTGCTCCGCATGGCGGGCGGCACGAGATCAACATTCGTCACAGCGGGCGGCTCCCGTCTTATTGCGAATCGTTATTCGCGGCGGGCGGTTATGTTCGGGATTGTCAATCATCGCGATCGATCACCGCGATCGATACCGCTAACGCCATCCCCGAGCCGCCCCCTGAACGAGGCGATTTCGCGCCGCACCCCTCGTCACCCCCTCACCGTGCTGTCTCTCGCGTCGCGCTATCGATCCGGACATGCCAGGATCCCGTGATCCTGGTAACCGCGCTTATTGGTCGAGTAATTGTCGCGTCACCGAAAGCTCCGGAAACGGGCCCGCGAGAGCTCCGGTCCCAACAGTAGCAGATTGTAGGGCGGTTCAAGCGGTACTCCAGCCGACTTGCACCCGTCTCGCGCAATTATACTCCGATTCACGGGGTCGAACCTCGCCGTCGTGTCTCCGTCAAGATAGCAAGTTTCAGTTCACGCGGATTTACGCCCCGTCGTGCATCCGGACTGCAGTTGTCGTGCCATCAAAGCACTTGCGAAAAGTGTCTCACAGGCACTCTCAATCGCGCCGTTCGGGCGCTCGCTCCCGCGCTCACAATGCGGCGACGAACTTTGCGCCTCAGTGCGCCTGCAGCATTATACTTGCCCTCACGCGAGCAGTGAACATTGTACAAAATTAGTGCGCGTCTCGGCGGTAATTATTCGCGCCTCAAGTGCGGTCCGTGTTGTCACCAGTCGCGCACGCGGATCATACGTGCATCACGTGCACGCCGTACACATATCTGCCGCTCCTCTGTAAAGCCCCTTGCACAATAGGCAATAGCGATAGCGATAGCGACAGCAACAAGGTTGCCGACAAAGCTATACCTTTGTCGGCAACCTTGTCGCTGTCGCTATCGCTATCGCTATCGCCTATTGTGCAAGGGGCTTAAAGGCTCTTCGGCATAACTGTATCGAAGATTAAACGAGTGCTTTGCACAATTGTGGTAAACGCAGTGTCTATTCATTTTCCGCACTCCCGATCCTTGTCGGGGTCGACCCGGCATTCTTCCGCTAATTGGCGAACCGATTTACGCCCGGCCAAGAATTTCGCCAACAAGGAGTAATGGCCAGTCTACAATGAGTCATTAGTCGTTAGTCAGATGTCGGAAGAAATAGTCATAAGCGTATTGTAAGACAATCGGAAGTCTGTAATCGGTAATCGTAAGAGATGGCATTTGGCCAATCGCTTACGATCACCGATTACAGACTTCCGATCGCCTTACGATACGTTTATGACTTTTTCCGACTCTCTTCCGACATCTGACTATCGACTAACGACTCGTTGTAGACTGGCCATAAGTAATTTTCTTTGTCTTTATAAACCTATAAATTTACTCTTTGTAATCATCCTTCTGTCAATATATTTTTGTTACTGCAAAGTTAATTTTTTATTAGTTCATATAATTGACAGAAATATAAAAGAAATTAAATAAACACTAATGTTTTTTTTATATTTTTTTATTTGAATGAAACATTTTTGAAGTAATTTCTGGTAATATTATAACACACACACACACACACACACACAAATTAAATTGTTAGAACATACTTTACAGCAAATCATAAATAAAATAAAATAATTTGCATTTGTCAGAATAAAAAATAAAGAAACCTTTGTTTTTATTTAATTTTTAATATTTTGATTATATTAACATTTAATAGTACAAATTATTCAATATATTATCATTATATTTTGATTATTTTGACTAATTTTGACTAGCTGGTCGTGAGCAGTGGATGAGTTTCTTACGAAGTTAATGGAGAATTCACAGTCGCAGTGAAGGGCGAGGCACTAAATGCGTTGCTGGTCGTGAGCGGTGGATGAGTTTCTTGCAAAGTTAATGGAGAATTCACAGTCGCAGTGGGCAAGGCACTGAATGAAGTTAATGAAGATACGGTTTCAAACGATCATGGACTCGTGTCGTTTACGCTTGTGTCATGAAAAATCGACGTGTCTTTCGCAATTTCTGCGGCAACCTGAGGACTGGCTTTGTTCTGCGCAATCTTTCTTATTTTTTCCCCCGTTGTTGCTCTTTCTTTTTGTCAAGTACTTCGGATGAGAATATTTTCTCTGAAGGATCTGATATCTTGCCCGTGTTACTATTTATGGATGATAGTTCCAGAGCCTCTTTACCACTTAAAATAACACTACGATTAGAATAGCTCTTTAAGTACACATTTTTGTAATAGAGATAGAAGTTCAATAAAGATAAATGTCTACTAGGGAATTTTCTAAATGTACCAGAATACGTGTGGTATCTCGGTAAGGTGCTGCCACACACCTTCGTCACGAAAGGCGAGCGAAGAATGTTATGTACATCAGCGGACCATACAAGTCAGTCGTGCTCGAACCGGCGATAATAAACATACAATATACATGTGCGTGTGTCCGGTGTCCACTCATTTTAAGTCCCTTGTCCCCGTCACCGCAGTGGCGACGAGGATAGGATCTGTAAATTAACTTATTTTTCGCAACATTTTCTTTATATCCCCTGTATCCTATCCTATATGTATTTTATATAATTAAATTGATATCAATTTAATTGTGTGATTGTATCGTTCTGGCTTTGGTTGAGACTGCGTTATGACCGTTGGTAACGGCGCGTGGTCCGCCATGGCAAAGAGTGTACGTAGAAAGTCACTCAAGAGTTTATATATATTATTCGGACAAGCAAGATCCAGTCCTGACCGATTATGGCGTTTCCCTTTGTTTGATTGTATATATCTTACACGGTCGTATAATCTCATACTTATTGTAAATTAACTAAGATCCCAGTGCCATAAATTAATAATGCACACGGAAAATGGTGAACTGGATTGGGAACTCATAGCCGATGTAATCGCACAAGGACGAACCTCCTGGATCTATCAAGTGAATAAAATCGAGTTGATCGATATCTGCAAAGAATACGGTGTCGAAGCAACAAAAGAAGACAGCCTCGATAAAATTCGGCAAGTGTTGAACATCTTTGTCAAGGAGTTCAAGGACAAACAAACTAAGGAAGTAACCGAAAGGGAGGAGAACGCTATCATCAAATCGACGAACGTGAAAAGTACGATCAAAGAGCGATCCGCAATTGCATCAATTCTGGGAAATGTCAACACATTTAAACGGGGGTCATGCTGGGAGACGTTCGAGGACCAGTTGGAAGCATTTATCTTGCTCAATGATATCCCGGAAGAAAAAAAAACGGCACTGTTAATTACGCAGCTGGCACCGGACGTATTTAAGGATCTGCAGATCGTTTGCGAGCCGGAAAAGCCGATCACGGTGTCGTACAAAGTTTTAAAAGAGAAATTGGTACAACTGTTCGCACCAAAGCGAAACGAGCATTTACAACGCTACGCTTTCCGCGAACGAAAGCAGAAACCAGACGAAAAAATCAAAGACTTCGTTCTGGCCCTGAGACTACTGGCTAAAGAGTGTAAATTTGCCAACACCGAGTTTGACAAACAAATCAAGGACCAACTTATAGCGGGAGCAACAAATGATCTAGTCAGATATGAGCTCTTAAAATCATCAGAGTCGACGTTAACACAGATGGAGCGTCTGGCCGAAACCGTGGAAATGGCTAGTATACATAAGACGGATCCCGTAAAAGCAGCAACGGAGAGCGCGGCGGAGAACACAACAGCAACGGAGATACACGCAGTGCGAGCCAGCAACAAAAACAATCAGTTCAGAAGATACCCCGATAATCGCACGAGAGGACAAACCTCTCGGAATTACGGAACATCGAGCCGAGGAAATAACGCTTCGAGAACGTCGACTAGTAGTGCGGGGCGGTCTTGTTTTTGTTGTGGCAAGGACAACCACGTTCGTAACCAGTGCTCGCTAAGAGACAAATATTGTAATGAATGTGGGGCGAAGGGACATATATTCCGAATGTGTCCGTCGAAGACGAAAAGAAACGGAGCGCAACACCGCATGGACGCGGACTCTACCGACGCACGGAGCTCGGAGGGAGAAGAATACGAAGACGACGGCAGCAGCGATCAACGTTACGAGTCAGACACCTACACGATCCAAGCGACAGATGAAATAAACATGTGTAAAGTAGAGGTGGATGATTGCGAGCTGAGTGAGAAAACAGTCGAACCTCACTGCGTCACGATTAAAGTCGGTAATAATTTTTTAAAAATGGAAATGGACACAGGGGCTGCGTATTCCGCGATTTCGAATAAATGTTATAAAAAATTGTTTTCAAAAACACCGTTGTTAACCGCAAACCGAACGTTAAGAGCTTACAACCGTGAACCTATAAAATCAATGGGATATATCAAGGTACCGATCGAAGCAAACGGAATGCGAGTGGAGCGTATACTGTATGTGATTCCTGGAGGGGGGATTCCTTTAGTAGGTAGAAGCTGGCTAGCAGCTTTAAAAATGTGGCCGCCTCAGTACGAAAAGGCAGTAAAAATATATAACGTGACAGATAATGAAACTGAAATTACAAAATTTCGTATGGAGTTTCTTAAGGTATTTTCACCGGGTTTAGGAACTTTCAACAAAGGCAGTTTAGACTTAAAACTAATGGAGGGGGCACAACCGCGTTTCATGCAGCCTAGGCGTATATACCATTAGCAATGCGAGAACAGGTAGAGAAAGAAATTAAGCGTTTATGCGATCGAAAAATCATCTCGCCTGTCGAATATTCGGAATGGGGTACGCCAGTGGTGCCGATAGTTAAGGGTAACGGCGACATCCGGTTGTGTTGAGATTTCAAGGTGACGCTGAATAAAGTTTTGAAGGTCGACCATTTCCCATTGCCCCGAGTCGAAGAGGTATTAGATGTGTTAAGAGGGGGGAAAATATTTACAAAACTGGATTTATCGGATGCGTATCAACAGTTACCGTTAACCGAGAGAGCAAAAAAACTAGTGGTAATAAGCACCCACTTGGGATTGTTTCAATATAATCGCTTGCCGTTCGGTGTATCCACCGGACCGGGTTCGTTTCAACGAGTTATGGCATCACTGTTGTTGGGTATACCGGGAGTGATAGTATTCATAGATAATATTTTAATCGCAGCGCCGGACTGGGAAACATACATAGAGCGAGTGCGAGAGGTTTTGCGGCGCTTAAGCGATGCCGGATTGCGGTTAAAGTTTGAAAAATGTAAATTTGCGCAACAGGAAATCGAATCTAGGGTTTCGCATAAATTCGAAAGGAATCCATCCCTCAGGAAAGAAAATAGACAGTGTAAGAAACGCGCCAACGCCAAAAAATGTTTTAGAAGTGAAAAGTTTTTTGGGCTCTATTAACTACTATGCGCGGTTCATTAATAGCATAACAGACAAACTCTATCCGCTGTACGAATGTTTGAAACAAAAAGAGTTCAAATGGACTATCGAATGTAATCGAAGTTTCATCGAAATAAAAAATAGAATTGTCAAATGAGCTCACGTTGGCGCATTTCGATCCGGAAAAGCCGATAGTGCTCACCTGTGACGCATCTCCGTATGGAATAAGTGCAATACTGTCGCATAAGGAAGCGGGCAAGTACGACAGACCGATTTGTTTTGCGAGCAGAACGCTAACGGCGAGCGAAAAGAGATACGCGCACCATGACAAAGAAGGATTATCGGTAGTTTTCGGAATTCGCAAATTCTATCAATATTTATACGGAAATCAGTTTACTATTCAGACGGACAGTACAACGTTGTCACGAATATTTCACCCCGATAAATCGATTCCTGAGATCTCAACTGCACGCTTGCAGCGTTGGGCTATATTCTTATCGGTTTTTAAGTATAACATAAAACACATACAAGGAAAAGATAATTATGCCGACTGGCTCAGTAGGCTACCAATAGAACAGCCGCAAAAGTTAGAGAAAAATTTCGAATGGTGCAAGATATCGATCATACATTCGTGAATAATATCAAAGAAGCCGATTTCGCTTCGCTAGATTGGAGCGTAGTACAGAAAGCTACACGTGAGGACGTTGTATTGTGCCGAGTGATGAGATATTGCATGGACGGATGGCCAGAGGCCAGGCCGAAGGAGGAAGGGATGCAAAGCTTCTGGGAGAAACGCGACGCGCTGTCAGTAGAAAGCAATTGCTTATAATGGGGACACCGCGTGGTGATGCCTAGCAAGCTAAGACCGCTAGTGCTTAAAGAACTTCACCATAGCCACTTCGGAGTCGCGCGTATGAAGTCATTAGCTCGGTCATATGTTTGGTGGCCCCAGATAGACAAAAACATCGAAGAACTCACAAGCGCATGTTTGCCCTGTTTGAAAACGCGTAAAAACCCTCCCAAGGTTCCTCTTACGCCTTGGCCGTGGCCACCTGCCCCATGGCATCGTATCCATGCGGATTTTTTAGGGCCAATAGGTGGAAAAATGATATTGTTAGTGATCGACAGCTATTCTAAATGGCCGGAAATATTTATCATGCCAAGTATGAGCGAGGATGCCACAGTTGCGGTATTCCAAGAAATGTTTGCTAGGCATGGTTATGCTGCGCATGTGGTAACGGACAATTTTGTCACATTCACGGGGGAAAAATTTCAGCGATTACTACGAGAAGGAGGCATCAGGCATAGCACGATCGCGCCGCACTGTCCGGCCACGAACGGCGCAGCAGAAAACCTCGTTGATACGTTCAAACGAAAAGTCAAAAGCATGATGGATGATGGCATGTCTCTTCAGTCGGCAGTACGACAGTTCTTGTTTGATTTCCGGGCGACGCCCCACGCGACGACACAACGATCCCCAGCCAGTATGATGACTAACAGAGAATTGAAAACTCGATTTTTGATTTTGCGCCCACCGCCGGCGGCGGAGCATGTTCAAAGGCACCAGGAACGTCAGATAAAAGATCACGCGGGCTCGCGTAGGGTGGAAATTCGAGTGGGAGATTCAGTCGTAACCAAAGACTATAGAGACGGAGGGGAGCGTTGGGCGCCGGCCGTGATAATACGGGAGCGAACGCCAGGTACGATGTACGACGTTAAGACGGAAGACGGTTTGATTTGGAAGAGACATGCCAATCAGTTGGTTACAGCGAAAACTAGTGGGGTGGCCGAAGCGGTAGATACGAGCAAAAGTGTCGAAAGAAACAAAAGCCACTCGACGGCCGTTGAGACACGACGATCAGAGCGTATTCGACAAAAGAAAAAGAGAGACGCGGGAGACTAGTTATAGCAATAGATATATAGTACTAATTATAGTAATAGCATTAAGGGAGCAATGTATATTGTACGCAAGGTATTGTACTCAAGCGGCGGGTAGTGTATATGAGCCGGCTTGTCAACATAGCGGGGGAGAGTGTGGTATCTCGGGCCCGTAAGGTGCTGCCACACACCTTCGTCACGAAAGGCGAGCGAAGAATGTTATGTACATCAGCGGACCATACAAGTCAGTCGTGCTCGAACCGGCGATAATAAACATACAATATACATGTGCTGGGCAACAAAATTATCGCAACAAAAATTTTCGTCAAAAATTTGCCCAACTTCAAATAAGCACAACTCCGCGAAAAATTGTCATATCTGAAAGTTTTTTTTTTTCATTTTAAAGGGTGAAGTCTGTACTTTAAGGAACCATTGTTCGATTTTAAATTTAGCCTCCCCCCCTCCCGCCGTTCTTTCAAAAGTAAGGACGTGTTTTTTCTCCGAAAAATTGCATACTTTGACACATTCTACGGAGTAGAATGAATTTTTTTCGTAACTATCATAGCAACCATCGTAAAATATAGACTTTTCCCTGCAAATGAAAAAAAAAAATAAGTCCGTACGATTTTTTTTCGCCGAGTTATGGCTTATCAAAGTTACCTATGCATTTTTGAGCATTCAATCACCGCCAACATTAGCATTACCCGATGGACACCACGGGGAGGTTGCTGGTCGGATTTTGTCCATCGTGTGTGTGTGTGTGTTTGTGTGCGTGTGTGCGTGTGTGCGTGTGTGTGTTTTGGGTGGGAGGAAGGGCTGTAGGTACGTTTGCACTTAAAACTGCGTATTTCCGCCTCGACGTTGAATAACTTCTTGCAGCCGTTCACGCATATTGATGCAGTTTCTAATTGTGGCTTGAGGAATTTCATACCATATTCGCTGTAATGCCACAGCTAGTTGTTGGAGATTTGTTGGCGGTCTCTCCAAATCTCGAAGCCTTCTTCCCATCATATCCCACACATGTTCGATAGGATTTAAATCTGGGCTTACCGGTGGATGTGGTAGCACCTCGATGTTGTTTTCTTCGAGAAAATTACGAGCAATTCTGGCAGTGTGTGGGCGAGCATTGTCCTGCATTAGAATAAAATTGCGCCCCATTTGACGACGCATCGGAATTACTTGAGGACGCAAAATTTCCTCCACGTAGCGTACCGCTGTCATTCCAGGAGGTGGTAAGATGACGAGGTTTGTGCGTCTATGCGTCGATATTCCACCCCATACCATGACGGAACCACCACCAAATGCTCGGACAGGCTCGACGCAATTCCGTTCAAATCGGTGTCCACGACGACGCCAAACACGGACTCTTCTATCGGAATTGAAGAGACAAAATCGTGATTCGTCAGTGAACAATACATTGCTCCATTGTCTCGCAGTCCAATTCTGATGAGTGTGTGCATATTGCAAACGAGCACATCGATGAGCCACAGATAACATTGGCACTCGAGCACGAGCCCGCGAACTCAAGCCTCTTTCGTGAAAACGCCTCCTGATCGTTTGAGCGCTGATTTGTCTATGCGGGAGAGCTTCATTCGCAATTTGTCGCGCAATCATTGTCGGATTTCGCACTGCTTCATTGACGATGAGCCGATCTTCTCGAGCTGACGTTACTCGTCTTCGACCTTGTCCTCTCCTCCGACTAAATCTGCCTGTCTGTTGATAACGAGCCCAAACTCGAGAGATGGAGGACCGATGAACGTCCATTCTTCTTGCCACATAATTCCTGCTCAATCCTTCTTCCAGAAGAGCAATGATTTGCGCACACTGATTTTCATTTAAACGAGGCATTGTTACGATTTTGTCGTTTGTTTTCGAACGATACAATACAGTGCACAGTGATTGCAATACTGTGAAGTTACTTACAGAAGTAATGTACTGTGAAGTTAACTGTGAAGTTAACTGTGAAGTTAACTGTGAAGTTAACTGTGAAGTTAACTGTGAAGTTAACTGTGAAGTTAACTGTGAGTTAACTGTGAAGTTAACTGTGAAGTTAACTGTGAAGTTAACTGTGAAGTTAACTGTGAAGTTAACTTCACAGTACATTACTTCTGTAAGTAACTTCACAGTATTGCAATCACTGTGCACTGTATTGTATCGTTCGAAAACAAACGACAAAATCGTAACAATGCCTCGTTTAAATGAAAATCAGTGTGCGCAAATCATTGCTCTTCTGGAAGAAGGATTGAGCAGGAATTATGTGGCAAGAAGAATGGACGTTCATCGGTCCTCCATCTCTCGAGTTTGGGCTCGTTATCAACAGACAGGCAGATTTAGTCGGAGGAGAGGACAAGGTCGAAGACGAGTAACGTCAGCTCGAGAAGATCGGCTCATCGTCAATGAAGCAGTGCGAAATCCGACAATGATTGCGCGACAAATTGCGAATGAAGCTCTCCCGCATAGACAAATCAGCGCTCAAACGATCAGGAGGCGTTTTCACGAAAGAGGCTTGAGTTCGCGGGCTCGTGCTCGAGTGCCAATGTTATCTGTGGCTCATCGATGTGCTCGTTTGCAATATGCACACACTCATCAGAATTGGACTGCGAGACAATGGAGCAATGTATTGTTCACTGACGAATCACGATTTTGTCTCTTCAATTCCGATAGAAGAGTCCGTGTTTGGCGTCGTCGTGGACACCGATTTGAACGGAATTGCGTCGAGCCTGTCCGAGCATTTGGTGGTGGTTCCGTCATGGTATGGGGTGGAATATCGACGCATAGACGCACAAACCTCGTCATCTTACCACCTCCTGGAATGACAGCGGTACGCTACGTGGAGGAAATTTTGCGTCCTCAAGTAATTCCGATGCGTCGTCAAATGGGGCGCAATTTTATTCTAATGCAGGACAATGCTCGCCCACACACTGCCAGAATTGCTCGTAATTTTCTCGAAGAAAACAACATCGAGGTGCTACCACATCCACCGGTAAGCCCAGATTTAAATCCTATCGAACATGTGTGGGATATGATGGGAAGAAGGCTTCGAGATTTGGAGAGACCGCCAACAAATCTCCAACAACTAGCTGTGGCATTACAGCGAATATGGTATGAAATTCCTCAAGCCACAATTAGAAACTGCATCAATATGCGTGAACGGCTGCAAGAAGTTATTCAACGTCGAGGCGGAAATACGCAGTTTTAAGTGCAAACGTACCTACAGCCCTTCCTCCCACCCAAAACACACACACGCACACACGCACACACGCACACAACACACACACACACACACGATGGACAAAATCCGACCAGCAACCTCCCCGTGGTGTCCATCGGGTAATGCTAATGTTGGCGGTGATTGAATGCTCAAAAATGCATAGGTAACTTTGATAAGCCATAACTCGGCGAAAAAAAATCGTACGGACTAATTTTTTTTTTCATTTGCAGGGAAAAGTCTATATTTTACGATGGTTGCTATGATAGTTACGAAAAAAATTCATTCTACTCCGTAGAATGTGTCAAAGTATGCAATTTTTCGGAGAAAAACACGTCCTTACTTTTGAAAGAACGGCGGGAGGGGGGGGGGCTAAATTTAAAATCGAAACAATGGTTCCTTAAAGTACAGACTTCACCCTTTAAAATGAAAAAAAAAAACTTTCAGATATGACAATTTTTCGCGGAGTTGTGCTTATTTGAAGTTGGGCAAATTTTTGACGAAAATTTTTGTTGCGATAATTTTGTTGCCCAGTGTACTTTTATTTTGCTAGTAAATAATTAACCATAACGAAATTATTAATCGACTCACTGGCCATGATGTACATCTCCAACTCAGTATCTACGCACCGAATGGGTTTTCCAAACTTTAAAACACAGTTTTATTCCTTGTTAGATAGTGAAATCATTAAAATCGAAATCACATTATCCTAATTGGTTAGGACACCCGCACAAATTGTTGAGGGTTCCAGGTTCGAATTCTGGCTGAGGTGATATTTTTTGCAATAATTTCTTTCTAATAATTTGATTTTGAATTTAATTATTTTACTATCTAACGAGGAATAAAACTGTGTTTTAAAGTTCGGAAAACCCATTCGGCGCGCAGTTACTGAGTTGGAAGAGATATACATCATGGCCAGTTGAGTCGATTAATAATTTCGTTACGGTAAGATAGAAACTTTGAGATTTTGTGAAAATACAATTGTTTGCCAACATTTTTTTTGTTGCAGATTTCCGATTTCTATACATCTCCCGGCAAAGGCAAGGTAAATTGTATGATAAATATTGATTTTTGCTATTGTTTTGTATATGTTGTTATGAGATGATGTAATTTGAGCGCATTTTTAGGTAGAAATATATCCTGGAACGAACTTTTATTTTTGTGAGGGCATCAAAGCGAATATTATGGATAAATCCAAAGTTTTGGACCAGAAAACCTTAGAACGTGTCAATCACTGGCCTCTCCTCGTGCGGCATGCACTGATCGAGGTATATGGGAAGAATTTAGCTTCATTTTGTGCAAAAGGCAGCAAAAAAGATGGACGCCCGGGTATCGATGCCCAGTTTTATAAAGCTCTTTACTGTGAATATCTTTTGTGCACATATATGTTATAAAAAATGCTTATTTAAAAAAAAATGTTCGATACAAAAGTTGTAGAGTTTAGAGGGGGACAAATAATGGTAAAATCAATTTTTCAAGATCACATGAAATTTATTGCCATTTCTTTTAAATGAAATCATATGATTTTTCTTACATGATATAATTTCTCCAGTTATTCTGCATATAAAAGTGTTAAGAAAAAATTACCAAAAAATTAACCCTAATCCCTCCAACATATAATTGTTGTAAAAAATATTTAAATAAATGATTTCCAAATTTTCTTTACATTGATTTTTAGTCGAAGGTATAAAGATATTATAATAATTTTTGGGGAATTTTTCAAAGCTATAGCATTAACATACTGAAAAACGCGTGGGACTCGAAAGTGCAGGGTTGGAGAAATTAAGTGCCGGAAAAAACGTTGGAGGGATTAGGGTTAATATCTACTTTACGAGATATTTTATACTTTATTCTGGCATATTTTAACACGAAATATAAAATATCTCGTAAACTATTGATTTTTTGATAACTTTATTTAAATGTTTTTATATGCAGAATAACTGGAGAAATTATATTATATAAGAAAAATTATATGATTCCATTTAAAAAAATGACGACAACTTTATGTGACTTTGAAAAATGGATTTTTTCAAAAATTGATTTTACCATTATTTGTCTCTCTCTATATCCTACAACTTTTTTATGGAACATTTTTTGAAAAAATACTGCTACAGTATGTGTGTGTGTGTGTGTGTGTGTGTGTGTGTATGTGTGAGCGTGTGTGTGTGTGTGTGTGTGTGTGTGTGTGTGTGTGTGTGTGTTGTATATATTATAATTTGCCATTCCCTACCACGCTATTATTTATAATTTTAGACTGGGCATGTGACTGGAACGGTGGTAAGATTACCGAAGAAAAATTTATTGATAATATCAATAAAGCTGTGTATAATAAAAGGAAGGCTCGCAATCAAGCTGAGCAAATTCTGAAAATTCCAAAAAAGGATGCCGAGACACCCCAAGCCACACAGAGAGAACGGTTTCTTTGGATTTAATAAATTTTATCAGATTCAAACTTTATCTTTTGGAATAGTCCAAACAAACAAATTTTTGATTCAACAAATACGATTGTTTGATTTTTCAAAGAAAATATATATTTATCTTAAATAAAAAAATTGTTTGAAACGAAAAACATATTCTCTATCGCTTTAATAATACTATTGTTTCATTTAAATATCAATGCTTTATAAAAAATGTCTTAAACATTTATTTATTATTTATTTATTTATATATGATATATGTGGTAGTCGGTTGACTGCTACATATATAAATAAATAAATAATAAATAATTGTCATATCTCCATCACTCGAGTGACCGGTGTGATGGATTCCAATGATGTGTACAACTACGAGTGATAGACGCTTTCGCCGTGGGGCCTTATATACGGTCTCTGGTCGAATTTGACGTACGAGTTTAGCAGCCGCCTAGCGGTGAAAACGCTTATTACATTTATGGTAACCAAATAATATATTATTTGTTTGGGAGATATTACTTCAAAGAATAGTGTCTTTTCCGTTAAATAATAGAGTTTTCTTGGATTAAACACAAAAATTTTTCATTCAAAAACATATTATTTCGTCTAAGCATATGTCACTGAAAGAAATTTCAATCAAACAAATAGGATTACTAAATCCAAAGAAACCGTTCTCTCTGTGCAGGAGCGACAGATAATCAAACGAAGGCTAATATTGCGTAAGAATAGTACTACTTCTTTATTATTATAACTGTAACAAATACCACGTTAATACAATTATATGTTGTCAATAAGTTATGATTGAATAGCAATGACAATATGATTAATAATTAATTTTTATATCACCTTTTTCTTTGTATTTAATTGTCTCGTATAAATTAGAATTATATACAGGTGTAACGATGCACCCCGGATAAGCATCGTTCCCGGCTACCACCCGCCGGAGGCCGCCCGATCAACCATCCGTCGGGCGAGAGCAGGGCGCGGTGCGCCCGCATTTTTTTAAATACTCCACCGGCCCCGTGTGCGCGGGTAAAACGCGGCACCGGGGCCTTCTCTTCGCGCGGCGACGACCGTTGCCGAAGGAAGCCGAGCTACGCCGAAGGCGAGAGCGCGTCCGCGTACCCCCACCTGACGCGCCGGGAGACCGGCCTCCCTCCCATCACGACCCGTCGCGCCGGGGTATATAAGCCGGCGTTCCGGCCAGAAATGTCACTTCGTCTTCATCTCAGCTTTCCGCTGTTCTCTCGACGAAGCCTATCCGCTTTCCTAGGGTGACACACAAAGGAGGTTCGGAGCTCCGCGTCTCTACCGAGTGCTCTCGGGTGTCCCCGACTCCCATCATCCACCTGACAGCACGGCCACACGGGGTCGAGTCCGCTCGGCCTCGCAACGAGGGCTTTCGTTGCCGATACGCTCCAGGATTCCCGACCCCGTCCTGCGAAGACCGCGTAACATAGCCGCAACTATCGCGATCCGGAAAACCCGTGCCGCGTGCACCATAGATACATCGCGCCTCGTTCTGTACGTGTCGCGTTCTTCGCGCCAATCGCAATATCGCAGTCCGCACACCCGTGCCGAGGGCAACCGCGCTGCCCGTCTGTATATACCGCGCCGAGTGCACACACACACACACACACACACTGTCCGTCTGTACATACCGCGTCTCGATCTACGTTTGTAATACCGCGATCCGAAAGCCCGCTCCGAGGGCGCATGCACCGCCCGTTTGTATATAGCACATCTCAATCTACGTTTGTAATACCGCGATCCGAAGACCCGCTCCGAGGGCGCAAGCACCCTCCGTCTGTCTATATCACGCACCCGTTCTGACACCGCGTTACATATGTAACTTCGCGTTCCGGAAGTCCGAACCAAGTGCATGAGCACTATCCGACCGTACCTTACCCCGCGTTCCGCATAACGCCCGCGTTCCGTCATAATACCGCGCCCGTGGCGTAACACGGCGTCGCGTATAATCCACGATCTTTCTTGTACATATTATATTAAAGTGAATAAACTTTGTCGTGTGCTCGTATCCTGGTTATTGTCTCTGGGCCTTCTTCGAACTCCTGATCCGGCGAGTTAGTCCGCGTTCGACTCAAAAGACAGGCCGTTACACAGTTTTATATGATAACAATATATATATATATATATATATATATATATATATATATATATGTATATATAATAACAAAAAAAAAATATATATATAATAAAAAAAATATATATATATAATAACAATCATATAATTTATTTTATATATAGTAGTGATACTTTAAAAAATTATTTAATTTGTCAAATACAATAATTGTACTATTATACTGTACTATTATACGGTACTTAAGAGTCGGCACCGCTCATTACAAATAATATATTCTCTCTGGCACAATAAAGATCTTAAGGCCGCGGTGGAATCTGCAGTCGCGATGAACGACCTGGCGGTCATCGTGGACCTTTTGGGTATTCTCATATTAAAACCAGCGATGTGGAACTTGGACCTGTGCAATTCCTTATTGGGTCCCATCAGCGATCTCTTTCAGAGTAAATATGAGATGTTTATAACTGTAGCTTGCGCGGCATTGAGACTTATTCTTCGTAATTTCGCCCCAGTGATAAAGTCCAGTGATAAAGATAATGATTGCTAGCGTGTTTACTTTATTAATTCAGATATTAATTCGGCATCTTTTTCGGAATTTTCGGAATTTGCTTAGCTTGCGAGCCTTCCTTTTATTATACGCAGCTTTATTTATATGTCAATAAATTTTTCTTCGGTAATCTTAGCACCGTTCCACTCACATGCCCAGTCTAAAATTATCAAATTACTTTACTATTAGTTCAGACATAAAAAACATGTATTAAATTTTTTTGTAATTCTTTCTGATGTATGTAATTACCCTTTATATAATTTAGACTCCTTATAATTAGTACCCCTTACAATTGCGTTATATATTTACAATACTTACAATTTGAACATATAGCTTGAAACAAGAAATTAATTTTTAAGTATTATAAAAATATAAAATTGGGGCTATATATACTCTCAAAGAATATTAATTATACTTATATTAATACACTTATATTAATTATACTTTCGTTCAAATACATTATTGAATGTATCTTATATTTATCACCAGTCTTATTTATTTATGCACCTCATTAATTTATATTTCCCTTCTTTGTCATATATTTGCGATGTATGGAAGGGATATGATTATATTTTTGTTTAATTACTAGGCCTCGAGACGATATCTTAACGCTTAATTTCAACAATATAATTGACTGTTGACATTGATTTGACTATGCCTGCGTTCGTTTATTCTCTATAATACACGTAACGTGTATTATAGATTTTATTTTCTCAATAGCTTCTAATGTGAATAAACGAACGCAAGCTATAAGTACTTCTCGAATACTGAATTTCAACAACAATGAATAATTATTTATGGATAAAACCTCGAAATACCCTCCCTAGACTCTCAGCACAATAATTAAATTATTAGTACGCGATTATTCGAGCCTTTTATATCTATATTGCAGCCACGAGGTGAGGATACCCAGGTAGCAGAGTGATGTCAAATGACGATGTCTTTAAACGTCATCTTGCTACCTGGGAGATTAATATCTACAAAATGTTAGGGTCTAAGAAGGGTTCTCGGTGACCTCCGAGAATAGGTTCTACAGAGGGTACACGGAGGCTTACGGGAATAGAGTGTACAGAGGCTCTATCGAGGTTTTAGCAAAAACGTGCTGAGAGTCTAGGGAGGGTATTTCGAGGTTTTATCCAGCCATGCGACGTCGAATCTGCGAATTGTAGGGAGGGTGAACGAAGTGTCGCCAGACTCCGCGTAACCTCCGTAGACGTAAAATGGGTAAAAACTGCCATTTGAGAAGTGAACGGAGGCTCGGCAACATAGACAAATGCTTATTATGTGACCCTCCGTTCATTCCGTTCAAGGAGAGTCGCACACGTGTGCGATCGCGATGTCGGGCGTTACGGAGGGTCTATTTTTTGACTCGGGAAGTCGGATGGTCATTACAACCCGCCGCTTGACGGATGGTGCCGAAAAATTTCTGAAGGAAAAATGGCCATCAGGGGTTAAACAAGGTATTAAAGTAATTAAAGTATTATTGAGCAACTTTACCTCCAAGTTGTCCTGGTTTACTTTCCCAGTTAATAGGTATTTGAAACCGTAGCGCACTTCCAAATACTGACATAAGTCGGTCGTAGATTGCAGCGACAAACGAAGACCTCTTGCGGTCTCCGCAGTCAAAAACTCATGCTCGTTAATTTCCCCCTTAATTTTTGCGGTCTCCCAGTCGTTGAGCCATTGTATTGAATTTTGTAGAACCTAATTACGAGAACGTTTTAAATTGTATGAAGATAATTAAAACTGAAAATAGTGGTAAAGACGTTAAACAGAAAGTCTATGAATTCAAGCAAGTCTATGAATTCAAACTGTGGACGCTATTTATCAGTTAAATGACACAATTGACGTTTTCACGGTCAATATTTACTTAATAAAAACTAAATTCTCGTTTATGGGAACGTAAAATATTACATCGAACAAAAACAATTACATAATTCTAGTTGCCTATCGAGTGCGCAAAAGTAATGACAAAACTGAGAACTACATTGGATGGTGTGATAGAACGTTTACCTGGAAATCGTGAGAATTCGAAGTAACCCCTTGGTTCGGAACTTTCCGATTTAGAGCGTCGAACATGTCGTTCACAAAACGCTTACAAAACTCAATAGTCGCTTCGCAGCCTTCTAATCCTTGACACTTTTGAGATACGTAGAACTGAAGCCCATTCGCCACTGAATTGCTGAATATCTGATAGAAAATAATTTAAAAAATTTATACCAATAAATTATTTGAATACATAAATTATTCGAATCGTATTATTTGCACCTGTGTTGCGAGCTTAACACGCATTTTAGCAGTGTTATTTAATTCTACGTGTCTCAAAGTCAGCCGAGGACATGCTCGAGCGTTTTCTAATTGGTTACTGTCCAATTTGTGTAGAGTTTTAAAATATTCTCACTTGATCGGATCATTTCTTGCGTTTATCTACAATAAAATATACGTGCAAAACGAGACGTATAGTAGTAAGAATTATATCAATGTATTAATATAAATTCATATACATACTCTTAGTATTTTTTTGTTGTATAATCGATTTCTGACATTCTTCACAAGATGAGGAACATCAGAGAATATAAACACGCGGCGATCATTATCCGAGGGATGAGTAAACCATGTCTGAGTCTCATTGATTGAGCTTTTTATGCCCAGAATTTTTCCCATCTTCGTATTTGTCGCAGCTCCATCGGAAACAATTCCATGCACTATGGCCCCAGATTCCTCCAACAAAACAATTGCTTTGACGCTAGTTTTGCTAATTTGTCGCCCTTCACGGGATTTTTTGATGCAAAGACTGCCACTGGCTGTGTGTAGGTGTTTGCGAGTGGTTGAAACATTAACACAAGTCAGTGAGTCGCTTGATCTTCTATACTCGTCGCTTGGGGTCCATCGTTACCAAAATCAACTAATCCTGTATAGGTAAGGTTTTTCGAGCATACGGAAATTGATTTTCGGAGATTGATCTCATCGCCCTCCAAGGGCCATTTGGGACTCGTCCGGACCCTCTGGGGCCGGCCAGGACCAAGTGGTACGGGTCTTGCGAACCCGGAGTGCCTGAGCACAGCAGTACCGTAACCCAGGGCGGTCCTTGTGGCCGTCCCTGGGCCGGGGAGTCCTTCTCAGGACTCGCGAGGTAAGCGACCTCTATAATCAGTTCGCTCGGTCCGGACGAGACCGTGAGGGAAGAACCTTTGCTCTCCCAACCGTCCCATGGGAAGGAAAACCGGGGGCCCGGCCGCCCTGCTTAGGAGTTCGACCAGCTTCGGCTGCTCGAACTCCAACGGCCGGTAGGGGAAGGCGACCCCGACTTCAAACGTCCGGTCGGCCGGGATCGTTAGGGGGGAGTTTCTACTCCTTCCGCCGGCCTAGAGGAAGGTCACCTCAATAAAAAAAAAACCACGGGGATGGGGGGCCTCCTCTCGGCCATTGTACGCCGGTGCTCCGGCAGGTCGGGGGGAGGTTGTCGGTTTCCCTTGGGGAGGGAGGTAGTGGCGGGGTGCCCTCTGCTTTGCCCCTGGGATGTTCGCGGCTGCCGGATCTCTCGGGCAATGGCCCGGTCCGGTATCCGTGCGTCCCGGGGGCTCGGCGGGGGCCCTCCCGCCCCATTTACCCGGGGTTGGGCCATTCACCCATTGCACGTCGGTGCTCCGGCAGGGTGGGTGGCTCGGGGTTTCCCCTTGTGGGTGGGGGTAGAGTCGTCCGCATCCTCACGGTTAGGGGGGTCAACAGGCCTGCTCCCCGTCCTCGGACGGGAGCGTCGCGGTCGGAGGCAACCTTGGTCGTGTGAACTGCGGACCTCGATCGCCCTTCCGGGGGGTCGCGAAGATCCCCTCTCTCAATCTCCATTGCACGCCGGTGCTCCGGTAGGAGGAGAGAGAGGATAACCGCCTTTCATCCGACCCAGTACGTGGTGCTGGGCTGGGTGGAGGGCAGGCCCGCACGAGGGGACTGCACACCAGGGTTGTGAACCCACGGTTCCCCGTGTGCGGAAGGTCGTCCCGGGCCGCTCGGACGTATTCCGAGGCCGGGGCCGGGGCAACCTGGGTGGGAGAGACCCGTCGGGCCGCTCGGACGTATTCCGAGGTCGGGGCCGGCGGGTCTTGCCGCCGGACGTTAGGACCGGCGACGGGTGAGTCAGCCCGTTGGTCGGCGGTCGGTGGGGGTGCCCGTTGTCTTCTTTCGTGGGCGGCGGGGGGCCGGGATCGAGTTCGCTTGGCCGGTTTCCTCTCGTCGTTCGCGGGGGGTGGCGGGGGGTGCTTCCGCCGGGGTCGGCCGCGGGCGGTGCCTCAGGGGTCGGGTGCGGTCTCTCGGGAAGACTCTCGGGGGGGCGTCTCCCGACACGGGTGTAGCGAACCCGGGGACACCCGAGCTCGGGCAGGCCGGGCCCGTTAGTCGGTGAGAACAACCGGTCTAGGGGAAGGACACCCCAAAAATAAACCAATTTTAAAATCGTGAAATGGACGACAAAATAGAGGAGAACGTACCGTCCCAGGGGGTTTGGATACCCAGGGACCGGCGGGAGGGGGATATTGTCCCGGTCACCCTCTCGTCGTCATCGTACGACGGGCCAGCCCCTGTGTTGAGGGCGAGCACAGGCGCCGAAGATACTATCGTCCATAAGGGGGAGCAGGGCTCCGATAGGAGCAGAGCGAAACGCACGCTCAAGCCAAGCAGTTTGTCTGGACCGGCGTGCGCCAAGACGAGCGGGATCAGATCTCAAAGATCTGAGTCTCTCACATGCACCGCCGGAGAGGGGTCAGGAATGGACCCACAACGAGAGCGGGAAGGGCGCAACAGAGAAATGCGCAGCGAGAAGAACGCGCTCATGTCCGGCGACAGATCGCGGTCGTAATGCCGCGACCGTGCGAAGGACTACACCTCGTCAGACACCGACGCGGAAGGGCGTCCGAAAACAAAGAGGACACGACAAAATCTGGACGATCGTCCGATAAAGTCCTTGTGCAGCATGTCTTATGGCATCGCAGATACAGAGAGGAGGAAAACAGTTCACGCGAGCAGATTCGCGTTGCTGCAAGTGCAGACGAGGAGGAGAACCGCGCTGCCGCAAATACTAGCGAACACCCGCACGTGTCCCCGATCATGATTGCGGACACGGACGAAGAGAGCAACCGTGTTGAACTGGGGGGAAATAGCAGCGAAGTTGCTACCCCCCACGTAAACGATGAAGGAAATACCCCAATTCCTGCGGATGGTCCACCAAGACAGACCAGGAGCAGGACGAGGAAACAACGTAGTGACAAAAGCAATGATAGATTCCTCAGGGGAAGAGGTCGCCCTGTCACTACAGGTATTGGCTTGAGGAAGGAGCTCATCAAGAACAGGAGGAAGCTGGCTCAACTCCAAAAGTCAATCGAGGACGTGGAAAACCCCGCAATCACTCCGAACCTGTCGAAAAACCGGGAGGTTATGGAGATTGCAGAGGCCCGAAGGGTGAAAGAAGCACCCACCGTCGAGCTGCCGGCCATTATTATTGAGAGCGTATGCGGGATCGATAAGGTGACCGAGGGCTCGTCGAACCTCAACGGGAGAATGAGGAGGGTGCTTAACGAGGCAGCGGCAAAGATCGCCGCTGCCACTGGACAATGGATCCAGCGCATGAAGGATCCAAAACCGGTGACGCGAGAGACGTCGAGATAGACGAATTGAGGCAGAGGATCTCCACACAGGAGGCGGAGATCCAGAGCCTCAAGACGCTGCGCGATGTGAATACGCGGCTGCAGTTGGACATCCAACAGCTGCAGCTGCAGATCGCGCAGTTGCAGCCACCAACTCAAACGCCGGCGCAACCCGTGGAGACGTCCTCCAAGGATAAGAGGCCGGGGAGGTCGGTTAAGCGCAAAAAGTTCGCGCTAAACGAGAGCGACATCTCGGACGAGATAGACGGAACCGAGACGCACACGGTCACAGCCGTTGACGAGGACGTAGAAATGAACGGGGAGCCTGAAAGCTCGAGGCTCAAGGTATTCGAGCAAATCGAGCAGGAAGGCATGCCGGAGGCCAGAAGGCCGCCGATTCAGGGCAGGTCTGCGGTGATCGACCCTGCGGTGCCACCGAGGGCCTCCGGAAAATCGAAGAGTAACCCGACACCATCCTCCGATCGTGGGAAAGGGAAAGATCTGGGGGAACGATCCGCGCTTCCCGCAAGCGGCCTCGAGACGAGAGTCGGGAAGATGGAGAGAATGATGGAGGAGATGTACCGGGCCTTCTGGACGGGCAAGTCTCCTGCCGGGCCCCCGGCGAGGCCGGTGGACGGACAGACGGATAAGCCTTCCCCCCTCCCTGAGACCGGCAAGCCGGCAACGGGGAGGAGCAAAGTGAAGAACGCTGCGCCCAAGACTCAGGGTGTCACAGCAGCACCCGCCCTTAACACCAAAGATGGGCGAGAAGGAAGCGGGACGACGTCACAGGCCTCACCCTCGACACCGTCCGAGACCTGGTCAACGGTGGTGAGACGAGGAAAGGCAGGGAATGTTGGGAAAGCATCCCCGAAGAAAGGAGCGGACGGTACCGCGGCCCGGGGACCGGGTCCCACGTCCCGCGGGACAGGTACTGCGGTCGGGGGACCGTTTCCCAAGCCCGCGCCCAAAGAGAAAGGGAAAACGGGGGGTGCAACAAGCGTGCAGGCCCCCAAAAAGGCTAAGAGAAAAGTGCCGAAAACGGCCGCAGTCACCCTCACCTGCCCAGAGGGTGACTATGCCGAAAATATGAGAGAGGCGCGGTCAAAAATAGTTCTCTCGGAGCTCGGTATCGACCAGCCACCGGGAGTGCGAAGGACTGCAACAGGCGTTCTCAATTTAGAGATCTCGGGACCCAACAGTTCCGCAAAGGCCGACGCGCTGGCCGAGCGGATGCGGGCCGTTCTCTTGGGGAGAGAGGGCGTGAGAGTCGGGAGAGGCGCACTTGCACACGGTTCATTTGGACACCGTTCATTTGGACACGATCAAATGGACACCGTTTATATGGACACGGTTCATTTGGACACGGTTTATTTGGACACGGTTCATTTGGACACGGTTTATTTGGACACGGTTCAGTTGGACACGGCTCATTTGGACACGGTGAATTGGACACCGTTCGTTTGGACACGGCGAATTGGACACCGTTCGTTTGGACACGGGTTATTTGGACACGGTTCGTTTGGACACCGCTCATTTAGACACGGTTTATTTGGACACGGTTCATTTGGACACCGTAAGAAGTGCTCGCCGCTCACTTGGACACGAAAATGCGCGGCCTGTGCAGTTGGACACGAAAATGCGCGATCTGTTCGTTTGCACACGAGAATTCGCGACCTGTTCACTTGGACACGAAAATGCGCGGCCTGTGCAGTCGGACACCGAAATGCGCGATCTGTTCGTTTGCACACGAGAATTCGCGACCTGTTCATTTGGACACGAAAATGCGCGGCCTGTGCAGTCGGACACCGAAATGCGCGTGCATGGGGGGGTGCGGGGGGGGGGCGAAGGCCCCCCCCCACCCACGCATATTGACGAGTAGGGATGCAATAATATTAACATAATTTATGATTAATTTGTCTATCATTTTCGTGTCCATCTGCACAGGCCGCGCATTTTGGTGTCCAAGTGAACAGGTCGCGAATTCTCGTGTGCAAACGAACAGATCGCGCATTTTCGTGTCCAACTGCACAGGCCGCGCATTTTCGTGTCCAAGTGAACAGGTCGCGAATTCTCGTGTGCAAACGAACAGATCGCGCATTTTCGTGTCCAATTCCACAGGCCGCGCATTTTCGTGTCCAAGTGAACAGGTCGCGAATTCTCGTGTGCAAACGAACAGATCGCGCATTTTCGTGTCCAACTGCACAGGCCGCGCATTTTCGTGTCCAAGTGAACAGGTCGCAAATTTTCGTGTGCAAACGAACAGATCGCGCTTTTTTGTGTCCAACTGCACAGGCCGCGCATTTTCGTGTTCAAGTGAGCGGCGAGCACTTCTTACGGTGTCCAAATGAACCGTGTCCAAATAAACCGTGTCCAAATGAGCGGTGTCCAAACGAACCGTGTCCAAATAACCCGTGTCCAAACGAACGGTGTCCAATTCGCCGTGTCCAAACGAACGGTATCCAATTCACCGTGTCCAAATGAGCCGTGTCCAAATGAACCGTGTCCAAATGAACCGTGTCCAAATGAACCGTGTCCAAATAAACCGTGTTCAAATGAACCGTGTCCATATAAACGGTGTCCATTTGATCGTGTCCAAATGATCGTGTCCAAATGAACCGTGTGCAAGTGCAGGCTACTCAGAGAGTCACCCGACCGGAGATCAGGGCGGACATTCGCCTATCCGGTCTAGATGACTCGATTGCGGCAGAGGACATGACGAAGGCCCTGGCGAGGGAGGGGGAAGTGCACCCCTCCACAGTTACACCGGAAACCCTGAGGCGGGCGCCGAACGGGCTGTACACAGCCTTCGTGAGGTGCCCCCTCGCTGCCGCAAACAGACTGAGTCAAAAGACGCGAATCGGCATCGGGTGGGCCAGGGCCAGGATAGAGGTCCTGGACAAGCGCCCGTTGCGGTGCTTCAAGTGCCTAGAGGCGGGACACACGCGGGCCACGTGCCGGAGCGAGATCGACCGCTCCGACGCGTGCTACCGCTGCGGCGAGGCGGGGCACGAGGCACGCACGTGCAATGCCCCCGTCAAATGCGTCGTCTGCGCTGCAACGGGGCGCCCGAGCCAGCACAGGGTGGGAGGCAAGGCCTGCCCTGGTGCTGGCAACAAGAAGAAGAAGTCGGGCGGGGGTCTCCCAGTTAAACAAGGGGGAGGAGGAGGAAATCCTCCCCCCCCCCAGGAAGGGCAAGAAGGGCAAAGTTCCCCCTCCCCCCTCCTGACAAGAAACCCGTCGCTAAAGGCACCGGGAAGAAGACAGGGAAAGCGCCGGCAACAAAAACGCTGGCCACTAGTGTAGGGAAGCCCTCTCCTGCCAAGTCTGTACTGAGGGAAGTAATCCAGGCAAAGGTGGTGGGCAAGGAGGTTCTCGTCGGTCACAGGGTGACAATCGTTCCACCCATTATGGCTTCAACGAGCGCCCCGATGGACTGGGCCGAAGGGAAGGACGCCATTGGGTGGGAGGCGCCCCCTGCTGCATCGGCCAATGGGTCCACAACGGAGCCGGGAAGAGCGCGACCCCTCTAACGGGGGGATCTGAGACAATGGAGATGGAGGGGGAGGACTCTATCGTTGAAAGCTCTCGGTGATGTCTCCCCCTCTTCATCTCCTACTGGCTAACCTGAACCACGCCCACGCCGCCCAGGACTTGTTCCTGCACACCATGGCGAGGCGCGGGTGTGATTTGGGGGTGGTGGCGGAGCCGTTTTGCGTCCCGGCAAATCACCCGTGCTGGGCCGCGGACGACACGGGCTCCGCCGTCATCACGTGGAGAAACACGCCGCATCCCCCCCCTGCTCATTCAGCGAGAGGGGTGTGGGATACGCCGCGGTGAAATGGGGGCTCATCTCCGCGATGAGCGTTTACGCCCCTCCGAGAGGAGCCGGGCGGAGTTCGAGGGGATGTTGCACGATCTAGACGCATGCGTGCGAAGGCATCTCCCTTCATCGCCCGGCGGGGTCATTGTGGCGGGGAATTTCAACTCCAAAAATACACTTTGGGGTTCTCCCGCCACCGACCTAGGAGGCCGTATCTTGGAGAGGTGGGCGTCGAGCCTAGGCCTGGTCCTAATGAACAAGGGCTGGGCCAACACATGCGTACGCCGGCAGGGAGCGTCAATTATCGATCTTACGTGGGCCAGTCCCCCTGCCGCGCGACAAATGCGCAGCTGGAGGGTGGCGACGGAGTTGGAGACTCTGTCCGACCATCGCTACATCGAAGCGGTGGTCGGCGTCGCCCCCCCAGCAAAAGTTCGACGTCAGGGCTTGCGAAAAAAGCCCAAGCGGAGATGGGCCCTAAAAAAGTTGAGTCCGGAACATCTCTGCGCTGCAGTGATCGGACTCAACTGGGGCTACGACGAGGAGCGGCGCGCGAACATCGGGGGGACCCTCGACATCGACAACGAGGCCGAAGAATTGAAGGACCTGATGACGCGGGCATGCGACGTTGCTATGCCCCGCGTCAAGGGGCTCCCCCCAAAGCGCGCCGCTTACTGGTGGACGGACGCCATCGCCGAACTCAGGCGGGCGTCCGTCCACAGCATGAGGAACTGGTTGCGCGCGAGAGCGAATCACGGCAACCGGGACATCGAGGAGGCCGGAGAGGCCTGGCGTGCTGCCCGCCAGGCCCTCTCCGGCGCGATCAGGACGGCCAAGGAGAACTCCTGGGAGGAGCTGCTCCACTCGCTCAACGAGGATCCGTGGGGGCGTCCGTATAAGATGGTCCTCAACCGTCTGAGGCCATGGGCACCTCCGTTGACGGAATCCCTGGACCCCCAGTTCGTCGGCAGAGTGATAGAAGCTCTCTTCCCTGTCGGCGACGGCGGGGCCGTAAACTTCCTGGAAGTTGCGGTCCCGGAATGGGACGAAGAGCTGGGGGTAACCAGGAAAGAGCTGGAGCAGGCTCTCCGCAGGGTCAGGAGGGGTAAAGCTCCTGGCCCTGACGGCATCCCCGGGAGGGCATGGACCTTGGCCGCTGGGGAACTGACCGACAGATTGTTGGCACTCTACACGGAGTGCCTGAGGGTCGGTCGGTTCCCCGCCAGGTGGAAGAAGGCCAGCCTGGTGCTTTTGCCCAAGCCCGGCAAGTCCGCGGACTTCCCGTCCGCGTACCGCCCGATATGTCTGCTGGACGAGGTCGGCAAGATCTTTGAAAGGATCATCGCCAGCCGCCTCGTCCAGCACCTGTCCCGGTGCGAGGGTCAGGGCCTCTCCGACGAGCAGTTCGGATTCCGCGCGGGCAGATCCACGATCGACGCGATTCTTCGCGTCGTTGCCCGCGCGGAGGAAGCCACTGGCCAGAGTGGGGTGGCGTTGGGCGTCGGGTTCGACGTCCGCAACGCCTTCAACTCCCTACCCTGGCCGGTCATAGGAGAGGCCCTTCTGAGAGCCGGCGTATCACCCTACTATGTTAGGCTGATCGCCGACTATTTTAGGAGCAGGAAGCTCATGTACGTGGACCGAGAGGGGGTCCTTAGGATCTGGGTCGTAGGGTGCGGTTGCAGCCGCACCCTTCAGGGCTGCCAGGGGAGCCAACCGCACACCCGAGCGCGGGGGGCACAGCCGACCCACGAGTGCTCGTGGAGCGCATCCGGGAGACGAGGGCCGAGGAGCCGACCAGGGGAGGCGAGACGGACGGCCCGAGCGACGGGAGCGAGCGCGAGACGAGGACCGCCGGGTAAGAGACGGCAGGTAACGATCGCAATGTCCGTCCACGAGGGCGAGACAGGTGAGCGAGGAAACGCGAGTAGATAATAAGAATACGTTTGTAAAACAATAAAAGTTAAATATAAATATATATAGGATAGTATTATAGACTGATATACATAATGGTGACGGGTATTAGATATAAGTACGCGCGTAGTAATTAAATTGACAAAGTCGCAACGGTAACAGAGCGAGAGAAGCGCAACGAAGCGATCCGCGAGGTCCGCGAACGCGACAGGATGAAAAAACGCGAACAAAGCGGATTCGTCGATGAAAAGCGACACAGGCGCGTTGAGAGTAACGTAATTTGGATGACCAGAAGGTCCGCGACGACGTCGGTGCACTAGGTCGAGAAATCGCGAGCGAGGCATAATCTCCGGGAAATAGCGATGCAGGCGCGTCGAGGGGAGTGTAATTAAGACGCCCATAAGATCCGCGACGACGTAAGACCACTAGGTCGAAAACTCGCGAACGAGACTTAATCTCCGGGAAGTCGCGATACGGGCGCGTCGAGAGGAGTGTCACTAAGACGCCCATGAGGTCCGCGACGATGTAAGACCACCAGGTCGAAAACTAGCGATCAAGACATAATCGCCGGAAAGTCGCGATACGGGCGCGTCGAGAGGAGCGTAAACAAGACGCCCATAATGTCCGCGACGACGTAGGACCACCAGGTCGAAAACTAGCGACCTCGACATAATCGCCTGGAAATCGCGACATGGGCGCGTCGAGAGGACCGCGAACAAGGCGACCATAATGTCCGCGATGAGATCCGACCGCTAAGTAACAAAGTAGCGAACCGGAAGCGATAGCGGGTCATGCGAGACCCAGTGTGCGTACCGAGTGACCGAGCGTCTCACTCGAGCGAGCATAGAGCGATTCGGCGATGCTTCGGCCCGAAATCACGAGTTCATAAATGTAACGAAGCGAAATATGGAAAATGTAAAAGTGTACGATTCCGGGGCGAAGCAGCATAAAGTATTACAACGAAATAATATTCGAGCGAGATCCAGAAACTTCTCGCTTGTGAAAGTGCTGGAATGCGAGAGTTGTTATTCGAGAACGTGCGGCGAAAACACGCAAAAACCATGTCGAAGGAATGCGCGTGTAAATATTATCCGAGCCGAGTACCGAGCGAACAAAGGAATCACGTGCGCGAACACGCACAGCCACGACGCCAGCCCATGGTACCGCAGGAGTGGGAACTGGACATCGAGGGGTAGCCAGGCCAGCGAGTCGAGGAGTTGCCCACGAGAGACGATCGCGAACGGACGTGTCGGAGATAGCGTCTCGGGATACACGACGGGCACTTAGCCGCGCATTCGCTAATATCCGCGATACATGTACATCGTAACGGGCGCGCGCTGAGAACATTGTAGAATTCAACAACGAGTAATGGTCATCGAAACTGTAAGGCCATCCGATACTCAGCGTGTGTGTTACTGTAACTAGATCTAAGAATAAAAGATCATTAGTTTACATATAACAAAAGTCTCAAGTCAGTGAATACTTACCTTGATACTCACCTGATCCTTTGATATCGGCGACAAAGCGGTACGGTGGTGATCTAAATCCAGCGTTGACTATACGGTAGTTGTTCGGCGTCGATTCAATTGACGATCCAGACTAGCACAGAGGCAATCCGGTATGCAAATGGAGCGAGGATCCGGGGAAGTCCAGCAGCAGAGGTCCAATTAACGATCCAGAGCCGTCCAGCAGGGATCCGGAGTCACGTCGTGGGTGATCCATCGTTGTCCAGCGTCGATCCATCGAAGTCGGGAACCTGAAACAGAAAAGATGGTTAATATCGTAGAATCGTAGAAATACACGAATACTTACCTTCTCGGTAGATTATTGGTTAAACCGAGTGGCGACCGGACAGAGAAAATAGAGAAATCCTCAATCCCGAGCCGTCACTTGGCCGTGTTCGGTCACAGTGTAGAGGCGACGATTGGGGCTACACCGACACATGGGTACGGGCTTGCAGGTCACCTCGGCACGGTCATAAGAGGGACCACCGGTGGGGAAACCTGAAGCGATTACTAAAGCCAGGTTAAATTCTCTTCCATCTGGCAATCCGCACAAAATGGTGAATCAGACAAAACAAAATGGCGACCGTGACAGGACCCATAAAGGTGTAGCGTAAGAAATTCAAGAAGTCCTGCCACTTATCACCAAACTAAACGGCGACGGTGAAAGAGTAGAGTAGGAGCAAAAGTAAAGGGGAAAATCCTGTCCCTGACCGCGAAAGGCGGCAACAACAGGATCGATAAATGCATAAAAGCAAATAGGTTCGCCTAGCCAAAGGGGCTAGCGAATTCAACAAGAAACGCATTCCAGTCCCGTGGAACTCCAGCCCGATGGGGGAGGGACGCAAAGGAGCGTGGTAAGTCGTGCACAGACACGCAACATAAAGCAAAAGGCACGGGCGAGCGCGGAAGCATCGCTCGAATCCCCAGAGCACCGAGTCAAAGAGTCACAGTGGCAGAAAAGTGTAAAGGCAGCGTAGGAGTGCTATAACAACGTGCGCGCAAAGGTGAGGAGCCGTGTGTGTGCGGCGACACAATCCCACCGTATAAGCGTACGAGCGCTACAAATACGCGAACGCGGAAACACGAGTCCAGACCGACGAGTAAATGGTAGCCTGCGGGAGTGTCGATAAAAGTAAAACGCGAGTTCGAAGCCGTTAAGGTAAACGTCCCAATAGCGGACCATTTAAGACGCCTGGAAAATTGAAATTGAATTTTTATGTATATTAACAAATCTTATTTATAAGCGGATACGACGAAACGAAAGCTTGGATTTTCTAGTTTCTGGAAACCATTCAATAATGAGTTCCATCGGTAATAGTTGATTTGATTTTTTCGGAAAATGCGAGAAAAGGAAATGTCCCAGTACCCGGCCATCAGTTTTTGATTATGTCCCGATACCCGGCCACTCGATATGTCCCAGTACCCGACCATCAGTTTTTAGTTATGTCCCGATACCCGGCCACTCGATGTCCCTATTACCAACCAGTCGCAGATGAAAGCAGAGACAGCGATTCGAGAGGTTACGTTCAAGACTTTTCCAATGTAAACAATCTGCTGACTACATAATAGCAATAACGAACTCGTTCGACGAAGCCAAATTTGTAAAATGTTAGATATCATACTTACTGCGAATAATCGCCTCAGTTTAGCGTAATTTTAAACACACTTTAAGCACACTAGTAAACAATGCCGCGCGTCAATGCTGATCGTTCGTGTTAATTTCCATCAAGGTTATGGCCGCTGAGTTCGTTGCGTCCGGCAATTGGGACATCACCTGATCGCCTGGTTGTACCAGTATCCAGCCACTTGGTTCGCTATTGGTACACCATACGGTTGAAACGTCCGAGTATCCAACCATGCAAATTAACAATTTATCGGCAATTCTAACTAAATTTCGACCCTAGATTTGCATTCTCTATATCTTCCTTAATATAAAAAGCTATAACTTGTTCAATATATATAAAAAATGAAGGCGACATAATTACAATTGGACTTCGTCAATTCTTAACAAACTGGCTTACAGATGCGCTTCGTTTCCCGGGGCAGCGCGTGCACTCTCAAGAAACTCGAAAAAATTACTACAAAGAGCGCAAGGATTATTTTAACCGTTGTCCTATGCATAGATTATAAATCGTAGAACTCAATTAAGTGGTTATTTATTTATTTTTATCGAAAAATCTCTTAATTAGGTGGAATATTCCCCTTAGTGGTTGGGAACTGGGACATGGTTGGCTATTGGGACGTTTACCTTAAGTGAATCCGTGTGGCGTTATCACAACGCGCTGTATGCACGCGAGGTCGTAACGCAAGGGCGCACGGCCATAACAATCGCGTCGCGAGAAAAGTGCGAACGTCGCCGAGATCGAGGCGAAGAAACGGACATCGCGGGAAAATATAAGAAGAAAATATATTAAGAAGAATAAAGCAACGTGTTCCAGCCGATAAGTGAGTCCGAGTGGCGTTATCACAACGTGCAATTAGGCAAGCGAGGTCGTAACGCAGAAGCGCACGGCCATAACAATCGCTTCGCAAGAAAGGCACGAACGCCGCCGAGACCGAGGCGAAGAAGAGGACATCGTGGGAGAATATTCTAAGAAGAAATTCAGAAGAAAATTAAGCAACGAGTTCCAGCCGACAAGTGAGTCCGAGCGACGTTACCACAACGTGCCATTAGGCAAGCGAGGTCGTAACGCAGGAGCGCACGGCCATAACAATCGCTTCGCGAGAAAAGCACGAACGTAGCCGAGACCGAAGCGAAGAAGAGGACATCGCGAAGGAAGAGGATAGTTAAACGGCCATCATAGGGCCCAAAAGAAATCGAGGCAGGGGGACGAGCTGTACGCGAGCCTCAATGGCCATGATGCAGCACAGCCCGCCGAGAATAGGCACAAGGTCACAGGGACCGCCGCAGAACGAAAACACGGAAGATGGAACGGACACCATCTTACCGCAAGATCAACAGGAAAAGATGCACAACAACGACGGAACGGAAGACGTCGGCATTATCAACCTGAGTAAAGACCGGACGACCATGCACGGCGTCACGGAAAACGAGAGACAAATGCTGATGCAGATACAACATCTCACAGCACAACTAGAAGAAATACAAGCAGGACGGCAAAGTCGCCGAGACTCAGTTGCGACAAACAATACGGAACGACGTCCATCCGGTCGGAGCACCGGGCAACAAATGTACGATCGTGCGTATCGTGACCGAGGGGTAGACGACGTAAAGCCGATGGAGTTGGTGCCGCTACAAGCAAGATTACCCCGTGGAGGGTGGATTAAAAATCCGTTCGACGAATTGGCCTATCGAGGCAAGTCGGATAAGCAGAATCCAATAAGATTCCTCGAGAAATTCGAGAGATTAGCTACATACGAGGGCGTGTCGGAAGAAGAACAGCTGTTTTATTTCGGACGCTGCATGAGAGGAGCGGCCAGCCAGTGGCACGAGTTGCAGACAGCTGACGACATCCACGAAATGAAGAGCAGATTCAAGCAGCATTTTTGGGGATACCAGGCCCAGATGCGCTTCAGACAGACAGTCTACTACGGCAAGTACAAGCCGGGAGAGATGAGCATGACGGAATACGCGCTCAGCATGGCGAGACAAGCCAAGACACTCGTTCCGCCAATGACGGACGAGGAGATAGTCCAAACGCTGAGGGAGCACTTCGACGCGGACACCGCGAGAGAGCTGCGACCGTCGATAGCGCGTGACGTCACGCAGATGATAGAGATGCTCGACACGCTGGAAAACGAGCGTGAGACGAGGCGATTGCGCACGGAGGCGCGCAGGGCGCTAGAACGGCCAACCAGTCGCGGAGACAGCGGCAGGGAGCGAACCACCAATCGAAACGCGGAAAACGCACGTACGGAGAATCGCCGAAACAATTTCACCAAACGCTACGCGGCGCCTACCAAGTACGCGTCGTGGCGAAAGGTCGGTTCACCGGAGGCGAAGAGACGAGGTGGCGTGGACATCGTCGAACTGCCCGACAGCGACGACAACGAGGCCAAGCCCAGAGTGTCGAGATACGTCCGCGAGAAGGACGACGGTCCGAGGAGGGACATTCCCAAATCGGGACAGCCGAACGAGAGAACAAGAACGCTACGAAGCGACCGAGGTCGCAAGGTGGCAGCCATAGAGGCGAAGACCAACCAGGACACGGAAACCGAAGATGAGGAGGAAGCCTCGTCAGGCGACAGCGACAGAGAGTGCTGCGCCATAGCGAGCGAAGAGGAGAAAACCCGAGAGCGTAAGGAGGAGACTGTGAGCGTGATCCGGACCAAGGAAATCATCGACGAACTTGACTAGGAAATGAAAGAAGCGCAGAAAGTCAAGGTCAACTCCGCTGATGTGCCGATGATAGAACGAAAGTTCGGAAAGTGCTCAGTCAAAGCAATGATCGACACCGGCTCGCAAATCACCGCAGTCACCCGAGAATTCCACCAGAGGCTCGTTGAGGCGGGCGAAATAACGGAGGAGTTGCCGATCAAGCGATTCCGGTTGAGAGGCGCATTTTCGGAGAGAGGGGCGACGGTGACGAGCAAGGCCCGAATCAAGTGCGAATACAAGGGAGAAAGGTTCACGCATGAATTTTATATCGTGGATAACCTTGCCTACGATATGGTGTTGGGCATCGACTTCCACATGAAGTACCGAATGCTGCTGGCGTGTGACGATCAGGTGCAGGTCAAATTTAGAAGACCGGTAGAGCCGAACGGGACCATAAACCTGATAACGCGGGAGCAAGCAAAAGGGATGCTGCAGCGGCTGATCGAAAAATTCGGACAAGACTTCGACGAACCAACCGACAGAGGGGCTAGGAGAAACCTCAACCCGCTAATGGCGGTGATCGAAAAAACGAGCCAGGGTATGCCCGAGCCTAACGATCGAGGGAAAAAGGAGGCGACGAAGAACGAGCAAGCGCAACTGCCGCGGAGCAAGGAAGACACGCCGAAGAGTCACCCCGAAGGAACGTTCGACAAAGAACCATACGCATTTAAGCGAATGACCTTCGGAACAGTGTTGTGCCGTAAACGGGGAGTGTTCCGGCACAGGATTCGAGGATACTGGGTCGGAGAATAAGTCGTCACAATGTGTACAGAAATGGAGCCAAATATATTTCCCGTTGATATATTACAACAGTTCCTTTTTTTTTCTAATTTCGATACTCGCGAACTCCTTTATGTTTTAGACGCACGTTACGGTTTCATTGTTAACTGACGACTGCCCGCCGCTCGTCGAGAAGGCGGGCGCTTTATCTGTTCGGTATTGCTGACTTAGTTGTCAGCGTTTTTGATACCTCGATCAAGTCTAACGGACAGGTGATGTCCGGGATGACCATATTTGGTCATTCCCGAAACTAATGCAGTTCCTCGCGTCAGCGGTCTTCGTCGCTAGGGTCGGATTTCGTATCGGAGGCACTTGGTTTTGCCAAGTGCCATTAATAATTCTTAACTACGTTGTGCGCTCACAACAACAGCGACTAACAAGGAACCAGTCAGAAGAGCCACCGGGAAAACGCCCGTAACCGGAAAACTACCACCGTGCTACATGGACGACATATGGGTAGGACCAGAGACTCTGGAGCGACCATGGAAACAGGTCAACCGGATGTTGGAGAAGCTCGACAATATGGGACGCGAACTCAGCCGAATCTACGGAGATCGAATGGCTGGCAGGCGCGTATGACATCATGATAGCCGACATTGCACGCATGGCCAAGGTGGCGCAGAGACGATGGAGACACGAGGATAAGCGTCGAATGACCGAACGCTCACCACGACGGAAAGCGGGCAATGACGGGGAGCAAGAAGGGACCGACCAGCAATACGAATCTTCCGAGAGTAGCGACGGAGGCGAAACAAGCTACGATGACGGGGAGCTAAGCAGCGGCGACAACGTCAAGAAAAAAGGGACGAGCGAGAGCGACGGCGAGTCCAACGCAGGCAGAGCAGTCGGGATAGGAATGATCCTGATGAGCGCGAATGACGGGGAGAGCGATCCACCGAGCAACGACGAGGCCGAATCGATCCGCGAGATCACCTTCGTCAAGGAGGAGAACTCCACGCACGGGGAGGTCGACGAGGAATGGAGACCCGATGAAGACGACGGGACGAGCGAAGACCTCGAGGACGAGGAATCCCGAACGTCGGAGACGACCGACGGACCAGCCAACGAGCGGAGATGCAGCGCATGCAGCAACAAGCTCACCCAGCGACGTAATGTCGGAGTGGGCGGAGACAGCGTGCGGGCGTGCGAGAGGTTGCGCGAGTGGAATGCGAGAAGAGCGAACGCGCGCGAAAACGCTCAGTCCTGCGAGAGTAGAATAATGGATGCGATGAATCGGTTGTCAAAGTGCGGGAGTGCGATAAGCCTGCTGCGAGTGACGCGAACACCGCTACGTGAGATCCAGTGCCAGAAAATACCGACGGCGGCCGACGCCCCCTCGCTGCATCCTCTGGGGAGGACGAGACCTGACAACAGGGAGCGGGGTCAGATACCCCACCGGTTTAGGTGGTTGCGCGGGTGCTGTAGGCCTGTATTAAAAGGCCTGCTCCCCGCCTCCTTCCTGAGAGACGGGAGCGCCGTGTATACACGCCGCACGGCGTGGTTGCTGTGGGCCTAGAAAAAGGCCCGCTCCCCGCCCTGGTTCAGCGGGAGGGGAGCACCATGCCCGCGACCGGTGGCTCTGTCCCTCTCCCTCCCTCTACGATGGTACTCGCCCGTTTCTACAGGCGAGCTCTCGGATAAGAGAGGAATCAGACTCTCTCCCCCCCTTGGAAAGGAATCAACCGGGGGGCGCGGGCGTGTGGGCGGGGTAACCACACGTCCGCCGCATATGCCCCCCACGCGAGGGGTGGCGGGTCGGGGCTGATGTCCCTCCGACCCGCCACACACATCAAGAAACTGGCCAGTCAGGCCAAGGGTACAAGTGCCCTCGTGAGGACGCCCAACCAAGGGCGCGGCGCGGGGGAGGTCCCGGAAGAATCAGCGTGTTTCTCAGAGCCTCCCCTCATTAGAAAAACGCGCCTCAGATGGACATCCGCGGGGTTTTAGCCGGTAAGAATCCGGCACTCCCCTCGTCCCTCCCCGGGGGCGAGGAAGTCTTCCCCCTCCCATAAAGAGGGGGCTACCGGGCCACATAACGGGCCTTCGGGTTCGGGAACCCGGCAGTTGAAGATTTCCCCGCGTCAAAAAAAAAAAAAAAAAAAAAAAGATTGATCTCATCGAGCAATAATACTCCGTGGCGTTGCATCGGTTTTTTGAAAACAAAACTTTTTTTTAGTAGTTTGAAAAAATTGCTATCAAAGCCACATTTTGTGTTAATCATTGTAAAATAATTTCGAATAGTTCGGGTACACGGTAATGGGATAACGTTGTTTTTTCGTAAAAATTCGTAATATCCATGTGAACGTATGTTCATTAACATACAGAGCATTATCCATTCTTCTGAATATCGGTGACCTCTCTTTTGTGTTTTCGCTGAAGTTATTATTTCTTTCAACGTATTTCGCTGTGTTGTTGGTATATTCAAAGAAATAATTTTTTTCTCCAACGTTTCGTCCTGAATATTTGCCAGCTTGTTTTGCTTCGAGTTTAACTCATCTTGCAACACAGTGATTTGATATTTTGATCGATTTTTTAATCAACGCGTTTGGCTCAATTTTTTTCTCAAGACATTAATTTTTTTCTGATCAATTGGATTTGCGAGACGCACGACTCTCTTCACTTGATCACGCTTTTTAAGACGTGCCTGTTTTTGCAGTAACGTGCTTTTCAATCTTTTGCAATGTTTGCACCTTTTTCCCTTGGTGGTTAAATTCACAATCGATATGATGCCAATCATTGCTAGAAGTTCGATACGCGATGTCTCGTTGAATAAAACATTCTTCAACTGGCCCAACTCCTTGACAAACTCGCATGCGCTCGAATTTCGATAAAATAACAGGTAGCGATGTTACATCGTTCATATTTTGCAAGATCTTAATTTCTTGAATGTCGACCGATTTTCCATAAATCTTATAATCAATTATGCCATCTACGTCGATTATGGCACTTTTGTCTACAATAGGACCATCTGTGTCATTATTGGTGATCAACCGTACGTGTGAAAGTACCAAACACCGTTTTGTTCCTCTATATAATTCGGTGAAACCCCACGAGTTTGGTATTGTGATTGACAAATCTTTGTACGCTACAATATATAGAATACAATATATGTAACGATATTATTCACATTGTCAGGCCTTAAGGGCCTTGGCACATAGAAAAACTTAAGCAGTAAGACGTAAGCAATGTTCGGGCCCTAATTCTTATAATCTCTACAAACGTTGTTCGTACCAGCGCCATATTTAGAATTCGTGTAGATGACAGTATAAAAACTAATCGGATGAACACATTCTTAAGCAAAGATTAATAAACGGAACTTTATTGATACAGAAACGATTACTAAAATGGAACTTTATATATATAAAAACGATTAATGACGCGCCTACTTTCTCCGCCGCTGTTGCTGGTTCTATTCCCATTATCCCTGGGCAATCCTCCAATATTCTCCTCTCGAGTGAGGAGGCCCGTTCCCACATATATATCCGTTCATATTTCATATTTATGCATTATTGATTGTTTGATGAATTTATTTATTTATTTATTTATTTATTTAAACTATTGTTACAATTTTTTTTATTTGCTTATTTGGAGGGGTAAAAACTACAGTTGGTTGGCGCTCACTATGTAAATAGTGTAAATAGCGTTTGATCGTGCTCTCGTTGTTCGTTAATTAATCGTACTCAGTTCATGTTTCGTTAGTATTAGTTGTCTCCACCGGTTTACGTAAGACGGCCGGTAAAGTCATATTCGAATTAACGACGCGCGGAACGTTGGCGGATCGCGATCAATCGGTCTGTCAATAGTCGTGCGACTCACCCGACTCGTGCTGCCCACCCCGTCGGCGGCCGTTTCCGTAAGGACCACTCGCGCCGCGAGTCGCGCGAGCCGGAAGAAGACACACTCTCCATAACCACTTTCTTCGAGCTAACATGCTGCACGTATACTTGGTGCCTTTTTTTACCTTTCTTTAAAAAAGGTAATTTTGTTGTGACTGGAGTAAAAAAGCAGCGTTAAGTATTTGTACAAAATTTTTTTTTATTTCAATAAAATATTTGCATTTTTTATTGTTACTTCTTTAACAGTTTTTAATCTTTGCGATTAACATCTTTGCATTTAAATACCTTGTATTCCTGTGTTGGATTAAAAATTTTGTAATTGTATCTTCTCTTTCTGATTAACGCAATTTAAAGATTTATTTAAAGATCAATCAAGAAAACATTTATTTAAAAAAATACATATCACTTGGGTTGAATTAGGTAACGGAATTTGGTTATATTATAATGGCTGTAAGGAAAAATGAACCTATTATGACTTGTGTAAGAAGACACTTAAATACAAAGATATTTTTTAAAAATAATACAACAGTTATTTTCCGAAGAATATATATTCATTTTATAATTAACGCAATTTATAGATATCATTTATTTTTGTGAAAATACAAACATACATCGGTTTTTTAGAAGTATTCATTTTATAATTGACGCAATTTATAGATATCATTTATTTTTGTGAAAATACAAACATACCACATCGGTTTTTTTTAGGTACAAACATACCACATCAGTTTTTTTTAGGTACAAAGATACCTCATCGGTTTTTTTTTAGATAACCACTTTCTTCGAGCTAACGTATACTTAACGCCATTTTTTTACCTTTTCTTTAAAAAGGTAATTTTGTTGTGATATCATTTCTTTTTGTAGTATTAGGGATCATATAAGCATTAAACAGTACATGTTTATAACATATATATTTTGCGACATAGAATACAAATACAACTCAGCGTAATATGTCATAAACATGTACTAGTATAGTATATCCTTAGGTGATAGTATGTCTAATAATAGTCTGTAAACATAACACTTCTGTATGTTCAACAACAAGGATCTGTACATTTAAAAAAAGGATTTTAAAGCTTAAAATCTCTACTTTCGAAAGGTTACTATTATTTTTTAGTTTCTGTGAGTTTGATAATTTTTACATATAAAAAACTACGAGCTGGACGAAATAGAAAATTTTTCTCTCACTTTGTGGGCCTGTCGCTCACTGGCCACTCCGCCTTACTCAGAGCCCATTTATTCAATCTCGGACTTGCGGAACGAAAAGAGTGCCGCCTATGTGGGGACGAGAAAGAAGACAACGTACATATAATATGCCAATGCCCGGCATTTATATGCAAAAGATACAAAACTTGGGGGCGTATGTACCTGACCCCCCAGGATCTAGAAAATGCTAGGGTTACAGATCTGATAAACCTGGTACAAGGTTCGGGACTGTATTATGAGACCTAGCAAAAAACGAGTGGGGAGGCACAAAGGATCAGCTAGATCTAGTGGCCGACAGGGACCCTGGTGGTACCTCCCACTTCTACTACTACTATTACTACTACTACTTGTGGGCCTGTCACGTGCACAAAAAAATCTGCGAAAATTTTCGACTTCCTAACATGAAAGCTTGAAGTTTTCCTTCCAAATCTTCTTTTTTTTAATGTTTCTACGATTTTTTGTTGCTGAGTTATCGTCGATTGAATAAGAAATGAGCATTTTGACTTTAATTGCTCATAACTCTCTTAAAAAAATCATCATAAAAAAGATTTTGCAAGAAAAACTTCAAGCTTTCATGTTAGGAAGTCGAAAATTTTCGCAGATTTTTTTTTGTGCACGTGACAGGCCCACAAAGTGAGAAAAAAATTTTCTATTTCGTCCAGCTCGTAGTTTTTTATATGTAAAAATTATCAAACTCACAGAAACTAAAAAATAATAGTAACCTTTCGAAAGTAGAAATTTCAAGCTTTAAAATCCTTTTTTAAAATTTAAATTTCGTTTATTTTTAACAAAGTTACAGCTGCTTGAATTTTGCCTATTTTTAAAGATAAATTTAGCATTCTCCTTTAATTTTTGTGAGAAATGAGAAGATAAATGATCGGGTTTGTTAGATTGGGCATTGGATTTTTCGACACGTGCAATTCTTTGAATGACGTTCACGATGATATTTGTGTTATGTACGATGCTTCTGTTGAAATCGAGGAATCACATGCCAGAAAAGTTTTTCTTAGGTATTTATCATTAAAAATAACTTTGTATAATTTTCTTTTATGTTATTCAGTTATTGGGATGAATCTGGCCATCGTCGGAGTGTTATAATGAAGAAAGGTGAATGTATATATACACACACACACACACACACACACACACACACACACACACACACACACACACACACACACACACACACACACACACACACACATATATATATAGATATATATATATATATGGGCAGATCCATTACTTTTCGACCAAAAGTTGCGGGGGTGGGTCACCGATTTTGATGCCGATTTTTTCCTCGAAAGTACACTAGAAAAGGAGATGATCCTGAAAATTTGAGCCCGATTCGATCAAATCCGGCCGCTGGAGAATTGTTTGAATTTCGAAAAAAGTCGATTTTTCAGTCATTTTCAAAAATTTATATCTCAGCTTCTATATAACTTAGAGACTCGTTTGAGGCCGCATTATTTTCTGTAAACCCTCTACTTTTAAGGAAAAAATTGGTCATTGGTTTACACTCAAGTCCGGCTTCACGGCGAGCTGCTAACTAAACCACTGTTTTAGAGAAATTTTGCCTATTTTTGAAATGCTGTCATATCTACAGTTTTCGAAGTAGAGGGTTGATCAGCAGCTGATATTTTTTGTTCAGGTATACTCTGAAGAAATCTACCCACTTTTTACTTGATTGCTTCTATTTCGTTAAGTTATGGCCATCTAAAGCCGATCGATTTTCGAAAAATCGCCATTTTCAGATAGCCAGAACTTTTTTCTTTCAACTCGAAATCCTTTGAAATTTTCAGGGAATATACTTCATTATATCCTTAAACAACCCTGAAAATTTCAATTTTGGAATAGAAGTGGTTTCCGAGTTACGAAGTTTTTAAAATGTCAACTTTTCGATTTAATATGACATTTTTTGTTGTTTTATCATCAATTTTGTAAATTTAATGTAAATAATTGATATTTTTCGGAAAATATATTCGAAAATAAGGAACAAAACGGATTGTTTGAGAAAATTGAGGGAAAAAATTAATATTTTTTATTTTGATCTATTTGTTTAAAATTTTTAAAAAGTAAATATTTGTTCATTTCTTTTAATAATATGTTGAATACAAATTTCCAAAGTATTTGAGAACTATCATATAAAACTGTACCATCTTTAACAATAAACATTAAAAATAACAGTATTAACGTTAGTACTATAAACTTTGAACAATTTTAAACAAATAAATCAAAATAAAAAATATTAATTTTTTCCCTCAATTTTCTCAAACAATCCGTTTTGCTCCTTATTTTCGAATATATTTTCCGAAAAATATCAATTATTTACATTAAATTTACAAAATTGATGATAAAACCACAAAAAATGTCATATTAAATCTAAAAGTTGACATTTTTAAAACTTCATAACTCGGAAACCACTTCTATTCCAAAATTGAAATTTTCAGGGTTGTTTAAGGATATAATGAAGTATATTCCCTGAAAATTTCAAAGGATTTCGAGTTGAAAGAAAAAAGTTCTGGCTATCTGAAAATGGCGATTTTTCGAAAATCGATCGGCTTTAAATGGCCATAACTTAACGAAATAGAAGCAATCAAGTAAAAAGTGGGTAGATTTCTTCAGAGTATACCTGAACAAAAAATATCAGCTGCTGATCAACCCTCTACTTCGAAAACTGTAGATATGACAGCATTTCAAAAATAGGCAAAATTTCTCTAAAACAGTGGTTTAGTTAGCAGCTCGCCGTGAAGCCGGACTTGAGTGTAAACCAATGACCAATTTTTTCCTTAAAAGTAGAGGGTTTACAGAAAATAATGCGGCCTCAAATGAGTCTCTAAGTTATATAGAAGCTGAGATATAAATTTTTGAAAATGACTGAAAAATCGACTTTTTTCAAAATTCAAACAATTCTCCAGCGGCCGGATTTGATCGAATCGGGCTCAAATTTTCAGGATCATCTCCTTTTCTAGTGTACTTTCGAGGAAAAAATCGGCATCAAAATCGGTGACCCACCCCCGCAACTTTTGGTCGAAAAGTAATGGATCTGCCCATATATATATATACAGGGTGTCCGAAAAATCGCCTACTCCACTTCGGGAGGTGATTCGGGACCCAAAAACAAGCAAAAAAGTTCATACAAACATAGGTTCGGAAATGAGCCGTTTCCGAGTTATAGCCACTTTTATGTTCAAAAATCGTAAATTTTTCTTTTCAATTTTTTTTAATTACAATTTTTTTAGTCTTTTCCAATTTTTCAATATTACAATTACAATTACATTATTTTTAAAGTAAACATAAACAGATATTTAAATCGAATTAAATAAGGTGTTCAAAATGACCACCTTCAGCACGATTGCAGGCCCTTATTCTTCTATCAAAGGAATTCCGAACTATTTGAAAAACATTTGGATCCCTCCTTACTTCGTCAAATTCATGAATTATTCTCTGTCTTAATTCAGCAATATTGTTTGGTGCATTTCTGTAAACAATTGATTTTACATGACCCCATAGATAAAAATCAAGTGGATTCATGTCTGGTGATCTTGGGGGCCAGGGAACCGGACCTCCACGCCCTATCCATCTCTGACCATAATTTTGATTCAAATGATCTCTGGCAACACGGCTAAAATGCGCAGATGCACCATCATGCATGAACCACATGTTTTGTCGTATTATTAAAGGGACGTTTTCAAGAAGGCGGCCTAACTCTTCTCTAAGAAATCGTACATAATTCTGACCCATGATGTAATAAACTTTCTTCAAAGAAATATGGCCCTATAAGTTCGTTACCAATAATACCCCCCGCCCATACGGTGCGACTAAACTGTTGTTGATGCCTTCTTTGATCAATTGCTTTAGGATTTTCTAAAGCCCATACATGAAGATTGTGATAGTTAAAAATTCCATTTCGATCAAAGCCTGCTTCATCAGTAAATAGAATATTTTCACAAAAATTCGGATTTTCATCTATTCTGTTTACAATCCATTCGCAAAATTGCAAACGGAAACCATAATCTGCAACAGAAAGACCTTGAACTCGTTGTACATGATATGGATACATTGCATTTCTTGATAAAATGTTCCAAATCGTTGATTTTGGTACTCCGATTTCATCCGAAACTGTTCTAACACTAGTAGCAGGAATACGCTCAAATTGTTCAAGTACTTCTTCTTCCGTTACAACATCCACTCTAGGTCTGCCCTCACTTGTTCTTTTTTTATTGTACCAAATTCTCTCAAGTTTCTGTCTACATTTCGAAAAGACGCTATTCCCGGTACATCTCGATTTGGAAAAGACTGGATGTATAATCTTCTTGCCTCGGCAGCATTACTTTGAGCAAGACCATACATAAGATGCATATCAGCTAATTCATTAAAACTTAAACGGTCCATTGATGAATACGGAAAGATTAGATACAACCTAAAAGTAAGGTGTTGTTAAATAATAATTTGAAACTTATTGAAAAGCCGTGATTTACTTACTGATTTTGAATAACCGTGAAAACAACTGATTTCAAGTAGCCATGAAAACAACTGATTTTGAATAGCCGTGAAAACAACTGATTTCTTTTAAATAGTATACATACAGTGCACCAAGGGGCGAAAGTAGCGTTTTTCAGGAAAAATGTGTTTGTTCCTCTCGTATCATGATCTAAAATAACATGAAGGAGAATTATACAAAGTATTCTTTCAATCGTGATAAATACCTAAGTAAACTAAAATAACATGCCAACATTGTGATATTGCTTCATAAGTTTTATCATTTAGTATATTTACCTTAGTTACAATAAAATCGTAAAACGTCTAATGGTGCGGTAATATAAGATCTTCCTTGACATACATTAACTGATCTGCCATTACTGTTTTAAGCTCGCTGAATTCATGCCTCAGAACTTGAATCTAAACATCTCTAAAGAAGCTGATAGATAGAATTACCTGTATGTGAAAATTAAATTTATGCAACAGAACATTATATATCACGCCAATGTTACTCCAAAAGTGACACTGGAGTATCTCTGAATCACTGATACATTCACCTTTCTTCATTATAACACTCCGACGATGGCCAGATCCATCCCAATAACTGAATGTGATCTCAATTTCTTCTTCCTTCAACGCGTTTTACTTTTTAGCCCATTCTTGCTTTAATTCTTCCCTAAATTTATTTTCCTCCTCCTCCCTTTCCCTATCTGGCAAGAAACTTGTATCTATATCTGGATTTTTCTTATCTTCTTAATCGCGGGGTCATCAGATTGCACATTTTCTGACTGCGGAGATTTTTCGGTCGGCATCTTTTCTTCGCCGCTAGCGCTCTTTCCTTTTCCTGCTCTTTTTCACGTTCCATCTATTTACATTAATAGGGAAATTATTACACATTAACTCAATAAGCGTTGAACTTGCATACATAAGTGAATCTCGCGTTTTATGTAAAATTTGTAAAAAACCGGTAACCTAACCTATGTTTAGGCGAGCGTTACTTCTGTAGTAACTTATGATACGATAATTCCTCCGCGTAAACGAGAGATTTTATAGTAACTACGATGATATCGTATAAGTTGTTACAGAAGTAATACTCACGTAAACGTAGACTACTATAATTCCTGTCACATGTACTTAGTCACGTATAAAAGAGTCATGGTGCGGTCTCGCTTCACGTGTACTTGACGCGAGACACTCGTGTCTCTTGATATACGCGAGCATTACTTCTGTAGTATAATATAATAACTTACGATAATTTCTTCGCGTAAACGGGAAAATCTCCTCGACATTAGCTCCCTGCCGTTATAGGATTTTCTTCGTATCCTATCTTCTGAAGAAACCCATCGAAAATTCTTAATATGTATGACTAGATGACATTCAGAGCACTGGGCAAAAATCACATAACATTCAGAGCACTGGGCAGAATTCACATATTTTGTAAGAAACCGGTAATCTAACCTACTATATATATACTACGTTTACGCGAGCGTTACTTAATTCTGTATAGTAACTTACGAAGATAATTTCTCTCTCCGCATAAACGGGAGATTTTATATCGTCGCATCACGTAAAGAGTCACGGTAATCACGGTAAGGTAATAATGAGAGACCACGGTTTCTAGGTTATATGTTGATGACTGACTGACTGACAGCGTGCTGTCCGCGCAAACGCACTGAGCGATGAGCGAGCACGTAATATGCTGTCTCTTTTCAATGTAGCAACACTATGCCATCTATCGAGGAAAAAGGCAACCGTACGTACGGCGACGACGACGTTTCTTAATATTTTTCACATTTTCGACTTTACATAGCAATATCTCCGCTCGTAGGGCACGTAGCGGAAAATGTTATAGGAGATACCCCCCCAATTCGAACCCCAAGCTATCGATCAAGCCTACTTAGAACTTGATCCGTTCACTCGTTATATGAGATCTCAACATCTCGAGTACTCGCAACCCGTCGCGTCGCGTTAAGAGTCACGGTCGGTCTCGCGCTCCGCTTTAACAGAGTCCGCTTGTAAAAGAACTCCGTATACTTAACGCGAGATACTACCGTGTCTCTTGATATTAATGTCGAGACTCTGCCGCGTCTTTTGACGTTTGTTTTTATATACATTTTTATTTTATTCATTTTTATATAATTAGTATAGATACAATAATAGCAACACTTACACGCCATGGTGATAGTTTTTATGAGCCTTAGGTCAACTGAGTCCGATATTCTCTCACAAGGGAACGGTCGGAAGTGTCCCTACCTGGATTTGGATGCGCTTTGGATATGTTGTTGAGCATCAAAAAATATTAGACTCGTATTTTTTTCTGCGTATCTCGACGTTTATTGGAAAAAACCCCTTGAAAATAACGGATTTTATAGTTTTTAGCGAATATCTTCGAAAATATAAGGCGTAACGACAAAACATTTGTACGAAATGTTTATGGCTTTTTGTGCTCTTTACAATGGCGTAATCAGATTTTTAATATTTGTCACATTTTTTAATTTAACCCCACCTCCACCTATTATTTTTGCCAAATATAACAATTTTTCCAACGCAAATTTAAGAGCGTCAAATGCCAAATACATCCATGTATATTTTTATCTCAACATCTCGCAACCCGTCGCGTCGCGTAAAAAAGTCACGGTCGGTCTCGCTCCGCGTATACTTGGCACGAGACATTACCGTGTCTCTTGATTATGATACCATTATTAGATTTTTCAAGACGAGATTATATGTGGTATAGGCGTCGCACTGTAGGTAGGTGTTGCGTTATTTCTGTTCAGTTGCGCCTTACGCTTAAAAATTTCCATTTCAACTCCGGGACAACCGAAAGCGCTGATGCGAAGGTCAGCACTAGGCACTGACAGCGAGGAGTTAACGGTATTTCGATAGCGTTAGCACGAAAATAAATAAGCAGGAAGTCCGGAAGGTTAAATGGAGTAGGGGAAAGCCTTCGCGCGTTCTGAAGGAAGGCACGGACGGACGGCAGAAAAATTTGAGTCGTTGAGCGAGAAGTACATAACGTAATTTGGAGAGAGAGAATCATAGGTGCGTGCGAGATATATATAGAAATAGAGAGATAGGATCGGTCGAAAAGCCTTGCGGTAAAGTAACGAGGGAATGTTTCCGGACTATATGTATATTTATAAAAATAAAGGACTGTCGTTACATTGAATCACAAGATCGTACACATCTATATATCGAGTGCCATTTCTTATGGAATATCAAGGTGTCATGGAGTTCCTCGATGATCGATTACAACTGTGAATATCGGAGTGCCGCGTCCGCGTTGCTTTTCTTTACACACAAATGCAATAAGATGATTAATATAAAGATTCAATATTTTTTTATTGGAAAAACGATTAACTTACCAATATTCTTCTTCTTCTTCTTCAAAATCGTCCTCCATTTCAAATAGTCGACGTAAGCCGAAGATATTTACGTCGCCGGAAGTTTCCCAAATTTCGTCATTATTCTCTTGGTCCATAGTCCGGAACCAGCGGACCCAACGCTGCTGCGCCAAATTTATAAACCCACGGATCTGTATTTCGTGCATATATATATATATATATATATATATATATATATATATATATATAGCGCTGAAAACAGATTATACAAAAATTTAAAAAATGTTAAATCTATGAAAATATTCATACATACCTGATTGTGAGGGATCCGAACCCTCACCATATTTCTGATTCGTATCTCGTGCACGGGCACATTGTCCACCCATATCCACTGTTACAATAAAAGAATGGTTAATTTAAAAATATTTTTAATATACAATTATGTGTATTATACGTACTCCTGTGGCGGGATAAAGGATTTCTATGTAATCCTCAATTCTGTACATTCTTTCTTCAATTCTGTCCATTCTTCTATGCTGCTTTACTCTTTGTCACGTAACTACCGTCTCAACTGACTGCAAAGGCTGAGCCAGAGTTCAATGTCGACTCCGACATTATAAATACCGCCGAATTGTAAGATCACAAAACATAATCTGAACGTCACATTAACCGCTACAATACTGTGGCGGTCTTCCGACCGCACAACCGAAATAGTACGCGCGGCGCGCGCGCGCCCACCGATCACGCGCCGAGCGCATGGGCCAGACTACGGCCCGCGAAGCTATACGAAAGCGCCGCCGATAGATGGCAGACCTTCTCGCGTTTCATTTCCCGACAGGGAAGAATAAAAGGCCACACGGCGACGGCCTAGACAGCTTTCGACTGCTCTCTGGCCCATAGCCAGGACCAGGAGAAGTACTTTTGATAACGATCTCGCCGTCACCTTGCCGCCGACAAAGCTAAGGCCACCACCGAGACGAGCTGCGCCACTTCGCCTGCCGCTACCGCCACAACCTCAGCGGCCCCTGGACTACCGTCCAGGCCAACCGTGGAAACTCATCCAGCTCCAGCTCTCGCCGGCGCAACTGACTCGTCCTCCACGGGCGCTCATCTCAACGTGGGACGTAAGAGTTCGGCGCTACACGTCTCCTCGACTATCGTGGACGGTGCCTCCACTCCTGTCGCCTCTGCCACCGTCGCCCTCCGAGCGGGTACACCAGGAGACACAGACCGTCCCTCCGGCGCGTGTTCACCGAGGCGTACAACACCAGCCTCCACGCGACACTCAGGAGGTACAGACAGATCCGGAGTGGGAGATCACCTCCTCACAAGGAACGCAGACCGAGGAGCCGCCGACACTAGCATCGGAGTCTACGCAGGCTGAGGAACCGGAGCCGTCCCTCACTCCACCGGGGACACCGCCGGCTTGGCGGAAGCTCAGCTCTTTCCGGAGAACCACGACTCAGCCTAGCATCATCTGGCGTGAGCGACTCCGCGACTGAGGAGAGAAGAAACCAATCGGTCCTTTTCAGGGCCACACAATAAGAAGAACCCAAACGGCCCTTTTCAGGGCCGCCTCAACGGCCCTTCTCAGGGCCTTCTTCAGCACACTGACACATCTACACTTGTATCATAGGACCTAGAATAAACGACCTATTTATTACATATATCAGCCTCTCAGATCACTCGTCGATCCTTCTCACGCTACGGCATATCCTCTGCGAAGGGCACGCGACGCCCCAGCGTAAGTGGCAAGCGGCCACAAATTGGTGACCCCGACGTCGGAGAGGAAGACCAATGTCAAGAGCGAACCACACCGTGGAGATAGAGAGCGACGACGAGTACAAAGAGATGGAGGAATTCAACGCAAAGAGATTGTCAATTCGGATCCCCCCTTTCTGGTCGGAAGAACCCGAGCTTTGGTTCGCGCAACTAGAGGGCCAATTCGCCCTATGCGAGGTCAAAGAAGACAATGCCAAGTACGCATACGTCATCTCACGGATCCAGCCGAAACAAGCCAAGGAAATCAAAGATGTCATCACACATCCCCCGGCAGAACATAAATACGAGGCAATCAAGAAGGCGCTGATCCAGAGGCTCACGGACTCACAGGGACAACGGATCAGACAGCTACTAGAGCACGAGGAGCTAGGAGACAGGAAGCCATCGCAATTCCTCCGGCACTTATCGACACTAGCCGGGACCACCGTCTCGAACGAACTCCTACGAACGCTCTGGTTAGGGCGATTACCCCCACAAACACAAGCTATCTTGGCTACACGGACGGAAGATAGACTGGAAGACGTGGCAGACCAGGCTGACCGAATACACGAGGTCAACAGCAAGGCGCTCGTCCTGGCGACAACCGCGCCAACTCCCACAAGTACAAACGCTAACACAGACGAGGCACAAGGGGACGCGCTGACCAAACAAATAGCAGCATTCACTCTGCAAGTGGAGAAGATGGTCAAATCCATTCAAGCACAAGGCAGAAACCGCCAGAGAAATCGCAGCCGAAGCCGCCAACGCAGCAAGACACCCCGCCGAGTGTGCTACTATCACCGCCGTTTCGGAGCGGAGGCACAGAAGTGTACCCAACCGTGCACATTCAAGGCGGAAAACAAGGAGGGCAGTCATTGAAGGCGGCCAATGACAACAACCCCGGATCCCGCCGCCTGTACGTCACAGACCGCACGACCCAGAGGAGATACCTCATAGATACCGGATCGGACGTCAGCGTATTTCCCTACATCAGTACCCAGGGAGAGAGAAAAGCAGGAGTTTATCAACTCTTCGCGGCGAACGGATCCGTAATAGAGACATACGGATTCACCACTCTGCAACCGGATTTCGGATTGAGAAGAGCACACCCGTGGCGATTCATCGTCGCGGACGTAACAGTACCGATAATCGGGTCAGACTTCTTGTCGTACTATCACCTGCTACCGGACGTGAGAAATAAGAAGCTAATCGACGGGCAGACAGGACTCGCGGCGCCCGGATCCACTGGCACGAGCAAGATGACATCAATAAAAACACTGAGGATAGAAACGGGATATCATGATATCCTGGCCAGGTATCCAGGAATCATGAACCCCAGCACCAAGGCCAAGCTAGGAAGGCATAGCACTACCCATCACATTAAAACAACGAAAGGTCAACCAGAGGCCTGTCGTCCACGCCGACTGGCTCCGGACAAACTCCAAGCGGCCAAAACGGAGTTCAATCTCCTACTACAAGAAGGGATAATAAGGCCGTCAAAAAGCCCGTGGGCATCGCCACTACACATGGTACCGAAAGGAAACGGTACATGGCGAGCCTGCGGAGACTACCGCGGAGTAAACGCAAGGACAGAAGCCGACAGGTACCCAGTACCTCACATTGAAGATTTTGCGCAAACTTTCCACGGGAAGAGGATCTTCAGCACATTGGACCTTGTACGAGCGTACAACCAAATACCAGTAAACGCGGACGACATACCAAAAACGGCGATCACTACGCCCTTTGGCTTATTTGAGTACCTCTACATGCCATTTGGACTTCGCAACGCAGCACAGACGTTTCAGAGGTTCATAGACGAAATACTGAGGGGCCTCGACTTCTGTTATGCCTACATCGACGATATCATCGTAGCATCCAACACGGAAGAAGAACACAGAGACCACCTACGCCAATTGTTCGAAAGATTAGAACAATACGGAATAGAGGTCAATCCTGCAAAATGCGTATTCGGCGCGAAACAAGTGAAGTTCCTGGGATACCTGGTATCAGCCGAGGGTACCACACCACTACCAGAGAAAGTAGAGGCAATCCAGAAATTCCCCAAACCTCAGACCATAAAGCAGCTACGACGATTCTTGGGCACGATAAACTTTTACCGCCGTTTCATTCCAGGCGCAGCAAAGGATCAAGCCCTGTTGAACGAGATGCTCAAAGGCCCTCAGACGAAAGGCAAAATACCAGTCCCATGGACAGCGGAAACGGAGAAGGCTTTCCAGAAGTGCAAAGATAGCCTATCTCGAGCCACCGTACTGGCACATCCGGACCCGAGAGCAGAACTAGCAGTAACAACAGACGCCTCAGAGATGGCAATAGGAGCGGTAATACAGCAGAGAACGAACGAGGGATGGCAGCCACTCGCGTTCCTGAGTAAGAAGCTCAACCGCGCGCAGACAAAGTACAGCCCGTACGATCGCGAGCTCCTAGGGATATACACGGCAATTAAACACTTCAGGCACATGCTCGAGGGAAGGAACTTCGTAGTATACACCGACCACAAACCGTTGACATACGCCCTCAACCAGGATCCTCTACGAAGCTCACCACGGCAGACACGACACCTCGAATATATTGCACAGTTCACCACGGACATACGACACGTGTCAGGAAAAGACAATGTCGTAGCCGACGCATTATCGAGGGTGGATGCAGTACACCAGGCCATCGACTTCGAAGCACTGGCCAGATCACAGAAGGAAGAACCAGAAACGAAAGAGCTAAAAGAGAACAACAAATCACTTCGACTCACAGAGATTCCCGTTCCAGGAAGCAAGACGACCATACTATGCGACACGTCCACGCCAACAGCCCGACCTTACGTGACAAAGCCATATAGACAGCAGGTCTTTCAATCCCTGCATGGCTTATCACACCCAGGAACGAAGGCAACGGCCAGGATGGTAGCAGAGCGATACGTATGGCCTGGGATCCAGAGAGATTGCAAGCAGTGGGCACAGGCATGCACCCATTGCCAGAAATCTAAGATCACCCGACACAACCACTCGCCAGTTGGGAACTTCAGGACTCCGACGAGGAGATTCGAACACATACACGTCGACCTGGTGGGGCCTCTTCCAATGTCAAAAGAATACAAGTACTGCCTGACCATCATCGACCGATTCACACGATGGCCAGAAGCAATCCCGGTGCCCGACATAACGGCGGAAACAATAGCCGAATACATATTCAGAGAATGGATAGCGAGATACGGCACTCCGACCAGGATAACAACGGACCAAGGACGCCAGTTTGAAGCAGACCTCTTCCGGAGATTAACACGCCTGACTGGATCCAATCACATCCGGACAACAGCCTACCACCCAGCAGCTAACGGGATGGTAGAGAGACTCCATCGACAGATGAAGGCAGCTATAAAGTGCCACGAAACCACACACTGGACCGAAGTATTACCAGTAATACTAATGGGCATCAGGGCAGCTTGGAAGGAGGACCTAAACGCAACACCAGCGGAACTAGTGTTTGGAGAATCAATCCGCCTACCAGGACAATTCCTAAGCACGCAAGAGACAACAAGTAAAGCAGACACAGACGACCTGATAACGAGATTGAAGCAAACGATAAATCGGCTAAGCCCGAAAATCAAACGCCATGGTCAGAGATCTACATTTGTCTTCAAAAACATGCAAACAACTCCAAGAGTGTTCCTAAGGCATGACGCACCACACGGGGCATTACAACCTCCGTATGACGGCCCATACGAAGTTGTAAACCGAGGTGAAAAAACCTTCAAACTAAAAATTAATGGTAAAACTATCAATGTGTCAATAGATCGCATCAAACCAGCCTACACCTTGGAGGAGGACAGCCACAGCCAAACAGCCAAGGAGGACAAGGAGCCAGAGCAGAAGGATCAACCAACCACAGAGGTCAAAACCAGAGCCGGGAGGACATCTAGGCCTCCGGTCCGATTCAACCTCGCCTAACCCAGGCTCACCCTCAACCAAGGGGGTACTGTGGCGGTCTTCCGACCGCACAACCGAAATAGTACGCGCGGCGCGCGCGCGCCCACCGATCACGCGCCGAGCGCATGGGCCAGACTACGGCCCGCGAAGCTATACGAAAGCGCCGCCGATAGATGGCAGACCTTCTCGCGTTTCATTTCCCGACAGGGAAGAATAAAAGGCCACACGGCGACGGCCTAGACAGCTTTCGACTGCTCTCTGGCCCATAGCCAGGACCAGGAGAAGTACTTTTGATAACGATCTCGCCGTCACCTTGCCGCCGACGAAGCTAAGGCCACCACCGAGACGAGCTGCGCCACTTCGCCTGCCGCTACCGCCACAACCTCAGCGGCCCCTGGACTACCGTCCAGGCCAACCGTGGAAGCTCATCCAGCTCCAGCTCTCGCCGGCGCAACTGACTCGTCCTCCACGGGCGCTCATCTCAACGTGGGACGTAAGAGTTCGGCGCTACACGTCTCCTCGACTATCGTGGACGGTGCCTCCACTCCTGTCGCCTCTGCCACCGTCGCCCTCCGAGCGGGTACACCAGGAGACACAGACCGTCCCTCCGGCGCGTGTTCACCGAGGCGTACAACACCAGCCTCCACGCGACACTCAGGAGGTACAGACAGATCCGGAGTGGGAGATCACCTCCTCACAAGGAACGCAGACCGAGGAGCCGCCGACACTAGCATCGGAGTCTACGCAGGCTGAGGAACCGGAGCCGTCCCTCACTCCACCGGGGACACCGCCGGCTTGGCGGAAGCTCAGCTCTTTCCGGAGAACCACGACTCAGCCTAGCATCATCTGGCGTGAGCGACTCCGCGACTGAGGAGAGAAGAAACCAATCGGTCCTTTTCAGGGCCACACAATAAGAAGAACCCAAACGGCCCTTTTCAGGGCCGCCTCAACGGCCCTTCTCAGGGCCTTCTTCAGCACACTGACACACCTACACTTGTATCATAGGACCTAGAATAAACGACCTATTTATTACATATATCAGCCTCTCAGATCACTCGTCGATCCTTCTCACGCTACGGCATATCCTCTGCGAAGGGCACGCGACGCCCCAGCGTAAGTGGCAAGCGGCCACAAATACTATACTATCCCGGTTACGGCACAACAAAATCAACAAACCAAATTCACGCATTTGAATATCATTTGCTCGTGTCATAATTTCGGAAAGGAACTACATTGACATATACATATACTTTTAATATACATTTAAAGAAATAATGTTATTTGTTGATCTTTTTTTTAGCGGGGGTCATTGCGGTGAGACACTAGAATTCGAGGATTTATTGAACATAGACGATGGGTTCGGTATTATCCAAGGCTGAATCCAAGAATGAATAAGGCGAACGAGCATGTTTGGGGAGGCACTGAAGATATTTACAATCTGCAAATTTTATTCGATATGCGGACATATATAGAGGAAATATGGTAGAAAAATTAATAAAAATAGTAATAGTAATAAATTAAAAATACAAATTACATTTCTTCGTGTGTTTATTTTTACAATATTGGCTAATCATATTATGTGTAGACGAATAATATCGAGTCACAATAAAATAATAAACTTTTTTAAACGTCGCCAGTAAATGATTAACAAAATTGTAGGTTGTAAGACGACTTATGTATTAATAAATCAGAGCAGAATTTTTAAATTAATCAGTACATAAACATATAATGTATGTAAATTACATTTACGGCACATATTCGTCGCAAAGATGATGATCATGAAAGAAATGTGTTATGCAAAGCGATTTTTTGCACCAAGAACAAATAATTATGGCAGTTTTACCACAAATGTCGCATTCTACTTTAAAACTACTCTTGAAACAAAATTCGACTGGTGTTTGAAATTCACTCGGCCTATTCTGTATATATCCACTTTTAAACCATGCATATTTCAATAAATTTTGAAACCTAGGCGATGGAAATTGATTGTGCGTTAATGACTGCAATTTTAAGATATTATTTCGAACATGAAGATCTATTTCAAGGTCTAACATCATAACCATTCGGAAAAAATATACATCTAATGGTTGTATTCTTCCCGTTGTACCGGCCGGAATAGTTAATGAAACAAAGTCAGTTACACTATCTGGTTTAGTTTCTGCAATTATATTAGGACAATGCCCACTCCATGAATCTAATAATAATACAGATTTTGGTCCGACATTCGGAAAAAATACATCATTTAACCAAGTTTTTACATGATTTGATGTTAATTTGCCTGATTTTGAAGCCGTAACAAAAATATTAGGCGCGTTGAATAATGTTTCTTGCACTCTCGGACCAAACGTTCCTGTAACTTCTTTCAATGTAATAAAAAGAGGCAACAATAATCTACCATCAGCGGAAATAGTTGGCTGTATAGTGTAACTATGTGTGGTTGCTGATATAGATTGTACTACAGATTCTACCTTTTTTACACCTTTATGTGATAAAGTACGACCGGAGTGTAATTCTAACTGGAATCCACTTTGATCCGAATTGTAAATATTTTCCACTCCATATCGATCAATGTAATATTTTACGTTAGTAATAAATGTGTCGCACTTATTTTCCAAATCTTCTTTTGATAGCAAAGATTTTTTTGTTACAAATTTAGTTATTTTCCGAGACACAATATTATGTGTAATTTTAAATTGTTGGCGAGTTTGGTTGCCGGGCGTAACTCCGGCTTCGCCAATTGGCGTAAGAGGAGGCTGAGTCGACCCCGACAGGGATCCGGAGTGCGGAGAATGAGCGGACACTGCTTTTAGTTGATCATGCACAACAATCGTTTATTCGGGTTGCACAAATCGTTTATTATACACAATTGATACTGAGGCGCGATGACGCAATGCTGAGGATGGTCACCACTCGCGTGCAGCGAGGGTGAAGCTGCTGACGCCCGGAGGCGTTAAGGTCCGTTGCCGCACAGTGAGCGCGGAACGAGCGTGTGAATAGCGCGGTTGCGAGTGTCTGTCAGACACGATTCGCGTGTGCACGGATGGCACAACAATTTCTGTTCGGATGCACGACGGGGCGTGAATCCGCGTGGAACGAACTGCTGAGTTTCACGGAAACACGACGGCGAGGCTCGACAGCGTGAACCGGAGTAGAATTAACGAGACGGGTGCACGTCGGCTGTAGCACCGCTTGAACCGCCCTTCAATTGCTACTGACTGGGATCGCGCTCTCGCGGGCCCGTTCTCGGAGCATTCGGTGACGCGACAATTGAGAGGGCCAATAGGCGCGTTTCGCAGGATCACGGAATCCTGGCGTAAACGGATCGATACCGCGCCGCGAGAGACCGCGCGGTCAGGGGTGATGCGGGGGGGCGGCGCGAAGTCGCCTCGTTCAGGGGGCGGCTCAGGGATGGCGGCAGCGGTATCGATCGCGGTGATCGATCGCGGTGAAAATCCTGAACATACCGCCCGCCGCGAATACCGATTCGCAATAAGACTGGAGCCGCCCGCCGTGACGAATGTGGATCTCGCGCCGCCCACCATGCGGAGCACTGCGAGTGCTGAAACAAACTTAAGAATTAACAACTTAAACTAGAATTTACAATGTACAGAATTATTTACAGTATGTACATAGATACGGTGCGATTGAGCGCACAATGCTTCGCAGCTGTCACGGAATGTCACTCTGGATCACTACGATCGGTATTTACATCAACCGGGAGAAATGACAACTTAACGATCGCGCGTTTGTACGTGGATTTGGCCGTTCTGACCGTAACAACGCGTGTAAGTCCATCCTCGCCAGGGTGACACTCTATGATTCTGCCCAACTCCCACTTGTTCGGAGGAGCCAGTGAGTTTCGCAGAAGTACTAAGCGTCCGACTTGAGCAAGATTTTGAACCTCACGCCACTTGGGGCGTTGCTGCAATGTATGCAGATAGTCATTTGACCACAGCTTCCAAAAGCTATCGCGCATTTGTTGAATTAGCTGCCATCGAGTGAGACGCGTTTCCTTTTCGTCGAGCAAGGAAGGCGTGGGGGCGCTTGTAAGAGCAGTATCGATAAGAAAATGACTCGGTGTCATTGCACAATAATCATCTACACTGTCGGACATCTGAGCGAGCGGTCGTGAATTTAGACACGCTTCGATTTTACATAAGAGCGTGGTCAGCTCCTCGAATGTCAGCGTGTGTGCTCCGATGACGCGTTTCATGTGAAATTTGACGCTGCGGACGCACGCTTCCCACAGTCCGCCGAAATGCGGCGCGGGCGGAGGAATGAAGTTCCACCGAACGCCTTGTGTCGCGGTTTGATTTCGAAAGTTCGGATCGCGTACGGCTCTCTTCCATGCGGCGGATATTTCGCGATGAGCGCCGTGAAAGGTCGTCGCGTTGTCCGAATACATGTCACTGGGAACGCCGCGACGCGCACAAAACCGATCGAAAGCAGCGACGAACGCGGAAGTCGTACAGTCGCCCACTAACTCGAGGTGCGTGGCTTTCACTGCCATGCACACAAACACGGCAATATATGCCTTTCGCGATTTGTATCCTCGACCGGGTGTAGATCTGGCCTGTATCGGTCCGGCATAATCTACCCCGCAATGTAGGAATGCGCGTGACGTCGACGTAACGCGACACGCGGGCAAGTCGCCCATCAACTCGCTCGCGATCTTGGCATTTTCCCGAGCGCATGTGACACATTGGTGCAGAATAGTGCGGATTGTTTGACGCGCGCGTAATATCCAGTACGTTTCACGCAGCCGGTGCAGCGTGTATTGCGGCCCGGCGTGGAAGGCGCGTAAATGTGTATCGCGTATTAACGCGGCAACGGCCGGATGGGCAGCGAGCACAACCGGGTGCTTTTTGTCGTGCGGAAATGTTGAATGGCGGAGGCGACCGCCAACTCGAATGAGCCCGTGCTCGTCGAGAAACGGGTTTAACGGCAGTAATTTACTGCTTTTCGAGATGCGCAGTGCGCTCTCTAGCTGAGCGTATTCGACAGGGAACAGCTGACGTTGAACGTTTCTCAACCAAAAGATGCGCGCGAAGTTAATTTCGTACGGACTGAGCGGTTCCGGCGCGGCCTGCGACGGCGCATTTGATTTGACGCGACCACTTTCGCGAGCGCACCGAACAAATCGCATGACGTAAGCGGTGACTCGCACCAGCTTGCTCCACGACGAGAATCTCTCGCCGAGATCCCATCGATCGCGAGATTGCATGAGGTGCACGGGAGCGCGAACTCGCTCTTCCGGCGGTGTTTCCTGCGAATCTGATTGAGGCCCAGATAACCATTGATCGGACGAAAGTTTGAGCCAGTCAGGCCCTGTCCACCACAAGGGTTGACTTATAAGATTTTCCGGTGGCACGCCTCGCGACACGAGATCGGCCGGATTTTGTTTTGAGGGTACGTGATGCCACTCGACGTTCGGCAAAAGAGTTTGCACCTCGTGAACCCGATTTGCGACGAATGTTGGCTATCGGGAAGGAGGCTGCGAAAGCCAGGCTTCCGTGACCTTCGAATCGGTCCAACAGTGGTACGATTTAATCGCGATTGTGAGAGCAGATCGGATCGCGTCCATTGCGCGCGCGAGAAGGACCGCGGCGCTCAGCTCTAATCGAGGAATACTCATGGGTTTGAGCGGAGCTACTTTGGATTTTGACATGAGCATCGTGACTTCGACTGTTCCGTCGATGTGCGTAACTCGTAGATAAATGACCGCTCCGTATGCGGAGGCAGACGCATCGGCAAACCCATGAATTTCAGCGCTGAGCGTATCGTATCCGTAACCCGTCCAACGCGGAATCGAGATTTGTTTCAAGAGCGGCAATTGAAAGTAGTAATCTCTCCATTTTCGGAGGAGATCGTCAGGGATGACGTCGTCCCATTCAGAGCGAAGCAGCCAGAGCTGCTGCATGAGAATTTTCGCGGTGATGACCACGGGAGCCATCCAGCCGAGAGGGTCGAAAATTCGAGCGATGGTCGAGAGAATTGATCGTTTCGTGTCGGGGACCGACTCTACAAGTGTGACGTCGTATTGAAAGACGTCTTTGTGTGGATCCCACTTGAGACCGAGCACTTTGAGACGCTCGTCAGATTCGAGCGTTATGGCGGAAGCCAGGCCATGATCCTGAGGATCGATGCCTTCGAGCAGTACCGGATTGTTGCTCGCCCATTTGCGCAGATGAAATCCTGCTCTTTTCAAGAGAGAGATTAATTGATTGCGCGTTTGAAGCGCGAGCGGTATGTCATCCGCACCGAACACACAGTCGTCGACGTATGTGTGCAGCTGCAATACCGGAACAGCTAACGGGAATTTCGCGCCTTCGTCTTTGGCGACTTGTTCGACCACACGGAGGGCGGCATTCGGCGCGTTCGCGTTACCGTAGGTGACGGTTAGTAAAAGATAGGCTATCAATGGCGAGGTCGGCGTGGGTCACCATAAGATTCGCTGATATTTTACGTCGCAGGGGTGGACAAGAATTTGGCGATACATCTTGGCGATGTCGGCGGTGAAGACAAATCGATATTGCCGCCATCGCAAGATAATGAATGATAACTCAGGTTGCAACTTGCGGCCAACCATGAGATGATCATTCAAGGAGAGACCATTGGAGGTCGGATTAGAAGCGTTGAAAACAACGCGCAAACGAGTTGTCGAGCTATGCTCGCGTATAACTGCGTGATGCGGTATGTAATATACCTGACCATCGGAAGGGTCGTCTCGCGGCGCCTTGACCATGTGTCCGAGACGCTCGTATTCCGCGAGAAATTCGTTGTATTCTTTTGCGAGATCCGGATTTGACTTTAACCGCGACTCGAGACGCGAATACAACGCGATTGCGGACGATTTCGATTCGCCTATGTTGATAGGGGGCCCCGATTTGAACGGTAACCGCACTATATACTGCCCATTGGAGGCACGAGAATGCGTCGCCACGAAATGCTCTTCGCATCGAATCTCTTCCGGTGAGAGATGTGTTTGCTGAGGAAGTTCTTCGACCTCCCAGAAACGTCGCAATTGGTCGGAGATTTCCGACAGCACCGTGCAGTGGTGCGTTTGAATGCGAGCCGGCCGTGACTGCGACGGTACCGGCATCGGGCCGGACAGGAACCATCCGAATATAGAGTTTTGAGCGACGGGCTCATGAGGGGCGCGACTACGGACTTCCGGTAATAAGATCGCGCCATACAAGTCAGCACCGATGATGACGTCAATCGGCGCTGCGCTAGTCGGCTAGCGAGAGTTCGCGAATGTACGACTTCTTGGTTATATCCGGCACCCGGTGCGGAATGTAAGTCGTAAGCGACTTGAGAACAAGAGCGGAGACGGAAGGCCTCGGGCCCGTGCCGTCACGCGCTGACACGTAAACGGTAGCTGCGCTGCGTGCGGTGGCAGCGGTCTCGCCGATCCCAGTGATAGAGACGGAGACGCGCGTACGCGGGAGACGCAATCGCTGAGCTAAACGTTCGGTGATCAAAGTTGTAACGGAACCTTGATCCAATAACGCACGAACGGTAGTATGTCGACCGTTGAGACTGCTCACCTTAATCCAGGCAGTGGCTAGCAAAATATTCGATTTTGAAAAGCTCGTGTGAGCCAATAAATGTGACGTTACTTCGTCAGTTGAATCTGTTTTCGCGTCCGTGGATGAAGGTGAGTTCTCGGTTGTCGAGCTATTGTTATTCTTCACATCGGTCGTGTGAAGAAGCGTATGGTGCTTCTGCTGACATTGACGGCATGTATTCTTGCTTGAGCACGCGTCGCGAGTATGCCGTGTGCTCAGGCAATTGTAACAACAATGAAACTTCTTCGCGAGATCACGTCGCTGAGCGACGCTTTTATTTTGAAAGTCCGGACACGCGGACAAGAAATGCGTCTTTTGGCACATGGGACACTTGTTAGTACTGGCATTAGCTGCGTGAGCTTGAACTGAAGAATGTTGTTTATTGCCCTTGACTTGAGGCAAAGCCGGGAGAATATTCTCGAGCGCACGTATTCGCGACTTTAAGAAATTATCAAGTTGCTCGTATGTGGGATAATCTAATGTATCTCCAAGTTGTAATTCCCATGCTTTACGAGTGCCTTTATCAAGCCGTTGTACCAGCAAATAAACCAACATGTCGTCCCATGTGTCAACCGCACGGCCGAGGTTTTTTAGAGACTGAATTGAAACGCTTGCTTTATCACGCAACGCGGTGAGAGCGGCGGCGGAATCTGAGGTCGCGGGAGGAAGCGTATGCAGAGCATGTATGTGCTCGTGCACCAACCGTCGGCGATTATCGTATCGCGCGAGCAACAAATTCCATGCGATTTTGAAATTTGCATCCGTTAAAACCAGATTGCGTATGGCATCGCTGGCTTCGCCTTTCACGCACGAATGTAGATACTGCAGCCGATTGACCTCTAACAAGTCACGATTGTTAATAATGAGCGCGGTGAATTGATCGCGAAACGCTTCCCACTCGCAGAACTCTCCGGCGAATTTTGGTAAATTAATGCGCGGAAGCTGAAACGCGGTACGCGGCGATGCGCTGATATTACACTGGCTGATATTATTTGGCTGGGGGATGACCCAGGGTTGACCTGCGGCGGCGACTCCAACTTGCTCATCCACTCAGCCATGTGGTCGGATGTCGTCAGGAACGTCTCCTCGCACTTGTCGAAACGATCCTCGGTGAAGTATCGGCTCGTGGCGATGAACTCCTTGGTGGCGGCAGCCAGAATCTTGCCGTGAAGAAGCTCAAACCGAGCGTAGTTCTCTTTTAGTTGCTGCAATCGGTTGCGAACCACTCCTAATGTGTAATTCGCCTTGCCGATTTTCTTGAAGTTGTCGAGGGCTCGGTCAATCGCATGAATTGCGACTTTCTGTTGCGCCATGAGGTCCTCCATCTTGGTTGAGCGTCCGTCACTTAGGCGTATGGCACCGTGGCACTCCGATCCGGCTCGAAGGACCAGAATTTATGTTGGCGAGTTTGGTTGCCGGGCGTAACTCCGGCTTCGCCAATTGGCGTAAGAGGAGGCCGAGTCGACCCCAACAGGGATCCGGAGTGCGGAGAATGAGCGGACACTGCTTTTAGTTGATCGTGCACAACAATCGTTTATTCGGGTTGCACAAATCGTTTATTATACACAATTGATACTGAGGCGCGATGACGCAATGCTGAGGATGGTCACCACTCGCGTGCAGCGAGGGTGAAGCTGCTGACGCCCGGAGGCGTTAAGGTTCGTTGCCGCACAGTGAGCGCGGAACGAGCGTGTGAATAGCGCGGTTGCGAGTGTCTGTCAGACACGATTCGCGTGTGCACGGATGGCACAACAATTTCTGTTCGGATGCACGACGGGGCGTAAATCCGCGTGGAACGAACTGCTGAGTTTCACGGAAACACGACGGCGAGGCTCGACCGCGTGAACCGGAGTAGAATTAACGAGACGGGTGCGTCGGCTGTAGCACCGCTTGAACCGCCCTTCAATTGCTACTGACTGGGATCGCGCTCTCGCGGGCCCGTTCTCGGAGCATTCGGTGACGCGACAATTGAGAGGGCCAATAGGCGCGTTTTGCAGGATCACGGGATCCTGGCGTGAACGGATCGATACCGCGCCGCGAGAGACCGCGCGGTCAGGGGTGATGCGGGGGGGGGGGGGGGGGGCGCGAAGTCGCCTCGTTCAGGGGGCGGCTCAGGGATGGCGGCAGCGGTATCGATCGCGGTGATCGATCGCGGTGAAAATCCTGAACATAAATCTTTTCACCCACGTTTCTGAAGCTTTGAATCCTGCCGCATTTTCCTCTTCTTGTGCTCGAGAAGCCCATCGTGCGATGTCAATATCATGAATAATAATTCCTCTTTCAAGAGCTTCATTAAAACAATTTAATGTGTATGCAGAAATTCTTTCTAATTTTTTCCAATCTATTACCACCTTCACTAATTTGGATCTCCCATCGTCGCAGTTGTCGTATTGATGTAACTTTTCTGAACCTTTGTTTAACTCCTTCTAACGATTTTCCCCTTGTTTTACCACTCCTCCAGTATTCCACAGCTTGCCTTTTATAGTCATTTGATATTGTTGCCTCAACAGAGCTGCAAATAACTTCTTCCGGAAGATATACTTTACCATCATCTTCCTCAAATGAATCAACTCTTTCCGGTTCTGGAATCTCATATGTATCATAAAAACCTAAAGTTTCTTCCTCTTCTACGTAAAATTCTTTGTTTTGTATTTCAAGCAGCATACGTTCAATGTTTCTTTTTACTTTTTCTTCCTCCGAAGTTATCGGACTTGGTGAATAGTTGAAAGCAGTGAAAGTTGCAGAAAGTAGCATTATTACATTGTATGGATTAAACTTCATTCTGAAAGATATTAAAATTAAATATTTGTCTCGAACTTTAATTATATAAATAAATACGCACTTTATAATTAATGGAGTGGTTTTTATGTTAGGTTTGATACCGTCTCTTTCTCTTCTCTATTTCTTGATTACAAAAGGTATGTGAATCAAAATGTAATTAATCAAAACTGAATAATAATTCTGCGTTTTGCGTGTGTAATGACAATAGAGAGACAGCAATAAAAAATATTGAAATATTCTGATACTCTGACAAGGAGGTAATCTGAAATTTGAAGCAAACAAAAAAAAATTAACTTTATTAACTAAAAATAATTTTTTCACAACACCTCCACGGAAAGTTCGACTTTCCATATGCCTGGACTTTCCTCCCTAGGAAGGAAAGTGGTTACTTTCCGCCCGCTATGCCGCCCTAGCGTGAAATTGGTCACTTTCGCCCCTCTCTAGGCATGAAAGTCGAACTTTTTATTAGTGTTGTGAAAAATATCGTGTGCACCTCGGATCGAAAGCTTTTTCAGACTCGTGTGATTTGCCGCTCTCGCCTTTGGCTCGGGTGGCAAACTTCACACTCGTCTGAAAAAGGCTGCTTTCTCTCCTTGATGCACAATATACTATAGTAGGTGCTTACAACGTGACATTTTATGAACAAAAAAGATTATATAGTCACTGGCAAAGAATTGAGTAAGAGCTGAATAAAAAATTATATTCAATATTCAATATCAAAGAAAAAAGTAACAAGCGTAAGAAACCAATAAAAGTTAACAATAAAAATGCACTTACATGTTCACAAAACGACAGCGTACAACACAGTTCTTTACACTTCAGACTTATCATCCGAAATGCTTGCTTTTCGGAATTATGACACAAGCAAATGATATTCAAATGCATGAATTTGGTTGTTGATTTTGTTGTGCCGTAACCGGGATAGTATATTATTGTAGCGGTTAATGTGACGTACGTGTTCGTTCAGATTATGATTTGCGACTGCCCGTCCGATCTTACAATTCGGCGGTATTTATAATGTCGGAGTCGACATTCCGTTGCTAGTCTAGGACTCTCGAAATAGCGTTAACCTCTCGCTGTCAGTGCCTTACGCTAGCCTTTGCAGCGCTTTCGGTCATCCCGGAGTTGAAATGGAAATTTTTAAGCGTACGGCGCAACTGAACAGAAATAACGCAACACCTACCTACAGCGCGATGCCTATACCACATATCATCTCGTCTTGCCAAAAATCTAATAATGGTATCATAATAAAAATACACATGGGTGTATTTGGCATTTGACGCTCTTAAATTTGCGTTGGAAAAATTGTTATATTTGGCAAAAATAATAGGTGGGGGTGGGGTTAAATTAAAAAATGTGACAAATTTTAAAAATCTGATTACGCCATTGTAAAGAGCAAATATTAATTTATCCCTCGATTAACTGGCATAAATGTACAAAATAAGCACTATGTTTCGGCTCTCGGTTCGAGCCCTTTTCAAGTGCGGTCTATATCATCGAAATGACTCGTCATCACTAAATTAAACGTTCCTGCGTTCACGAGCATGTTCCTGCATGGCCATAAAAGACAGGTGTTTCTTAATTATAAAAATTAACGCACGACAGATTCTCAGTTGCGACATGTTGGTATGCGAGTACTTCCGAGTACTTCTCGGAAGCGTTAATTCTGTCGTGCGTTAATTTTTATAATTAAGAAACACCTGTCTTTTATGGCCATGCAGGAACATGCTCGTGAACGCAGGAACGTTTAATTTAGTGATGACGAGTCATTTCGATGATATAGACTGCACTTGAAAAGGGCTCGAACCGAGAGCCGAAACGTAGTGCTTATTTTGTACATTTATGCCAGTTAATCGGAATAAATTAATATTTGCTATTTATTCACTGGCGGACGAAATTAATTTCTACATTGTAAAGAGCATAAAAAGCCATAAACATTTCGTACATATGTTTTGTCGTTACGCCTTTTATTTTCGAAGATATTCACTAAAAACTATAAAATCCGTTATTTTCAAGGGGTTATTTCAACCCCTAAACGTCGAGATACGCAGCTAAAAAAAAACACGTGTCTAATGTTTTTTGATGCTCAACAACATATCCAAAGCGCATCCAAATCGGTCGTTATTTTTTAGGGGTTTTTTCAACCAATAAACGTCGAGATACGCAGAAAAAAAATACGAGTCTAATATTTTTTGATGCTCAACAACATATCCAAAGCGCATCCAAATCGGGTAGGGACACTTCCGACCGTTCCCTTGTCAGTGAAATTATTTGTTTCTTTAGGAACGAGATTGTCGTTCGTACCTACGCATCCATCAGAAGACTGAGGACTTTGCTGACAATCAATTACACCCTCGAATTCTCTGCATTGGTATTCGCGCTTTCAGAGAGCGAAAACTCGTCAATGTCATCGGCTGTAATAGAGTGTATAATATAATAGCTATTACGAAAATAGCATCATGAAGTGGCTGCATATAGTAGGAATTAATTGCTGGATTGCTATTTGAATTCATGGAATACAATAAAGCATGATAATATTTACTTGTCATATTAATAGACTCTGGAACAAGCAATGTGATATCGATGGATTTTGATAGTGTATAATGCACGTCTGAGTTAAGCAATCCATTACTCGCAGCATCAACACATAACTTTTCCTCCTGCAAATTCTCATCCTTGGAAACCGTTACAGTCGAGGAAGACTCATAGAAAATTGTAGGCACAGCAGATTTAGATAATCGAGTTCGCTGGTACTTAGTCTGAACAAATTAAATAAAATCAACTACAAATTGAGTACCTGATTTTTAAAGCCTGGAAATCGAGGTCCACTGGGACTATCTAGCTTTTAATCTAGTCATAAGAACTTGAATTTGTGACAGGAAAAGTAAAATTTCCCCTGATGTCAACGCTTGACTCATTTACTCCTCGAAGAATCGCCAAAACTTGGCCATTTGTTCAATTGTCGATGTATGTATCCTCTGTTTGTCTCATTTGAATGTTTGTTGTGTTTTGCGTTATTCGTTATTATTATTATTATTATTATTCATTATTATTTATTATTATTTATTATGATTTATTGAATAAATTATTAGAGCCCTGCCAGTAATGCCGGATCGAGGGTGAGGCGAGTGAGGCACTCGCCTCGGGCGAAAGACGTGGGGGGGGGGGGGGGCGCGAAAATTCCTCCGTCCAACGAGAGATATACCTCCGTCTATGCATTGGCGGGCGAAGTGGAGAAAGCGTGGCGCGCTACTCACTTAGGCCCGGTCTACAATAAGTGTTGTAAGTCGTAAGTCGTAAGAATTGACCAATCACAGTTCATTATTCTTCGACCGCAAGCAGAATAATGGATAGTAATCCTGCTCAGTACGAGAGAAACCGCAGGTTCGGACATTTGGTTCACGCACTCGGTCGAGCGGCCGGTGGTGCGAAGCTACCATCCGTGGGATTATGCCTGAACGCCTCTAAGGCCGTATCCTCTCTAGTCAAAGGTGGCAATGATATCTTAGTAGTCTCAGTACCGTCTGACGTCTGACTTCTGACTTCTACCGTAAATACGCAAACTCTGACCCCGCGGTCATAATATTTTAAGAATAAAGAACGGTCGGTATGACAGAGCCTGCGCCTGGTGTCACGCGTTGCCAACAAGGCAACTCCTATTGTTCTTTCTAGTAGTTTGCAGCCAGCAGCGCCCTCACACCCTTACGGAGTGATATAGTCACGAGAACTAACAGTAAGTTGAATAAGTAGCGCGCCAAGCTCTCTCCACTTTGCCCGCCTATGCACAGACGGAGGTATATTCTCTCGTTGGACGGAGGACGGAATATAATATCATTTTTCTAAAAATTGTTCAATTTAGGTTCAATTTAGTTTTTGTCCGAGGTAGGTACGAATGTAGCAGCAACTTGTGTACCAAAGAGGTTAATGCATATTTATAAACAATATAAACATTTAGTGATATTTTTGATTCGGCAGATTTATATAAAATATTTTTATATCTTAACTATGCATAATCTGATCACATAGGGAAAATTTACAGATGGCTTCAAAAAAACCCAGTGGTGCTGAATGTAGAAAAAGGAATGATTGAGAGATGAAGTAAATCAAACTTGTTGTAGGTGTTGGTGAGAATAAAACTCCTTTCACCCTGCGTATGCGGACGCTCTTTATTATACAAAATACTTCACCGCCGTTCGCCCTTACTTTTCGACCGCTTCTGTATAATGCGACTGATCACGACGACTGTTATCGGTACAATAGGTTCGTCACACACACCGACCGCTACAAGCGCCGCACGCAACCTTGTATTACTACGCGCGGTAGCTGAAGTCGCGCCAATTGTCATGAGAGTTCCCTTAAAAATCACTAGAAATAGCGCGCAATACAAGTAGGCGCGCACATACCGCCCGCCTTGAAAGCCTGTGCTTTCAAACGACAAGTTTACAATAAACTGAACGCAAATTAAATACAAAATCTTCTGATCAAATTTAAGACAATTCAAATGAAACTTATAAACTAACACGCAAATTAATACTACAACTTAATCGATAGGTAAAACGCAAATTTTAGTAAGAGGGCGCTTATAAACGCCTTTAGCCGTGCGCACAATGACGGTTCGGACTATATTATCGTCTCCGGGATAAATCTCTTCAATACGACCTAAAGCCCATACTAACGGAGGCAAATTATCTTCTTTCAATATCACTAATTGTCCGACCTTAACGGGGGGTCCGACAGTATTCCATTTACTTCGCTTCCAGAAGTTCTGACGCAATTGTTCAACGCGTTGCCATCTTGACAATCTATTTGTATTTATATCTTCCAGATTCGGTTCTGGATGCGAAGTAATAGGACAACCTATCAAGAAATGTGCCGCAGTAAGGACTGAAAGATCATTAGGATCCGCTGACAACGGAGTGAGCGGTCTCGAGTTTAGAATAACTTCTATTTGTGCCAACAAAGTTAAAAATTCATCATATCGTAATGAAGCTTCGCCAATGATGCGTTTAATGTGAAACTTTGCAGACTTCACTGCGGCTTCCCAAATTCCTCCCATGTGTGGAGCTCTTGGTGTAATAAAATGCCAGTTTATACGTTCACCGATAGCGATATCCATGATCTTTCGTCTTGACTCGTCATTATTTAGCATTTCATACAGTTCATTAAGTTGACGTTCCGCTCCTACAAAATTCGATCCATTGTCTGAATAAACATCGATGGGCCGACCCCTTCTAGAAATAAAACGTTTAAACGCATTTAAAAAAGCCTCAGTAGTGAGGTCGCCAGCTAACTCGATATGCACTGCTTTCGTCGCAAAACAAACAAATATAGCTATAAAGCATTTGATCGATCGCGAATTTTTTCGTTGTCCCTCCTTATAATACATGGGACCAGCGTAATCAACTCCACACCTTTCAAAGGGTCTACTAACGCTTACACGAGATTTGGGTAAATTTCCCATCAAAGTATTGGATAACTTAGGAGCATTTCAAAAACAAACTACGCATTTACTTATAATATTACGAACAACGCTACGCCCTGAACATGGCCAAAAGTTTTGACGTATTGATGACAAAGTCATTTGGGCTCCGGCGTGTAACAAACGTTTATGTTCATGCATTACAATTAATCGAGTAAAATTATGACGCCCAGGTAACAAGATGGGATGTTTGGCATCGTATGGTATAGCCGCATGTCGTAGCCGACCACCAACTCTCAAAATTCCATTTGTATCCAAAAAAGGACTTAATTTTAGAATTGAGCTTTTTTTGTTTACTACACCGAATTTGGAAATGTCTTCGATTTCCTTTTTGAAGTAACGTCTTTGTAAGATTTTGACGAGAGTCAATTTAGCATTATCTAGCTCATCACAAGAACATGCTGGTACTTCTTTAATGGATTTAAGTTTACGATCGCGATTAAGTTTCTCTCCGCGACGCTTAATGGCATTAATGAATCGCAAACAGAGTGCAAAAACAAGTATAAGCTCTTTATAATTCGAGTCTATATATATCTATCAAAGATATCAAACTCTACTTCCAAAGCGACGACGTGAAAACATTGTTTGCTAGGTTCTCTTTTATCTGGTATTTCATCTAAAATGTCTGGAGTCGAGACAGGCCATTCAGACTCCACATTTTGTAGCCACTTAGGGCCGTGCCACCAAACATCTAATTGCGATAAACACTCAGGCATAACGCCCCTCGAAAGTGGATCTGCCGGGTTGTCCTTACCAGATATGTGATGCCAATTTTCGATTGATGTGAGAGATTGAATTGCACCTACCCGATTTGCGACAAACGTTGTACAGTTTCGACTGGATGCGCTTAACCATTGAATCACAATACTGGAGTCAGTCCAATAAAATGAAGAGTTGATTAGAAGACCTAAACATCCTTTTAACTTATCCATCAATTGAGCAAGTAATAAAGCACCGCAAAGTTCTAAACGTCGTATCGAAAGACTCTTAACTGGAGCCACGCGAGTTTTAGACGCTATCAAGTGAATTTCGAATTCATCGATACCGCTAATTGAGGACCGTACGCAAGCCCCATAGGCTTGTTGACTAGCATCAGAAAAACCATGCAATTCGATAAGTTTTGCTTTATGCACAATGATTTTACGAGGTATTTCGAGATTACTTAAACCTTTTAATTGTCGCTCATAGTTCCTCCATTTCGTGTCAAGGTCCGTAGGAACAGATTCATCCCAGTCGATTTTCAACAACTATAGCTCCTGCATAATAAGCTTACCAATTAAGACAACAGGGCCTAAGAGTCCCAACGGATCAAAGATTATGGCAATTCTAGATAAGATATTTCGTTTGGTTATCCTCGTCAATGGCTGATGATTACTGGAGATTGCAAAGCTAAAAGTATCCCGATCACAATTCCAAGATACGCCAAGAGCGCGAGTTTTGTAATGTTCAGAATGCGAATCAATCATTTTATCACTTACAGAATTGTTGTCCCGTAATAAAGGACTATTTGAACACCATTTTCTGAGCTCAAACCCACCGCCCTGCAGCAAAGCAATTGCTTGATTCTTACAATTAGTCTCTAAAGCTTCTTCTATGGTGGAAGCGCCTGATATGACATCATCAACATACGAATCTTCTAAGATGATTTTTGCCCCTAATGGGTATGACTTTGCCTCATCTTTAGTTAATTTTATCATAGAACCAGGGTTGGGAAGTAACTCGTTACTTGTAACGAAGTTACAGTTACAGTTATTTTTTTCGGTAACTATAACTTAACTAAGTTCCTTTTTCTCCAGATATAACTTTAACTTAACTTAGTTACATTTTTTTAGTAACTAGTAACTAATTTAACAGTTACTTTAATAGTTACTTTATAGTTTTATACACATATTTAATAAAACTTAGTTCTGGCAGACTAGCGATACTCGATATCGTGTGCTTTTCATTTAGCGACTCAAATCGACACAAGCGTCATTCTGTCACTTTTCATTTCAACATCTAGTGAGCAACAAAGATAGAATGACACTTGTGTCGACACTGTCGACCTGGAAAGCACTTATCCAATAGGCATAAGGCTTCTGTGATTGGCTACCGGCGCTACCGCGACCTAGCTTACCGGCGCGCGGCAATCGTTTCCGCGTCTCGTGTGCAGGAGCTATAACAGTCTGTTAGCATGTGACAAGACAACGGTTAGGTTGTAACCGGACACGGTCAGTTAGAGGTCAGGGATGCGCAATATATCTGCCTTTTCACGGTCGCCACTCGGTTTGACCTTCTACCCACCGAGAAGGATAAGGTAGGTATCAATCGAATTATCCGAATAACTAATCTATCTTATTTTCAGGTTTCCGACAACGACGGATGAGCACCACTGCCGCACCAGGATACCAGCTTCGCCGCAGACCAGGATGGACTCCGATGGATCAACGACGACGTATGAGGTAAGTATAGGGTAAGCTTTCGAAATAATTGTTGATAAATATTTATTATAAATGAAACAATTTATTCATTTAATTCTTCACAGGTGTTGTTCACAATAATCATTCGTCACGAACGGCCGCCCGTAATCCTCTCTTTAGTATCGTGAGAATTGACAGCTCGCGATGCCCGAAAATTTTCTAAGTATCGACGGTTCGAAAACGTTGATTAATTACTGATGTTAATTGGTAGCTCGGTACCTCTCACTTCGTGTAATGAGTGAGCACTTAACGCGTTTCGCGGGCGTTACCGGTTGTTATGGATGTCGGCGGCACTTCGAGAATGTTCGCGTGTCGAGAATATTCTAAGTCCCGATGGACTTTCGAGAATATTCTAAGTTCCGAAATCTCTACTCGCGCTCGCAGCGTGTTGCCGCTTCGACGATCCCCGATAGACTGCCAAGAGCTGTGTCGCTCTCTCGGGCTCCCCACTTTTGCGCGATACCCCCACTCCGCGCTTTCTCCTTCGAGAACGTTCGCGTACGGCGTAGGCGATCACATGCGATCCCCTGGTGCCAACGTTCTGGAAGGTTCCGGTGGAAGTTTCCACCGCCAGTACATTCTCGAAGGGTGCCGCTCTCGATGCCGCTGCACCGGGTTTCGACGTTTCGCCGTTTTGGCTCCACGTCGACGCCGACCTATGCGCAACCCTTCGGGGAAGCCCCTGATGATGATTCCGGGTGAATTCCTCGGAGATGATGTCCGGGTGACATCGAGGGTGTCGGCCGTTGACGCCGACCTCATCGCCGTGGTCCTATCGACCTAGTACATCGTTCCCGGTACCGCGTTCCCGGGGAAGATGTCCCTATCGCTATTTCGCTTGTCCGTGCTCGGAGCACGACGCCGACCCGAGATTCGCTTACGCTAAGTCTCGCACGTCTCGAAAGTTCCATTTGTTCTCGGAGAACACGTCCCCGTCGCTATTTCTCTACTGCGTCGACGGACTTTGACGCCGACCCGCGCGTTGCTTCTACTACGTTCTGTGTTCTCGATTTTCGTCGAAACTTCTCGAAGACTACGTCTCCGTCGCTATTTCCCTACTGCGTCGACGGACTTTGACGCCGACCTGCGGATTACTTCTACCACGTTCCTACTTCTCGATTTCTATCGAAAGTTCTCGACGAAGACGCTTCCTTCGCTATTTCTTTAACGCGTTACCGGATTTTGACGCCGACTCGCGGAAAGCGTGTCCCAGGTCTCGGGCAATGAATTGAGCGTGATTCTACTTGTGGCGGCCCTTCCGTTTGGCCGTTTGCGAACGCGTCATTGCATCTCGACGCGGATTCGTTTAAACGATGCACCGGGTTCCTGCAATTACATTCGCGTGATCGCGACGAAGATTACGTGTGGCTCAAGCCCTTTATTTCTCGCGCTTCTCCTCAACCGATTCGCGCGTCTAAATGCAAACAAAACTAATCTATGCTTGAGCCTTTTTTTAGTTAACAAAACAAAAATTTGAATCGGTTTTCTCTTAAACGATAATATACGCTTACTGCGCTCTGCTTAAACTAGTGCCTTTATGGCCAAAACTTATACTAAGGGATTACAAACTGACTTAAAACTAATTGCGCCGGACGGGAACTTGTCACTCGCCTCCGTCCTCGGAGCGCCTTCTCCCTGCGAGGACTTAGCCTCTCCTCGAGCCCTCCGATTCCGTGGGCGTAGCGGGGCTCCGGAACGACTCGTCGTCGCTCGGAATCTTCGGCTCCTTCCTCTCCGCTGGCTCGTTCACCGCTCCGGATGCTGACGATGTCCCGGCTGCCTGTGGAGTGGGAGGAATCGGGGTCGCCGCCTGAATAATCGGCATATCGCGCGCCGCCTCCCTCGTCGGCAATGCCGCGGCTGCTTCCGCGGCCCTCCTCTCAACGCGCTTCGCGTCGCGCTTGCAATCGGCCAACATTTGCATGGCTTCGGCCGACAGCTTATCCAACAGGACTCGCGGGGACTTGAAGCCAGCGGGCTTCACGAATTTAGCGCGCGGTCGCATGCTTCCCGTCACCTTGGTGCGACCAGTATCGTCTCGCGCCGAGGGCTTCTTCCCTTTGCGACGTTCCGCGCGCTCCTTCTCTCGCCTCTCTCGTCGCTGCTCCTGCCGCTTCTGTTCCGCTCGCCGCTCCGCCTTCTCAATCGCTTTGCGATTTAGCTCATCTTCCTGTTCGAGCATCTTCATCCGCTCGTGTGCCGTCTTCGCCGCCTTACGCTGGCTGAGTGCCATCATTGCCCTGCAGGTCTTCAGGTCCTTTCCCCTTCCCTTGGGCACGGGGATCGTGATCCGTATGGGGATTTCTTGGATCTCGTCGTCCGAAGAATCCTGTACTCGGACGTAGTGGAGGCCTGGGCTCGTGGCTCGGCGTGTCGCTGTTACGCCCACGTCTCCTTCCGACACCGTGACCATCGTCGTGTTGCTTGACGATGAGCTTAGGTGCCTGGTCCTCTCCGGTGGTCTCCCTTCTATCGGCTGGGCCGGTGTTGACGCTGTCTCTTGCGTCGCCATGGGAACGGCGACGGCGATTATCGGGGTGCTCGTGCTCGGTAATGTAGGCCGCTGCACACTGCCTCCTGGCGGTATTGCTGTGGCTCGTCCGGGTGTCGGCGGTGGTCCCTGCGTCGGCGTCATAATCATATCGTGCGCGGGCGTGCGCTGCGGTTCGCTGCCCGTCGCTTCTGGTTGCTCCCGAGACAAGCGCATCACCCTGCTTGTCTCGTCCTCGACTGGTTCGCGGGATGGTCCCGGCGGATGCTCCTCCGTCTCGTCGCGCGGCACGATCTCTCGCACTGCGACGCATCCGTCAATTTCCCCTACCCAGCACCTTGGTGCGGGCCTGCGTTTCTGCGGAATGTCCAGCAACGCTGTCCTCGTCTGCGTGCGCCCTTCGAGGAAATCCATTATTACCCGGAATGGGCGTCGCGTTCCGTCTCGTCTGAGCGGCCAATCAAGCGTGGCCGTGATATTTACATTGGCCACATCCGCCTCGCCTGGTACATCGCTGCCGACCTGGATGTCGTGCAACGCCCGTACTGAGCGCCCTTGCTCCCTCTGGCAGTTGAGCATGTTATCCATGATCTGCGTGAGGGATGCTCGCGAGCGCGTGGCTTCCGCGCTCGACGCGAATTGGCCGGGTGGGATGGTCCGGAGGTATGCCTCTACCCCGGCGAGCGTTTCCGCGGTGAACTGCCGGTTCGCCAGATATCGGCGATGGTCCTCCACTCGCTCGGCTGCGATGCGCATTCGTTCCTCGCGTTGCTCGTCCGTGAGATCCTGTAGAGGAATCTCCTCGAGCGGTATCCTCCTCTCCACTGGGCGTTCGTCGCTCATCCTGCTGTTCGCTCGGGTGGTTGTCGAACGACTGGTGACTCTGCGGCGTGCTTCACGCTTCTTTATATTCGCACTGGCGCCCTCTGTCGCCCGAAAGTCCCCTCGCGCGCGCGCGAACGCGCCCGAAGTTTCGCGGCTGGACCCGTGAACGTCGCGTGATTTTCGACCGGGGTTGTGGGTATTCGCTGGAAAGCGCTCGGCGTCGCCGAATTTGCTCGAAGCACGCGCACTCGCTTCGACAGAATTCGAATATCGCTTTCTGCCGTCGGTCACACGGGTGTTTCGCGCGGGTGTGTTCCCCGGCGGTGTTCGCGCTCGGCCACTTCGACTCGCTCGGATCGAGATTTCGCCAGAACTCGACGCGCACTTGCTCGGCGGTACTCTCTGACTTCCCGGCACTCGCGCACTTGTCCGATGGTGTCGGATCTCGATTATATCGCTTATGTCCGCGGGATCGCGTTTATCGTCACTCTCGCTCGCGCACCTCGGTATTTCCACGACGCTGCTCGCCGCACTGAGCCGCGATGTTTCGCGCACTGTCGGGTCTCCCGGTTCGATCGCGATGTCACTGGGTTCGTCGGCGTGATCGTTCACGCCGTCCTCCGTGTCTCCGCTATCGGTTACCAGTCTCTTTCGCGTTCGATGTTTCACGAATCGAGAAAGGTCCCAACGCTTCCGGGTGTCGTGCTTCTTCTTCCTTGCCTTGTACCTTCGCAATTCCGGTGGCTGTCTCCTCGTCCGCCGCAACCGCTCCTTCTTGCGCACTCGTCTCGTTGTTATGCAAATCGACGGCGATTTCTCACATAACATTTCCACCGAACTATTCGCATCTCCTTGATGTTCTTCGCTCGCATTTGCCGCTTCCGTCGGCATCAGCGGTATCAGCACGACGTCCGTCAGGCATACGGTTCTCCCTTCTTCCTGCTCGCCGTCGGTGGCCCGATATATCGCGTGCAAGACTGCCGTGCCTCTCTTCGCCGGCTCCCCGTCATTCCTGAGGCCACGTCGCTTCTTCCCCTTCTCCCGTCATTCGGGGCTCCGCCTCTCTCGTTCCGCGCATGCTCCCCGTCATTCTGGGTCGTCATTGGTTGTTCGCGTTCGCGAATATCTTCCTCCATCGGCACTACGCTCCTCCCTGCGCGCGTCTCGATGATTCTACGCATCTTGTTCGCGATCGTTCCAGCAGCTTCTATCATCCTTGTTTCGTACTGGTATTCGCTACGCGCTTCTCGCCGCTTCTCGATCGTTCTGCCGGATACTTTCGACATCTTTCCGTGCCATTCTATCATTCCGCGCAGCATTTCCACCAATCCGTCGTCCCATGCCGGTCTCTTGGCACCCAGAAACTTCACGCTGATCCACGGATCGCAGATCAGTGTCATTCTATGCCGCACATGGAAATCGACTCCCAGCACGATCTCAAAGGCCAGGTCGTCCACCACGTAATACGGGTGCGTCAGCGTCCGCTTCTGGTATCGGCACGCTATTTTCACTTTATCGCGCACCGGCACACCCACTCTGGAGAAGGCTCCCTTTAGTTTTATTCGAGCTTCTGGTAACTTCTCGATGTCCTCTCCGTCTTTAATTAGTTGTTCGCACCGCTCACGTTTTATCGCCGTTACTTGCGATCCGGTATCTATAAGGGCGGTCACTGAGCTTTTCCGGAATTCCAGCTCGATTACCGGTGCCTCCGCGTAGGCGGCTTCTCTCTTTTCGAGCGTCCCCATCTCTCGCTGCTCGATCAACCGGTTCTCCGGCCCCTCAACGACTGACTGTCGGGATACCACGCAGCACTCCTTATATGCTTCTCCCTCCACTGCGCTTTCCGTATCCCCTCTCGCGCCTGCGCGCTGCTCCTTCTCGAACTCTCCATTACGCGCGACTTCGGGCACTGCCTGTACTTCGCTTCTGGGCGGGCTCATCGCGTACTGGATTACTCTGCTTTCCGTCGTATCCGGACTGTCCGCCTCTCGCGGGCTGGTCGACTTGGTTTGCAGCGGGCTTCCCGTCGCGTCGCGTCCAGCGAGATTGTTATGGCGTCCCCCATCCTTCGTATCGTTACGGCGCTTCGTCGTTCCGCTCCTTCCGTTTCCCTCGCGTTTCCCCGGCTTGTCCTTTGGTCGGCGCGTCTTCTCCCTGCCGCATACCACACGACGTTTCGTCGCTCGCGGTCTTTTCTCCTCTTCATCCTCTTCGCATACGTAGAGATTCGGGAATCTTTCGCTGTTCCTCCTCGGAGTTATTCCATCATGGTATGTCGGTGATCCACTGCGTCGTTCCCGTTGTCCGCGGTACTCTTCGCTGTTCCTCTTCGGCTTTGTCGAAGATCCACGGCGTTTTTCCGTCGGTTCGGGAAATTTCTCGCTGTTCCTCTCCGGCATCCATTCCCAGAATTCCGAGGATCCACTGCGTTCTTCCCAAGACATATGTCTTTCTCCGTATTTGTCGAAGATGTAATACTCCTCGTCCTCTTCTTCGTCGTCCTCCATGTAAAGGTCCGACTACTTCCATTCGAATTTTCTCGAACGTTCTTCACGCATCGCGCTGTTCTTGATTATCTCCCTGAATGGGATTCCTTTATCCTCCTTTTCCGGCATTTCCGCCCGGAATGTATGCATCTCACGGGATTCTCGAGACCGATCGTTGTCGCTGTACGTCCGTGAACCCATTGTTTTTGCGGCGTCTAGCCCCGCTGGACCACGGCTCGTATTCGGTTGTGCGACATAATCTAGCTCTTCCCTCTGCAATTCCGCCAGCTTTGCCTGGAGTCGTTGTACGTGCGACATGAGTCGCCGTTCGTTTTCCGTTGGTTCCTCCATACTCTCCATTTCGGTCTCGTTGCCGAACTTCGTCGCACTCGTTGGGATTCGATGTCGTCCACGTCCGCCCGTACGGTGTGATAACGCGTTTTTTGTAGACCGCGCTCGCTCTAGCGGGTTGCGGCCTCGCGCACTTCTTCGCACGTTGTTTCGGCGCACTGGAACGGTTTCTCAGTTCCCACGATGTTGTACGACTGTCGTGTGCTGGGGTTCACAGCTTCCCGGTGTGCTGAGGATCACAGCTTCCTTTTGTGCGCTGAGGATCACAGCTTCCTGTTTTGTGCTGGGGTTCACAGCTTCCCGGTGTGCTGAGGATCACAGCTTCCTGGTTTGAGGGACGCAGCCTCTTTGTACGCTGAGGATCACAGCTTCCTGCGGGGATTCGATGTCGCCCGTGTACGCCCGTACGGATGGATAACGCGTTTGTATAAACCGCGCTCGCTCTAGCGGGTTGCGGTCTCGCGCACCTCGTCGCACGTTGTTTCGACGCACCGAGTCGGTCTCTCTGTTCGCCCGTTGTTGATTCTTCACTCGCGATGCACTGTCATCTCGTCTTACGCGGACCGGTCGTGCACTGCATGCCCGTACGGTGGATAACGCGTTGTTATAGGCCGCGCTCGCTCTAGCGGGTTGCGGCCTCGCGCACCTCGTCGCACGTTGTTACGGCGCGGTAGCACTGTCGTATCGCGCTGCGTTTAGACGTTGGCGTTACGCGGTGACGTGACGTGTCGTGTTTCAACGCGCACTGTCACTTTCTGCTTCTTGCACCTCGGTGCCACTTTAATTCGCGTAGTGTTTCACTATACGCGACGATGAGCTCCCATCACTGTCGATGATCCATGCTCGTAGAAGTTGCTCACTTCCTTCCGACCGTTACGTGTCCTGTCACGGTCGCCATTTGTTTCGACACTTGGGTGTCTGGAGAGAAGTTTTAACCCCGCTTTCGCATTGAGGTACCCTCACCTGGCTATTCCGCTCCGCTTGATGTGGATAGCCGCAGATTCTTCTCACGTAGTATTGGCCGAAAGAAGTGAAGTGCGCCCCGATGCCTTATCTACTGTAACCGGACACGGTCAGTTAGAGGTCAGGGATGCGCAATATATCTGCCTTTTCACGGTCGCCACTCGGTTTGACCTTCTACCCACCGAGAAGGATAAGGTAGGTATCAATCGAATTATCCGAATAACTAATCTATCTTATTTTCAGGTTTCCGACAACGACGGATGAGCACCACTGCCGCACCAGGATACCAGCTTCGCCGCAGACCAGGATGGACTCCGATGGATCAACGACGACGTATGAGGTAAGTATAGGGTAAGCTTTCGAAATAATTGTTGATAAATATTTATTATAAATGAAACAATTTATTCATTTAATTCTTCACAGGTGTTGTTCACAATAATCATTCGTCACGAACGGCCGCCCGTAATCCTCTCTTTAGTATCGTGAGAATTAACAGCTCGCGATGCCCGAAAATTTTCTAAGTATCGACGGTTCGAAAACGTTGATTAATTACTGATGTTAATTGGTAGCTCGGTACCTCTCACTTCGTGTAATGAGTGAGCACTTAACGCGTTTCGCGGGCGTTACCGGTTGTTATGGATGTCGGCGGCACTTCGAGAATGTTCGCGTGTCGAGAATATTCTAAGTCCCGATGGACTTTCGAGAATATTCTAAGTTCCGAAATCTCTACTCGCGCTCGCAGCGTGTTGCCGCTTCGACGATCCCCGATAGACTGCCAAGAGCTGTGTCGCTCTCTCGGGCTCCCCACTTTTGCGCGATACCCCCACTCCGCGCTTTCTCCTTCGAGAACGTTCGCGTACGGCGTAGGCGATCACATGCGATCCCCTGGTGCCAACGTTCTGGAAGGTTCCGGTGGAAGTTTCCACCGCCAGTACATTCTCGAAGGGTGCCGCTCTCGATGCCGCTGCACCGGGTTTCGACGTTTCGCCGTTTTGGCTCCACGTCGACGCCGACCTATGCGCAACCCTTCGGGGAAGCCCCTGATGATGATTCCGGGTGAATTCCTCGGAGATGATGTCCGGGTGACATCGAGGGTGTCGGCCGTTGACGCCGACCTCATCGCCGTGGTCCTATCGACCTAGTACATCGTTCCCGGTACCGCGTTCCCGGGGAAGATGTCCCTATCGCTATTTCGCTTGTCCGTGCTCGGAGCACGACGCCGACCCGAGATTCGCTTACGCTAAGTCTCGCACGTCTCGAAAGTTCCATTTGTTCTCGGAGAACACGTCCCCGTCGCTATTTCTCTACTGCGTCGACGGACTTTTACGCCGACCCGCGCGTTGCTTCTACTACGTTCTGTGTTCTCGATTTTCGTCGAAACTTCTCGACGAACACGTCTCCGTCGCTACTTCTCTACCGCGTCGACGGACTTTGACGCCGACTCGCGTATTGCTTCTACTACATTCTGTGTTCTCGATTTCCGTCGAAACTTCTCGAAGAATACGTCTCCGTCGCTATTTCCCTACTGCGTCGACGGACTTTGACGCCGACTCGCGTATTGCTTCTACCACGTTCTATGTTCTCGCTTTTCGTCGAAACTTCTCGAAGAATACGTCTCCGTCGCTATTTCCCTACTGCGTCGACGGACTTTGACGCCGACTCGCGTATTGCTTCTACCACGTTCTATGTTCTCGCTTTTCGTCGAAACTTCTCGAAGACTACGTCTCCGTCGCTATTTCCCTACTGCGTCGACGGACTTTGACGCCGACCTGCGGATTACTTCTACCACGTTCCTACTTCTCGATTTCTATCGAAAGTTCTCGACGAAGACGCTTCCTTCGCTATTTCTTTAACGCGTTACCGGATTTTGACGCCGACTCGCGGAAAGCGTGTCCCAGGTCTCGGGCAATGAATTGAGCGTGATTCTACTTGTGGCGGCCCTTCCGTTTGGCCGTTTGCGAACGCGTCATTGCATCTCGACGCGGATTCGTTTAAACGATGCACCGGGTTCCTGCAATTACATTCGCGTGATCGCGACGAAGATTACGTGTGGCTCAAGCCCTTTATTTCTCGCGCTTCTCCTCAACCGATTCGCGCGTCTAAATGCAAACAAAACTAATCTATGCTTGAGCCTTTCTTTAGTTAACAAAACAAAAATTTGAATCGGTTTTCTCTTAAACGATAATATACGCTTACTGCGCTCTGCTTAAACTAGTGCCTTTATGGCCAAAACTTATACTAAGGGATTACAAACTGACTTAAAACTAATTGCGCCGGACGGGAACTTGTCACTCGCCTCCGTCCTCGGAGCGCCTTCTCCCTGCGAGGACTTAGCCTCTCCTCGAGCCCTTCGATTCCGTGGGCGTAGCGGGGCTCCGGAACGACTCGTCGTCGCTCGGAATCTCCGGCTCCTTCCTCTCCGCTGGCTCGTTCACCGCTCCGGATGCTGACGATGTCCCGGCTGCCTGTGGAGTGGGAGGAATCGGGGTCGCCGCCTGAATAATCGGCATATCGCGCGCCGCCTCCCTCGTCGGCAATGCCGCGGCTGCTTCCGCGGCCCTCCTCTCAACGCGCTTTGCGTCGCGCTTGCAATCGGCCAACATTTGCATGGCTTCGGCCGACAGCTTATCCAACAGGACTCGCGGGGACTTGAAGCCAGCGGGCTTCACGAATTTAGCGCGCGGTCGCAAGGTTAGGAATAAAGAATCGAGCAATCATCCGCGACATCCGCTATCAATCGTGATCAGAGCCAGCTTAGCCTGCTCAGCCAGTACCTAAAGTGAGTTGCTTTTTGCTTTGTAGCGTTCGGAGGATAAAATTTACTGCGTTCAGCAATACAAATCTGAGGCGTCGAAGTGCTCTTTTATGATTTGCGAGGTAAAAAAGCACTCCAACGCCTCAGATTTGTATTGCCAAACGCAGTAATTGTCGTGCAATCTATCTATCTAGTAGTGATTAGTGATACGAAACGTGGTGATAGGCTAGCATATTCTGATATTCGCAGTACACGATCACAACAATACTACGCGACAGATCGTAAAATTAGAAGACGGTCGAGGCGTGTGTGCGAGTGCGAGCGACGACGTCGCGAGATCGCCTTCCGCGGCGCTGGTGGTTTGCAACGGTGGTACTCGACGGGCGGGAGCCCGGGAGCCTCGCCGGAGGGTCGACAGGCGTTACGAGAGTGCGGTTCCATAGTTCCTCCGCTGAGCGCGAGTGCCTGGGATTCGCGAGTTCGCGCGCGGGCCGACCGAGGTGGAGGAGGAGGAGAGGTCAACCCCGACGTTCGGAGAGCCAGCGTGGTACCCCGTGATTTGTGACTCGCGATCAATACACGATCACTACGATCACACGTGCTGCGCACATGGGACGAATACATAACGTACGTAGTATTGTTGAAAGTGTTGCAACGTATATTATATATTTCGTCATTTTGAACAGTGAATTATATTATAATTATTATATAATATAAAAACAGTGAAAATACACAAAAAGCATATACAATGGATGAGGCGGGATCTCAATCTTCCGAGAAGGAATGTAAAATTTCATGGCCAGCCTATGCAGAAATATTCGAGTTACAACCAAAACTTGGAAACGAGAAAAACTTTGCATTTTTATGCAAAGTTTGCGTTAACAGGAAAATTATTCATGCAAGTAGAACTTCAACTGCAAATTTAAGAAAGCATATGAGTGTAAGTCTTTATTCATACAATATTAATATATTTTTTATTGAAAAGTTCTTATTTTTGGCGTGAAGATTATTTCTGGTATTTATGGATTATTATATGATCATATCCCTATCAAATTAACTCACTTTTTTATATAGTTGTTATTCTAGTAGTCTTAAAGAATAAATATGAATTCTGTGTATTGAAATTTGTAATAATGAATAATATTAATAAGCGAGTAATAATCTGTTCACTGTAAAATGTTGGTTAAGGCCTTTACACTCAAATCTTTCGTTTATTTAAATTAATAAATCTAATCTAATCTGTACAAATTATATACAACATAAGAAATATAAAGTTTTTATTTTATATAAAATTAAAAGACTAGCTTTTTTCATATAAAAACCAATATTATAAACTATAATACTAAAATATGTATAATAAAACTAACCATAATAATAAATAGATTAATTAAAAATACATGACATATAACAAAATTAAATAATGATATTAGGAAACTTTATTTTTAATTTTTTACATTAAACTTTTAGATTTTCAAACGTACATTATTATATGAGACATTCGACCTTGAATCAAATATGCATAAAACTGTAGGTATCATAAAGTAAAGTATGACATGGCTTAAATGCATTAACAGTTTTTTTTCAATTTAGACAATTTAGAAATTGTTGCAATTACGATTTTTTTATGTAGACAATTTCTAATTTCTAATTGTCTAAATTGAGAAAAAACGTGCATGAAAATTTTCTTTTTTTAACATAAACGAATGTTAATACAGTAATAGTTTTGCTAATTTTAATCTTTCTTGTGAGATTTTTTGTAAGTTTTTTTTTATTTTCCAAAAAAGTTTCTTCTAATTTATTATTTCGTTATTCAGTATAAAATTATTTACATTTATGTACATATTTAAAATATCAAGACTATCTGTATTATATTGATATGCATTATATTTCTCTCTCTTTTTTCCTTCTCTCTCTGTGCATGTATATATATGTGTGTGAAATTAATAGGCAAAACATCCAAAACTATTGGAGAACATAGATAAGGTAAAGTTATCAAATAAACGTCCAAATAAAGCTTCTTTAAATAATATTGGTTTAAACAAATGTCAAATATTGGAAAGATGGGGTTCTGGAAGCTCAGCAGTTACTCAAAAAGGATTAGATAAAGCAATATTACGCTTTATTATTGAAGACATTCAACCTCTTTCTACTGTAGATTGTCCAGCATTTGTTAATTTGCTCAGGATTGGAATTCCTTCACATATCCGCATAATGTGCAGAAAAACATTAAGAGAAAAAGTTTGTGAAACATATTTTAAAATGAAAGCTGCCCTTGAAAAAAAATTTACACAAATAGAACTAGTTGCGACGACGGCGGATTTGTGGAGTAAGACAAAAAGGTTAGTTATATTATTTTATATTTTTATTTTTTCTTTGAATTATAATTTGAATTGTATATTTTCATGTTTTAAAAATTAAAATCTAAATTTATAGGAGTTACTTAGGAATAACTATTCATTGGGTGAATCCCGAAACGTTAGAGAGAGAATCGGCTGCATTGGCTTGTCGCAGGATGAAGGGCAAACATACATACGATGTTTTAGCTCGAGCAATTAACTCAGTCTTTCTCGAATATCACATCCAAAATAAAGTATGCTGTACAACAACCGATAACGGATCCAACTTTGTTAAAGCCTTTCGGTAAGAGTTGTTTTAAAAATATATTTTGCATAGTGCATACTTATTAAACATTTTTTATATGCTAATATAAGTTTTTATATTTATATAATATAATTAACATAAAATATTTTAATATAATTTATAAATTAAATTTATATTTCTTTTAGGAGTTTTGAAAAAGATGAGGATGAGACATCTATCACTGTAGAATTTCACAATTTAAGTGATATTTTAATTATGGATGATATAGAAGACATGGATGCAGAATGTTCGCTTACTCTTCCACCACATCATAGATGTGCGAGTCACACTTTGAATCTTGTTGCGGTGAAAGATTCTGAGAAAGCTTTAGATAGCGACGTTTTATATAAGAAAGTATATAGATCGACATTTGCCAAACTAACAAAATTATGGAATAAACAGAATCAGAGTACACAAGTAGCTGATAAAATAAAAGAAATTTGTGGTGTCTATTTAAAAACTCCCGTTATTACCAGGTAAAATAATCTTATTGCGGAAGATAGTAAATGTGAGACTTATTCGATCTTAGAGTTAGTGATGGTTGTAACATTTTTTATCAGTGTTGAGTGTTGAGAACATAATATTCCCGGTGTTTATATGCAAGCCTGGTTTGCTTGTATATAAATACTCCCCTCTTCCGCAGATACAATATTATCCTCTGCATACAATGGTAAAATATATTACAACTGTTATCAATCTTATACGACCAAATAAGTTACATATTTATTATTTTTTAATATTAATCACATTGGACAAGATATTTAATTTTTATTTCTCATTGTATTTTTATTTAACTCTGAAAAAAATACTTATACAAATATAAGTATTTTTTCCAGAATGATAATTTTCCATATCTTTATCTTTCATTTTAATAGATGGAATTCCACATTTGATTGTCTCTTACAATTAATAACACTTTTGAAAAATGATTCTGAGAAGATTAATCATTGTCTGGATTATTGCAATTTGCAAAGACTAACAGAAAACGAAATTAAATTTATAGATGAATATTGTCAGGTATGCGGTATGCCTCTAGATAGATTGTAATATGTATACATTTAGTGAAAATTGAAATATATACCTTTTCTTTGTTTGGATTAATAGATAATGAAACCTTTGGCACAAGCTTTAGATATATTACAAAGTGAGTCAGAAATGTACATGGGATACATGTTACCAGTTTTGAAAACCTTGCAAGAAAAATTAGAAAACCTAAATAAAAATGGGTTTACGCATTGCCAGTCTCTAATCACAGCTATTCAACAAGGTTTAAATAAAAGGTAATGTTTTAATTTAATTAACATGTGTTTGTTATTTTTAAATAAAAAACTATTTTATTAATTCTAAACATGTAATTTTAGACAACAATGGGAATATTAATTGACTCTACTGGCTATTATAATCGCCAAGATAATACGACCACGATTTGGTTTGATTATCTTCAAGACGCTCTTTTAACCAATATAAGCTGATCAAGCTGATGTAATCCTTGATACTTATATGTAAGCATCTCATTTAAATAATTAAATTTATTGCGAAAAATATTACCTCATACAAGTTATTGCGATAAATATTGCCACAGTGATACATGCCTCAGTGGTCGAATTGGTACGACACCCATCACGGAATGAGGGAGGTTCCAAGTTCGAACCCTGGCTGAGGTAATATTTTTCGCAAAAAATTTAATTATTTAAATAAGATGCTTGATCAGCTTATATTGGTTAAAAGAGCGTCTTGACGATAATCGAACCAAATCGTGGTCGTATTGTCTTAGTGATTATAATGGCCAGTAGAGTCGATTAATATTCCAATTGTTGTTTATTATTTGACTGGCAAAATAAAAATTTATTTATTCTGTTTAAATATAATTTTAGATTTTCCATATTATTTGAAAAAAAAAAGAGTTAATCATCGCAAGCTGTTTACATCCAAAATTTAAGTTAAATTGGATAAATGGAGAAGAAAGGAAACGTGCTAAAAAATATTTAGAAGACCTATTAGGAATTCGTTCTACTGAGAATTCCCCAAATCTTACCGAAAAAGTCTACGATGATGACTTTTTTGCCTTTAGCCAACAAGCAAAGGAAATTGAGTCCGCACAAGAAGAATTATATCGATTTTTAAAATCGAATAATTGCAACATTGGAATGTTAAATGATTACACTGCAATTAAGAAACTCTTTATTAAATATAATACGGCACTTCCGAGTAGTGCGTCTGTTGAACGAATGTTCAGTGTCGGTGGCTCTGTAATATCGCCACAAAGAGGACATCTTCATGATGATATCATTGAATATCAAATCCTATTAAAAATTAATAAAAATTTTTATTAAAATTATTTTGGATATTAAAACATGATATATATTATATGGGTTCTGTAAAGCGCATATGCGCGATTTTCTATAGCAAAACAGTAAAAGTTACGTATTACAACATTGTATAAATGCATAATAAATTTATCTGAGCATTTAAAGAGCATATGATTTAATTATTTTTCCTACAAGATTATCATTAAGTTTTTGTCATATTTCGTACAATTTTTATCATATTAAGTGTAGATTTGATACTTGTTAAATGAATAAATAGATATTAATTATGAAAATTAATAAAAATAAACAAGTTTTCATTCTAATAAGGATGTGCCTTGCCATCCAATAATAAATCTGTTTGTGGAATAATAATTCACTCCATACTAAAATAGTAGTACACAATTATTGCAAGAAAGTAACTGAAAAGTAACTGAAAAGTAACGAGTTATTACTTTTGAGTTATTGTAACTGTAACATGTTATTTTTCAGATTCGGTAACTTGTAACTGTAACTAGTTACTTTTTTAGTGGAAAAAACTGTAACTGTAACTAGTTATTTTTAAAAAGTAACTTTCCCAACCCTGCATAGAACGTATGGCCAAAAATGCAGCAGCGGCATTGCCGTATATTACGGTGAGAATTTCAAGCGTTCGTAATATCTCTTGTGGGGTATTACGCCAAACAATACGTTGGAGGCATCGCTGAGATGGGTCAATAAGAACTTGCCGATACATTTTTGCAATGTCGGCTATCATTGCGATAAGAAACGTGCGAAAACGAGATAAAATCGAAAATAAGTCCTGCTGCAGGGTAGGACCGATAAGCATTGCGTCATTTAGCGATATTCCTGATTGAGTTTTACAAGAAGCATTGAATACAACGCGTAATCTAGTAGTAGTGCTTGTATTCTTAATGACTGCGTGATGCGGTAGATAATAATGAATGCCACTATCACGATCTACTGTATCCTCGATTTGACGCATATGGTTGAGATCTTCATACTCACGCATAACCCTACGATATTCATTATAAATCTCAGGCTGTTTCGATAGTCGTCTTTCCAAAGCGAAAAACTGACGTTCTGCAATTTCTCTGGATTTGCCTAATTGCGAAATTACGTCCTCTTTGACTGGAAGCCTGACGATGAATCTACCCTCATGATTTCGTACCGTGGTCTCCTGAAAGAGCGTTTCACATGCGAGCTCCTCAGCAGAATATCCATTTGTATTGTCATAGTAGTTATTTTCTACCTGCCAAAATTTAGAAATAGTTTCATTTAGATCATCGAGTGTAACTAAATGACAAGAAGCGCGATTTTTCTTTTTCTGAGAATTAACAACGTGACCTGAAAGTATCCATCCAAGCTTAGTTTTTTGGAGCGTAGGATGTTCGCTACATCCTTTGATTTGCCCTATGCATGTAAGTTGCCAAAATACTTCAGCTCCTATTAAGAGATCTATGTCATTTGGCACATTAAAGCTCGGATCAGCTAATTGAATATTCGATGGAATCTTAAATCGCGAGGGATGTATAAAATCATGTGGTAACCTTTGAGTTATTTTTGGCAAAATAATGCAATTTAGTTGTTCTCGATATGCATTGAATCGAGATTGTATCACTATGTTAACTGAATTTCTTGCTTCGAAACTACCTTGTGCAATACCCAAAATTGGCATGTTCATTGTTTGTTTATTTAAATGCAATTTTTTAGCAAAGTCTTCAGTTACGAAATTCAACTGTGAACCACTATCCAACAATGCTCGGCATGCATGAGCCTTACCTTTCGAATCATATACATGAATTATTGCAGTGGATAAAAGTACACTCGAAGGATTCTGTAACGTACATTGTGTGACTACAGGAACAGGTGCCTCTTTACTATCTGACGATGCATTTTGGTTATTTTGGACTGTATTCGAGTTAAAATGCAAAAGAGTGTTATGTGTTTTCTGACACTTGCGACAAGATGACGAAGGACAATTTTTAGCTTGATGATTGTTAGTTTTTAGACAATTGATACACAAATGCGATTTTTTTACAATCTTAAAACGTTCTTCTACAGGTAATTTTTTAAATGAATCACATTGATAGAGAAAATGATTTTCTTTACAACATTTACAAGCAAGATTGGTAATGGCTGCGTTTGCTACTAACTTTTTCGATTTTTGAAGTGAAACATTGATATCAGTAGACTTACTTGTAATTGCCTCTAACGCTAGGCATCTTTGTAATAGAAAGTCCTTAAGCTGCTTAAAGTTAGGAATCGACGAATCCGAGCGACTCGTTTCCCATTCTCTTTTTGTGGTTGTGTCCAATTTAGAGATGACCAAATGGATAACAAGATCATCCCATGTATCAACAGGCCTTTCGAGAGCCTTTAAGGCACGTAGATGCTTGCACACACCATCGAGCAAGGTGCGCAATTGCGTATGATTTTCCTTTGCTATGGATGGCAACTCAAATAGCGACATGACGTGGCCCTGTACGATACGTCGACGATTGTCGCATCGTTTGATCAACAATTCCCATGCTTCTTTATAATTTTCTGTGGTGATTTCGAACGCTTTTATAACCTCGGCAGCTTCACCTTTGAGTGACGATCTCAAGTAATGAAATTTCTGAATTTCAGAGAGGTCAGAATTAGCGTTAATTAATTTTTCAAAAGTATCATAAAAAGCATACCAGTCTTCACACTTTCCCGAAAAAGACGGTAATTCAATTTTAGGCAAACAAATTTGAGATGATGTAGCATTATTACGAGATTGAGTTACGGAATTTTGAGTTCTGGCGATCTCCCGATTTTCGCGACGTTCGAGTGTATGAAGTGTTTCTTCTAAACGAGCTACAAGATTAAAATACTGTGTTTCAAAGCCATCACGCTCGTCAGAATGTTGCTTATGTAATGCGGTATTATCGATATCTGTACCATCTAAACTAGCGAATTCTAGCGCTTCGATTCGCGTTTGTACTTGATCATATTGCTTCCACAACGACGACAATTTTTTATTTCGTTCTATTAAATCAAAGCGTGACAATTCAGTGGGATCCGAATTTTCGAAAAAATTTTTAATTCGCGTGGTCATAGACTTAATAGTTTTACGCTTGTTCTTAGCTTCGCTTATGGAAAGCGTCGACATTTTGTGAAACGGTAATTAACGATAATAATTAACGAACAATGCGAATAAGAATGGTGGTATCAAAGTGATGCAAGTGAGACTTTCGGTAATACAATGTATGATGTATACTACTTGCGCATAGATTTTAGTACGAAGAGATGCATTCGGATGATGCGATGTTCCCAAACAGCTTCCGAAAAACGTCTAAGTTGCCCTGGTCCGATTGCAGCAAGCGTTGAGAGCGTAACCTCTCTTTAACGATGACGATGCTAGTGCCGCTCCCCAGTAATCGTCCGATGAGATTATGGAACGGGTTCGAAGTACCAGCCCAATGCCAGTAATGCCGAGAAGTATTGTAGATGCCTCGCGCTCTCCAATATTCCGCTGGGAATCCAAGATCGAATTGAGCGCGAAGTTGCCAATGAGTCGATGCTTCGCGACGCCAAGCCGCGGTCAATGCAGCGAAATTGCCAATGAGTCGTTGTTTCACGACGCCAAGCCGTGATCAATGTAGCGAAATTGCCAGTGAGTCGTTGTTTCACGACGCCAAACCGTGATCAATGTAGCGAAATTGCCAGTGAGTCGTTTCACGACGCCAAGCCGTGATCAATGTAGCGAAATTGCCAATGAGTCGTTGTTTCACGACGCCAAGCCGTGATCAATGTAGCGAAATTGCCAATGAGTCGTTGTTTCACGACGCCAAGCCGTGATCAATGTATCGAGAGATGTGAATTCTTCTCGATAATGGCGGACGAAGGGCTTCTTCTAAGTATCCAGGACGCCTGGCGTCCAAAATCCTTTGCGTTACCAAAATGGCGGGTAAGCGCAGAGATATTCAATTCCGATACCAATATCCAATATTATCCGGCTCGAAGGACCAAAATTTATATGTAGGTGTTGGTGAGAATAAAACTCCTTTCACCCTGCGTATGCGGACGCTTTTTATTATACAAAATACTTCACCGCCGTTCGCCCTTACTTTTCGACCGCTTCTATATAATGCGACTGATCACGACGACTGTTATCGGTACAATAGGTTCGTCACACACACCGACCGCCACAAGCGCCGTACGCAACCTTGTATTACTACGCGCGGTAGCTGAAGTCGAGCCAATTATCATGAGAGCTCCCTTAAAAATCACTAGAAATAGCGCGCAATACAAGTAGGCGCGCACACTTGTGCAATTTCGTTGCATAATTGGTTAGATAAATATGGTACTTCAAGTGATGCAGCAACTAATGCTCCGACAGAAACTACAGATTTAGAAGAAGTGGGTGAAGTCTCAGAAATCACTGCCAGCAATTTAATTGAAACTGAGTCAATACAAGTAATACTTGAGAACAAAAAAAAAGAGGAAGAGACAGTAGATAGACTGTGAGAGTTCTGGCTCAGGTTAGGTTAGTTTCACTTTCTGGTGGGGGGATGACGTCATCGGCGTGGAGGGGGGGGTGGCAGGGGTGGTGGGTGGCAGGGGGTGGTGGGTGGCAGGGGGTGATGGGTGGCAGGGGGTGGTGGGTGGCAGGGGGTGGTGGGTGGCAGGGGGTGGTGGGCGGCAGGGGTGGCAGGGGGTGGTGGGTGGTGGGGGAGGGGATAAAATAAATAAGTAAGAAATTAAATAGATTAATAAATAGAAAATTAAATAGATAAATAGATAGATAGATAGATGGATAGATAGATAGATAGATAGATAGATAGATAGATAGATAGATAGATAGATAGATAGATAGATAGATAGATAGATAAATAGATAGATAAATAGATAGATAAATAGATAGATAAATAGATAGATAAATAGATAGATAAATAGATAGATAAATAAATAGATAAATAAATAAATAAATAATTACGGTGCCGAAAACCTTTTTTTTTCTAGGTCTGCGTTCCAAGAAAAAAATCAACAAAAACCATATTTTACGTGACTTAAACAATAGAGTCCCCGTAGTGGGGAAATGAGAGTGGAAGACAGGAACGAACAAGTTCGTACGTGCCGTGATGAGATTATTCTATTTTTTCTAGGTCTGCGTTCAACAAAAAAAATCAACAAAAACCATATTTTACGTGACTTAAACTATAGAGTTTTAGCTGAACGCAGGAAGAGCTTCTTTCAAGATTGCAGCCGAATATTTATTTAGGTTATAATTATGGTATCGAAGACCATTTTTTCTAGGTCTGCGTTCCAAAAGAATTTTGTATCGAAGAGTTTCTTATGCAAATGTTATAGAATCGAGCGCCGATGACAGGCTGCTATAATTTATGACCTACAATTATCACATCCTATGAAAAGCTACGTGTCAGGACATCCGTCCCCGTAGCTGCTCAGGTGGGAAGGGAGTAAAGATAGAAACAGTCAGGCTCGTACTGAGACTTGACACAACCCAACCCTGTTTTGCATCAAAGACGACCATTTCTTTTTTTTTTTGTGTGGAAGCACATTCGACCTGATAAGAGCTATACAAATGTTATAGAATTGAGCATCGATGACAGACTGTCATAATTTATGACCTACAATTGTCTCGTCCTTTGACGAGCTATGTGTTGGGACATGGTTTATGTTACCATTCGGATGAAATTTTTTACTAATAAGCAAATAGCGTATTTAATTATTGAGACCCAAAGGGTTTAAGGGATGTCACCTCTTTGTGACGTAAAAATAGAAAAGGATGAAATGATTAAGAAAAGTATAGGGTAACTCGGGGGAATATGCCAGTGTGGGGAATATGCCACTCGTTATGTTTAACAAAACTACGGCTAGGAGCGCTGTTGTAAATACTGTCAAATAGTTAAAAATATTATATCTGACGTTTTGCCCAAATTTTACTTACTTCCTATCAGTATTACAGTATTTATGGGGTAAGTACAGTATGACAAGCATGGAAACGTGCTTTTTAGGACTTTCTTAATGTTTTATATAAGATATTTTTCAAGTATTACACTATTTTTAACTCGATCAGCTTGTCGTTCTATTAATATTAGGTAGGATGAAAGTATTCAGTACGTCGCCGATTTGTTTTACTGGCAATCGTATAATACAGGCTCATTTTAATATAAAACTGCATCTTGGGGGAATATGCCACTACTTAGATAGGGGTAAAATGCCAGTACTGTTTACAGCTTCCTAACCTAGTAACAGGATACTGCTAGTAGGTTAGAACGCTGTAAACAGTATAAATAAATATTTGCCGTATAAATATTGAAAAAATGTTGAAAAATGATGAAAAAATATTGAAAAATGTTGAATAAACACGTTTATTTCATGCGCTAAGAATATTATAGGCTACGTACTTAATATTTTGCAAAATTGCATTCCGAATAATTTAGACTACTTGTAGCACACAGAGTACTATTAAAATGCAAGGAAAGTAATAAAAATATTCTTTTACATGTTTTTAGACAAGAATGCCTCGAAAATATACAAGAAAAACTGTTCAAGCTTCTTGGAGTCAAGAATCTTTAACAGAAGCAGTAAATCAGATTTCTGAAGGAAAAATAAATATTTGGAACGCTTCAAAAAATTATGGTATACCTTATCGAACCTTAAAAAGACGGATTAACAAAAATAATTTCGATAAAGGAGCCCTAGGTCGACCGGTTGCTCTCGTCAATCATGAGCTACAACTAATAACTTACATACAGAAGATGGAGAGTACAGGATTTCCACCGACTGCAACTGCTGTTCGTAAATTAGCTTTTGCATTTGCATTGAAAAATAACCTTCCTAATATGTTCAATCAAGATAAAGAAATAGCTGGATATGACTGGCTTCGTAATTTTATGATTCGACATCCAGCATTATCAATAAGAAAAGCAGAAGTAATTTCTATTGCTCGTGGATTAGGTATGTGCCGAGAAGAAGTTAACAAATATTTTCAACTTTTATCAAAAAGATGTGAAGAGAATAACTTCTTTAATGAACCATCCAAAATTTATAATGTGGACGAAACTGGTCACATTATAATATTGTTTAATTTCAAATTTTTATTTTAAAATTTTATTTTTTATTTTATAAACTATTCTTATCGACTAATTTTCTAAATTATTTGTACTGTTTTTTGAATAAAATAACTTCTAAAGTTTAATTACTATACATGTTTGTATATGTGGCATATTACCCCATACTATGTGGCATATTACCCCCATGGGGGGGTAATATGCCACTTCGCAAAACTTTTGTATTTCTTTCTTTTTGATAGTAAACAATCAAAATTTTTCATTTAAACCATATATAAATAACAGATAAAAGAAGGAAAAAGAAGACCAGTATGCAAAGATACCTCAAAAAGAAAGAGAAATAGGAAAAAAATCATATTTTTCTTAAGTGTGGCATATTCCCCCGAGTTACCCTATAAGGAAGAATGAAGCGAGCCAAAATCACAGTCTGTGATTTGAAAGTCTACGCGTCGGTATATCGATTGAAAAAATATAGCAGTTATTTTTGCATTTTTGTGCCGAGTATTCAATACAGAGGAAGAGTTTTTACGATAAAGGAGATGACAATAATTTCGATATGGATGTAGACGAGGATCGCGCGTTAACGGACGACAGTGATTGTATTGCGCGCCTCTTCCTCGAGATCATATGGTAGTAGCCCCTACTATGTACCGATGCACCACAGTTTTAAAGTTCTAAAACTTTCCGCTAGGGTTAGCTTCCCGTTCCGTTGGTCATTCTTTTACTTTGTGCCGATTAAGCCACACGCGTGTTTACGAGATTCCGAAGAAAATAGAAGTAAGGGAAGTTAGAGACGGTTCCTCGAGTTCGGAAGACGGCGAGGAGGTACAGAAAGGAAACGATAGCGACGGTGAGGTAGCGTTCGTCGTTCTCATATGTGTACGGTGTCACATACATATGTCACATATGTGTACGGTGCGAGGTTATGTGTCGAGTGACGACGAACTACGGCTACACGAAGCCGGAGACCGTCGCGGCGTCGTCGTCGTGACAATGGTTGACGCTGCACTTCCACGGCGTTTCCGCACGGTTCGTGGGAAACAGGTGAAGTGAAGGGAAGCGCGTCGTTGTTGCGAGTAATCGCGAGCACCGCGCGCGAGGCATCCTCTCGTCGTCGCCGTTGCCGCTGTGTCGTGATCATCACGACCATCACGGTCGTGCTCGTGGCTCACCGTCGTCATCCTCGGTGCCAAGGAGGCACCTGACGGTTAGACGAAAGTAACCGAGCGAGACGCAGCAGCAACATATAAAGGTGTCGTCTATATCGACTATATGTCAACGCAGTAATGCGTAAAGGAAGGTTTCAGGTGTTTTGGTCCACCCAACTCACCTTGAGAATGCAAATTGAGAAACTTTAATTGTGCATAACCTCATCGCGGAATGTCCTACGATAGCCTAACCATCGGGCGGTAGTGACTCCAAAAAGGTAAGACACATAGGCGAGATTCAGGTGTCTTGGTTCAACCAATTCGCCTTGAGAATGCAAATTGAAAAATTTCAATTGTGCACATAACCTCGCCGCGTAACGTCCTCCCAGCTAGCAAGTCGGTTCGGGACGGTAGTGACCTTAAAACGGTAAGATGCATAGGCGAGATTCAGGTGTTTTGGTCCAACCAATTCGCCTTGAGAATGCAAATTAAAAATTTTTAATTGTGCACATAACCTCGCCACGTAACGTCCTCCCAACCATCAAGCCCGTTCGGAGCGGCTTTAAAAAAGGGGTAAGATGCATAGGCGAGATTCAGGCGTCTTGGTCCAACCAATTCGACTTGAAAATGCAAATTGAATTTCAATTGTGCACAAAACCTCGCCGCGTAACGTCCTCCCAGCTATCAAGCCTGTTCGGGACTGTACTGACTATAGCGACTTTAAAAAAGAGATTCAGTCTTGATCTAACCAATTCGACTGGAGAAGGCAAATTGAGAAACTTCAATTGTGCACATATAATACGCATATGCAAAGCCAGGTGTTTTGGTCCAACCAGTTCACTTTGGAAATGTGTGATTGATAAATTTTAATTGCATACATAACCTTTACTCATAACATCTTGTTTCAGAATATCATCAGAAAGGTAAATAATTTCGACCAGACTGGCAATCGACAACGATTGACTGAGGATGTTATCTAAAATTTTTAGAAATTATTGCGGAAAATATTATCCGTAAATATATCGGTTCAACCAATATATTAAAAAACAGTCCGAGTATAACTCGCCTTGAAACTATTAGAAAGACTATTTTTCCTCGAATACGAATATCCTTACAGACGATATTATGATGCCAATAGGAAAAGCTGTAATCGTGGTTATTATTTGGAAGGTCTTTCTTACGACAAGGATTTCTTAAGAACTACGTCGAGACGGTAAGAGTCGTGATACGAGGAGTCGCTCTCCTGTTTGATCGTAGATATGTTCGGAGATTGCATTTTGCCTGATAGAATCCTAAAACCAGCGGGTTACAAGGATCTTGTAGTCAGGCGGGAAGACGTCTTTGTAAAAGATCTTTCTTTGGAGGAGCAAAAGGTCCTGCTGAAAAAGTTATTTAGGTGTACTAGTCCAACTAATTAGCCTTGAGAATGCAAATTGAAAAATTCCTCCGGAAAACTTATACGGTAATAAATCCACTAAATATGAATTTGGAGGTTAAGTCTGTTCTAGACAGCACTATTGTAAGAGAACAAGCGTATGGTTGAGAAACCAAAATTGTGCGGCAATCAATAAAGCACAGAATGACTGCTGCCGTTGCTGGAATTGCAAGGGCCTCGAGTTCTAGAAACTCGCGAGACCGTCTTGCCGAAATCGACAGAAGCCATACGGTCAATCGAAGGCGAGCGAGCAGAGGCAGATGTACAGTTGTTTCGGAACGGCAGGGAAATTTGGCAGTGAAAGGAAGTCTTAAGCGTACAGCATGAATCTCTGGTAAAAACAGGAGCTTTATTGCTACTTCAGGTACATTGTAGATTTTCCTTTGGGCAGGCAAGCCCTTGTATACCCTTTTGTATGGAAATGTGACCGCGCGAAAGTCAGCCGCCCCGCGGCGACAGGTGTTATCGCTCGCGGCGCGCGGGGGGGGGGGGTGCCGCGCTCGCCCCACTCAGTGGGCGATGGAACGCACAACGGGCTGCCGTGCCTGCAGGCGCGCTGTTCGCATTACAGATCCGAACATCCCGCCCGCCTCGTTTGTAAACGAAACTGTTCGCCGTATCACTGACGCTCTTCTCGTGGCAGAAGAACGATCTTGGCCACTGGGCGCGTCATCGTCGTGGTTGCAGTTCGAGCAGTCACCACTCGCACCTGCTGGTCCTCGCCTGGGTGAATCTTAGTGATTCTTGCGAGCGGCCATCGACTTGGCGGTGTCACCTCGTTGCGGATCAGGCAAAGGTCACCGACTCTGACCGCTTCTTGTGGAGTTCGCCATTTAGGTCGAGCTTGCAGGGTGTGCAAATATTCAGTGGACCATCTTTTCCAGAAGTGGTCTCGCATCTGCTGCAAATGCTGCCATCGGTTGACGTTGCTTGTTGACGAAAGCGTGGGCTCAGGGACAGCCTTGAGTGACGTTCCGATTAGAAAATGACCGGGCGTAAGTGCCGTCAGATCCTCAGGGTCGTCGCTGATTGCTTGGAGTGGTCGAGAGTTGAGACACGCTTCAATCTGCGCGAGGAGCGTCGACATCTCCTCAAACGTCAGCGTTGTCTCGCCAATGACTCGGCGCAGGTGATGTTTGACGGATTTTACTGCTGCTTCCCACAGACCGCCCATGTGGGGCGCCGCAGGAGGATTGAATTTCCATTCGATCCCCTCGCGTATGAGGAGATCCGTCCAGCGCGGTTGTCCGAGGGTGGCGGCTTGCAGGAAGGACCGCAGTTCTTTATCCGCCCCCACGAAGTTGGTGCCGCGGTCACTGTAGATTGCGGCACAGAGCCCTCTTCTCGCGGTGAAGCGTCTGAGCGCCGCGAGGAAGGCCTCACTGGTGAGGTCGGAGACCGCCTCCAGGTGCACTGCTTTCGTGCATAGGCACACGAAAATTGCGATGAAGCCCTTGTAGGCCTTGTGGCCTCGACCCTTTGTCGTGCGCAGCATTATCGGGCCGGCGTAGTCCACGCCGGCGTGTGCGAAAGCCCTCGACATCGTGACCCGTGGAAATGGAAGGCTTCCCATTAACGGTAACGGGGGCACCGCCCGCCATCGCACGCATGGAACACACTGATGTATGAAGTGTCGAACGAGTGCCCGTCCTCGTGGGATCCAGTACCTCTGGCGAATCGTCGCCAGGGTTAGTTGCACGCCCCCGTGCAACATTCTCCTGTGAGAGGCCTCGATGATGAGGGTCGTGAGCCTTGAATCCTCTGGCAAAATAGCGGGGTGTCGTTCATCACGGCTCAAAACGGCGTGTTTGAGTCGCCCGCCCACCCTCAGGACGCCGTCATCGTCCAGAAATGGACTGAGGCGCTGGAGCTTGCTCCGCCGGGGAATGTGTCCCTGCCGGGAGAGGATCTTCAACTCCTCAGCATACCATATGGCCTGAGTGACCCGGACCCAGGTCCTTTGTGCCTCCTCCAATTCCTTCGTTGTCAAAGGAGTTATTCCATCGAGCGTGGTGGGGCGAGCGCGAGACGCTCGAAGCCACCTTCGACACCAGGCCGTGATGCGGAGTAGCCGATTCAATGAGGAGTATCTGAACAGCATCTCGGGCTCTGCTGGCTTGTCGCGAACGGTCATGAGTACTCGAGCCCGCTTCTCCGGGACATCGACGCCCTCCAGTGATATGGTGCGCCGCGAGATCTCCCCGTTCAACCATGCTGGCCCCTTCCACCACAGGGTGTGATTAATGAGTTCGCGGGGAGATAGTCCGCGGGACGCGCAGTCCGCGGGATTGTCTCGGCCTGAGACATGGTTCTACAAAGCGTCGGGAAGCTCCCGCTGGATTTCCGCGACTCTGTTGGCCACGAAGGTGGGCCATTTCGTTGGGTGTCCTCGAATCCAAGCCAGGGTGACAATCGAGTCGCTCCACAGGTAGATTTTGATTCCCCTCAGCTTAAGAGTTTTTTGAGCGCGAGCTGCTTGCTTCGTGAGGAGCACCGCCGCTTTTAGTTCCAATCGTGGAAGTGAGACTCGCTGAATGGGGGCAATCTTCGTTTTGGCAGCGAGCAGATTGATTTCGCTCCGCCCGCCGTCAATACTCGTCTTGAGATAGAGCACTGCGGCGTAGGCGCGCTCGGAGGCGTCAGCAAATCCATGCATCTCAATCGTGCAATTCTCTCGCTGCGTGTGAAGCCATCGTGGAATGCGCAGACACGAAATTGCTGGCATTTCGTGGAACAGCTGGCGCCATGCTTGATCATCTGCCGGAGGCAGAGGTTGGTCCCACTCCAAGCCCTGCAGCCAGGTTGACTGGAACAGGATTTTGGCGCGGACAATGACTGGCGCCAACCATCCCAGCGGATCAAAGAGGCGCGCAGTATGAGACAGCACCGTCCGTTTTGTCACGCTTTCGATTTCAGATGGCTGAACCTTGAAGGCGAAGGCGTCTTCTCGAGGTCGCCATTGTAGGCCGAGCGTGGCATGACCTACGTCTGGCTCCCATGAATGCAGTTCCCCTTGACGGTGTTCCATCGGAATTTCCGTCAGGATTTCCTCCTCGTTTGAGGCCCACTTCCGGAGCGGAAATCCTCCCGCTAAGCACATAGAAGTGAGTTCTCCGACGACTTCTCGGGCTTCCTCCTTAGTGTCCTTTCCACTGAGGACGTCGTCGACATAAGTTTCCTCCTCTAGGGCCGAGGCCGCTTTCGGATAGGTGGGCCGTTCGTCGGCGGCGAGCTGGTGTGTAGAGCGGATCGCCAGAAACGGGGCAGGGCCCTCCCCGTAGGTTACCGTGTTCAACAGGAGATCGATAATGGCGTTGTCGATTGGTCGACGCCACACAATTCTCTGCATGTCACGGTCAGCAGGGTGTACCAGAATTTGTCGGTACATCTTCTCCATGTCAGCAATTATCACATATCGGTGGAATCGCCATCTCATCAGGACATCAGGCAGTGCTGGCAACAGGTTCGGGCCTGTGAGTAAATGTGAATTCAGGGATTCTCCGGAGGGCAGTTTCGCCGATCCATTGAATACCACTCGAATTTTAGCTTCTTCGCCTGTCCCTTTCAACACTTCGTGGTGAGGGAGGTAGCATTTCGGCCTTGCGTGTTCGTCATCCGTATCACGCACTTGAGTCATGTGCCCGAGTTCTTCGTACTCTTTCATGAAATTCGCGTATTTTTCGTGCAAGCCAGGGACTTTCATGCCCCGACACTCGACACTACGCAAGACACGCAAGGCGATGTCTCTGGTTTTTGAGAGGTCGGGTGGAGGAGTCGTCTTGAATGGAAGCCGAACCATGTACCGGCCGCTTGGCAAGCGAACGTGGGTGCGAGCAAACAGATCCTCACATTGCTGCTCCTCTTCGGTTAGTGGCAGCGGAGGGCGTTCGGGTTTCTCCTGCTCCCAGAATCTTCTTACGAGCGCCGGGAGCTCGTCGTCGATGGAGCATTGGAGAGATGTCACGACGGCGTCCTTCCTGGTACAGGTGGCAAAGCCAGAAACGAGCCAGCCTAGCGTCGTTTTCTGCGCCATTGGAGTACCCGGGCCGCCTCTCTTCAACCCGTCCTCGACAATTGAGGCGTACACGTCGGCGCCTAGCAGAATTTCCACCGCTCCTGCGGTTTGCAGATTTGGGTCAGCGAGGGGAAGCCCCTCCAAGTGGGGCCACCTCGGCAGAACTGCTCCGTCATGGGCGGTGTGAGCAGTTATTCGCGGGACGACGAGCGCCGATACATTGATGGTGGCGTCCGTCACCCGCGATTTAATAGTCAGTTTGACGCGTCCTCGAGCTTTCCCCGTTCGCTTTCCGCACACTCCGAGGATGATGGTAGTGGCGGAGGAACGAGGGAGTCTCAAGCGCTGAACGAGGGCCTCTGTTACGAGGGATACCTCAGAACCTGGATCGATGAGAGCGCGCGCCGCAATAAGGTCGTCGTGCTGGTCTCTTATGTTAACCTTGGCGGTGGCCAACAACACCTTGCTGACATGTCCGTCGGCTTGGCGGATGTGGAGCGAGGTGGAAGCTGCAACGGCGTTGGTTTTTGCGGAGCACGCGTCGTGCATCGAGCTATGGTGCCGCTCTTGGCAGGCAGCACAGCTTCTTTTAGAAGGACACTTGTCAAGTGTATGCCTCCCGTAGCAATTGAGGCATAACTTGCTTTGTTCCGCAAATTCCTTCTTCTGGAGAGGTGATTTGCGGCGGAAGTCCTCGCAGCAGAGGATATAATGCTCCTTTCGACAGAGCACGCATTTGTCGGCATCCTTGGACCTTTGGACCGCCACGTGAGACCGCGCAGAGCTTGGCCTGGTGCTCTGTGAATCTCTCTTGGTGGCGGGGGTTGGCTGGTCCTTTTCAGGATGAAGCGCCTCCAAAGTGCGTACTCGACACTCCAAAAAGTTTTTCAGTGTGTCGAGTGATGGCGGGTCAGCAGTTCCGCTGATCGCTGTTTCCCATTCCCTTCGGGAACGGGTGTCGAGCAACTCCACGATAAGATGCACGAACAGATCACTGCAGTCTGTGATTGGTCGCCCAATGCTTTCGAGAGAGCCCATGGTGGTAATCATTCCTAAGAAGATTTTCCGTAGGTCACCTACTGCCTCGTTCTTCATTTTAGGCAGTGATGAGAACGAGGTGAAGCAGGCACGCACCAGCAGGCGCGTGTTGGCGTAGTGCTCAGTGAGCATGGTCCATGCCCGAGAGTAGTTCTCGGTCGTGGTTGGTAGATTGCGCACGAGGGTGCTGGCTTCGCCCTTTAAGCTCGTCTTGAGAAAGTGCAGCCTCTCGACGTCCTCCAGAGAGGTGTCTTTGTCCACCATAGAGCGGAAAAGATCCCTGAAGGAGGGCCAGTCCTCGTAGGCACCAGAGAATTGTAGGCAGCTGGATGCGTGGCAACGATTTGCGCATCGCACTCTCAGCTGGTTTGGCTTTCTCTAGTTGGTCGGTGGATTGGCGTTCAAATTTCGCCAGTAGGTCGAGGAACGCTGCCTTTTGAGACAGGTAGACCTCCTCTGCTGTAGCGTAAAAGTCCTCCTTGGTGTATTCGTCCTCGCTGAGAGCCTTCCAGTGAGTAGTCATCATATCTTCGTGATTCTCCTTGAAAAGATCCCAGTTCTGGTCAAGGCCCGCCATGCGTGCCGTTACGGTTCCTGCGGTGATTTAGCGGCTCCTGATTTCTTCAGGTTGTCATAGGCTCTTGCCATTCGTCCGTATATCTCGTGCTGACGTCGCACGGCGTTTTCTATTTCGGGATTCATACTGACTTCTGATTGGAGGAACTTCCTTTTCCGTACCTTCCGAATTTAATGCTGTTATGAACAGTGGATTCAGTAACCGCTGGATAGGCTATCCGGCTCGAGGACCATGTTTTCGGAACGGCAAGCCCTTGTATACCCTTTTGTATGGAAATGTGACCGCGCGAAAGTCAGCCGCCCCGCGGCGACAGGTGTTATCGCTCGCGGCGCGCGGGGGGGGGGGGGTGCCGCGCTCGCCCCACTCAGCGGGCGATGGAACGCACAACGGGCTGCCGTGCCTGCAGGCGCGCTGTTCGCATTACAGATCCGAACAACAGTCAATAACAGAACTTGTCCTCTCAAAATCACATTACCGGTTGGAAGCCGGAACAAGCGCCTACGAAAAGAAATTAGTTGTAAGTAAGGTTGCCAATAGACTGGCACAGTCTAAATGTCAATGAGACAACTCATATATCCGAAAGAACCGCAATAGCCGAGCAGGTAAAGATACAGATTCGTAACAAATAGTGCAGCTATCGAGGAAGCAGGCCATTCCGAAGTATCAGCCAGTTTAAAATTAATTATTTCGAGAATTGTCTTGTTCCCAAACCTAATAAATTTTTTACAGGTTAATCCTTAATCTAAAAAAGTCTTATAAGTTATAGCTTAATAAATAAGTTACTAATATGTTGAGCATTTTAAATAAAAGACAGAAAAAAGGTCAAACAAATTCTGGCTAAAGATAATTCCTGGCGTCGATTGATGTGAAGGACGCATATTAATTAATTCACATTGCTTATTCAGACAATATAAGTACTTGAGAATTTTGTTGAAGGTGTTCGTTATGAGCTAAAGTACCCGCCTTTGTGCAAAACACGACTTCGTACACTGTTATAAAAACTATGAAGCCAATCTCTTACCTAAGAGAATTGGGCTACTTATCCGTTAATTAATTAATTGGATGGCTTCTTCTTCTAGATGAGACATATACGGTATGTTTGAGAAACATACAAAAAACATGCAGTCCTCTGGAATCACTATGATTCATAATGAGTGAGAAAAGGAGAAAAATGAAGCTGGCGACCAGAGATATGGTTCTTGGTTTGATTAGGATACGAGTACCTAAAATTAGTGAACAGCTTATAAATCCGAGGCAATTACACGATATTCCATTCGAGATTTTTGCCAGGCTCATAGGAACCTTAGGTTTATGTTGTGTATCCTTAAAATTTGGTTGGGTACACATGAAGTATTCTGAACAAGAAAAATTGGTTATGTTGCAGAGAAACACGAATTAAAAGAGGTTTTTGACTGGTGTTTCATTAAAAGTTTTTTCCTTTCTTTGACTTATTGTTAGAAATACATTTGGATGCGTGGATACCCTCAGGCTGAGGTGTTCCTTACCAAGCTTAGCGGATTCACGGATATCGGAATGCCATATCAACTATCTTGAGTTCTTATCAGTGCTTTTGGTCTTAAGTAACTCGCAAAAATTCAGAGGACTGAGGGTGATGCAAAGAGAAGGATCTTTGGATCTTTACATTGTATATGCGATCCAAGAAGAGCGTCGAGACATCTTGAACCGGAAACAAAGTTTGTGTTATCAAATACGGTTTCTTTTCGACGATAGTACAGAGGTTTTGTAAACCGAACATCAATTTATTTGCATCTCGAACCAATTCCAAATGTTTGCGTCATATCTCGTGGATAAGCGATTGAGAAGCGTTAGCTATTAACGCGTTTACTTATTGCTGGAAACAATTTCATTTTTTACGCAACTTCTCCGTTCGCGACTATACTTCGAGTTCGAAAAAAGTGAGATTGGAAGGTTCGAGATATATTGAAGTGGCCCCTAAGTGGCCGGTTCGGGCATGAGGCCCAGTGTACTTGTGGCAACTCCGTTATCCACAAGCCTTTAACCGACGATGAAATTGAAATACACGCAGAGCAAATTCAAGTCATTAATCGCGGAAAGATTCATGTCATCAAGATTGACAGTTTCATGAAGCGCAAGTTGCTTAGCAACACGCGTTGTTGATTCTCGCCGCCGAATTTCTCGGGTATAAAAGGAGCGACCGATGCCAGAGAGATTCGGTGTGTTGCGAGCATCCAAGCGGTGCAGTAGAGCTAGCCTCACCACGCCTCGCTCCAACGACTCCCAAAGCCCTTCCCGGCTTGCCGAGGAAGAGGTGGTTGCGCAAGCGACGAAGCGACGAAGGACGCAACCGCTTCCTTTACGGAGCTATTCCGTAAAGAGAAGGAAGGTTATCCTGGGTGATTGTAACGCCAACAGTCCCCAGGAAAAACCCGGTGCAAGACACTTGGAAACGAACCTCTTCCCGAACCCGCCGAGAAAGGTTATTATAATTGATCCACCCTCCGGTGCCAGTCACCAGGTCAGCTCAAACTCGAAGAGTGGATCTCTTCCTCTCCTCGACGAGACCCTGGCTTCCGGTGCTCAGGCACCGACGCCTAAAGGTATATTAACCTTAAGCGTAAAAACGCTTTTTGGCGCCAGTCGCCCTGTCGAACATTCGCCAATTTTAGGCGCCAGCAGACCGATTCTTTTGGTTCCTCCTGGTAATTTTAAAAACTTCCTTCCAGCTTCCTCAACTCCAAAACCTAAGGCAGAGGATCGACAAAAGAGCTGGAAGATCTCTCGCCATCCCTCTACGACTGAGTTATCTACCGAGAAAATCCTAGAGGAATTCCAGGTCCCGAAACTTCTCTCACCGCTACCGTCTCCTCCTCCTCCTTCATCTTCCGGTAAAATCTTGAAGGAGCTCAAGGTCCCGCGACTCCTCTCTCAGCCATCATCCTCTCCGAGTTTGGAAGATATAGCGACTCAAACTGA
>JASTWL010000363.1:0-192367 GCA_035220575.1 Temnothorax rugatulus
TTATATGTACACAAAAATGCGAATCTTGCAAATAGCACCAATGTACGGCTGCTGCAGGGTGACAACCACCACAATCCAAATATATGTTACATGTGATATCTTTGTCAAGAACATTCGTGATGAGATCACCTCATCGGGCAATAGCATCAAATATGATTTTATTTCAAGGACACATCGCGACGTGTCTCGCGATGATTTTATCGCACACGTGCAAAACTGCAAATTTTGCATTTTTCTGGTCGATGTACGGTTGCTGCATTGATACAGATCAAATTACCTAAAGTCAAAGGCGCGATATCGTTTTCAAGAACATACGTGTCTCGCGATGATTTCATCGAACACGTGCAAAACTGCAAATCTTGCATTTTTCTGTTCGATGTACGGCTGCTGCAGTTATACAGATCAATTCATCATAAGTCAATGGCGCGATATCGTTTTCAAGAACATGTCGCGACGTGTCTCGCGATGATTTCATCGACACACGTGCAAAACTGCAAATTTTACAATTTAGTACAAGTAAATGGCGCGATATCGTTTTCAAGAACATACATGTCTCGCGATGATTTCATCGCACACATGCAAAACTGCAAATTTTGCAAATAGTACCAATATGTGGATACTGATGCAGGTATACAATCAACTACTATAGAACCGCTATCAAGCATCTTTAAAACAACTAAAACATCTTTAAGAACAGCTATCAAACAACTATCAAACAAGTAAAACATCTTTAAAACAACTATCAAACAAGTAAAACATCTTTAAAAACAACTAAAACATATTTAAAAACAACTAAAACATCTATATTATACTACAAACTATGTGGGAAAAGGAAATAAAACATTTATATTTTAAACATTATTTCTATTATAATTTTTAGGGAGTAACATACCTGTTATATTAGCGATTTAAATAACATAGAAGAAAATGATAAATTTTTCTGACAGCTCCTACGTACGTTGTAAGCATAAAGTTCGAGTTCCGCATTAATTATTCGAAGTCATACAGTAATGTGGGGATGTTGCGGGAACAGGGACAGAAAGCCAGTCAAACATAGTATAAATTGTGACCAAAGGTTCTTTAGAATAGTTTATTGTTAAGTTTATTATAGTAGTTTATTAGCAGTACAGAACTATCTGCCGATTGCACACACAATAATCCCAACATAAGACATAAGCGTTTATACGTAATTCTTCCGCTCTTTGCGCACGCCGCCAAAGCATCGACGAAACACACACAGGTATGACAAGCATAGTATACTCAACAACATACAGAACATCAATAATACAATATGCAATAGTCATCTCCTACAATATATATATATATATATATATATATATATATATATATATATATATATATATATATAAACTCATCCATATTCTCTTACTCACTCATTCATTTTCCCTCTCAACTAGCATTATACTACTACAATAAATCACACACAATACAGAGCTGTTTACTCTCATAATCACAAACCAATCTCATTCATGAAGCTTTATCTCATAGTTTTCATCCCATCTATTAAATCTCGCAAACTCTCTTTCATTGTTTAAATACGCTTCAATACACTCGCGGCACTCGTCTGCAGGCCTTACACGCATGATTATTTTTCCGCACTCACTACACATTGTTTTAACATGGATTGGGATTCCATGCAACCGCGATGAAATGCCGTGCCATCGCACTTCTCTCCCAAATCCACGCGGTCGAGGGTAAAACGCATAGCACTCCTGACATAAGCGTATACGTGGAGATCTCCGTCCCACGTAGCAGGTCTCGAGCCCGATGATGCAGAAACTATGTATAAGATTATCGTATGTCTTAGGATATTTCCGAGGCAGAACCCCGTCCAGCAACATAATATTTATGGGTTGTATCGTCGGTTTCATTTCTATAAATAGAAGAATTTTATGTAATTAAATTTTAACACTGTTTTTAAATCTCTAAAATAAAATATTTTTTTTTCTCTCTTACCGTATTTTTTCAAGAGAACTTAAACTCGAACAACACGTTTGCGTGCGAGATGTAGCCGAAGAATGGCCCACTCGCTAAGATACAGATCCATCATCTTCACGACAAGAGATGTATAAGCATTTTTTTATATTTATGCAATGACTTAATTGAACACGTGCAAAAGTGCAAATCTTGCGTAGCGCCGATGTATGGCTGCTGCGAGCATGCTATTTCAATTGCGAATCCGCACCCACCACGACCACCCCTCTATCTCTATCTCAATAATCATAATAATATGGACCTATAAGGCGGCCACTGCAATTTTGCAATTTCGCATGAGTCAATACGCGCTGGCCAACAACAAGTACATGCAGTCGTACGATCCATCGAAACCATCGTCGTACCTGATGTATTTCGACGTAAACAACTTGTACGGCTGGGCAATGAGTCAACCATTGCCATACGCACATTTTCAATGGGTCGACGACGTAACCGATTTTAACGTTATGGATGTCGCGTTGGATTCCTCGATAGGCTACATTCTTGAAGTCAACTTGGAGTATTCGCAACATCTTCACAACGCGCACACTGACCTACCGTTCTGTCCGACGCGCGATAAACCACCCAGTAAGCGGCAGGACAAGCTCTTCGCAACATTACACGATAAGAAACGTTATGTCATACATTATCGCAACCTGCAGCAGTGCACGCGCCACGGTCTCCGTATAGCAAAGATTCACCGCGTATTGAAATTCGCGCAATCTCCATGGCTTCGCGATTACATAGAACTCAACACGCAATTTAGAACATTGGCAAAGAATGATTTCGAGAAAAAATTTATACAAATTGATGAACAACGCTGTGTTTGGCAAAACCATGGAGAATGTGCGCAATCACGTTGACGTGCGACTCGTGACTCATTGGGAGGGTAGATACGGCACGGAGGCAATGATTGCGAAACCAAATTTTCACAGTCGAACCGCCTTTTCGGAGAATCCAGTAGCAATAGAAATGCGAAAACTCGAGGTGAAATTCGACAAACCAATCTACGTGGGTATGTGCATCCTCGATATATCCAAGACATGTTTGTATGAATTTCATCACGAGTACATGTTACCGTTGTATCGCGACAAGTGTAAAGTCACGTACACCGATACGGACAGTCTCATTTATTACATCGAATGCGACGACGTATACAATACCATGAAGCGCCACATTAATAGATTTGACACTAGCGATTACACGATCGATAATGCGTACGGTATCCCACTCGCCAATAAAAAAGTTCCGGGTTTGATGAAGGACGAAAACAACGGTGCGATAATGACCGAATTCGTCGGGCTTAGAGCAAAGATGTACGCCTTGCGAGTCGACGGTAAGAAAGATACGAAAAAGGCTAAAGGTGTTAAGAGTAACGTCGTAGCCAAGTCGATAACGTTCGACGATTACACGCGGTGTCTGCGCGACGAAATTGAAATGACGCGACAGCAGGCTTGCATTAGGTCCAAACAACACGAGGTGTACACCGTGTCCGAAACGAAAATCGCTCTAAGTCCGTACGACGATAAACGATACATTATACCCGGTTCCTCCGAGACGCTGTCATGGGGGCATTATAAAATACAATTGTAAATATATATATATATATATATATATATATATATATATATATATATATTATATTTATATATTGTAAATACATTTTTTGGATATTTTGAAAATATTGTATATATATTGTATATATTGTAAATACAGTTGGATATTTTGAAAATAAATGACTCATTTGTATGTATAATATGTTTTTTATATTGTAATAAATTTTTACAATACATTATTCTTGTGTATCCATGAATTGTGCGAATTATCAAATCCTAACCACTTTACATAAACCTCATCCCCCCTCTTGCGCAAAACTTTTTCAACGAGATACACATCGGGATTAGCAACGCGATGTAACTCGTATTCGTAGAAGCCGCCGGCGACGGGGTTTCCGCAGGAATCTTCCAGTAGATACGTCACAGGATTAGTTTTCTGCACTTTGACGATCTTAAACACCTCCGTGGTCCAATTTGGCGTGCTTGTCGGCGATCACGGGGGTAACATCGATGGGTCGCATGCCGATAGTTCGATGCTTTCGCGCGTTGTAATCCGATACGAGACCCGGCAACGAATCGATCCATTTGTAATTTCCATTGCGCGTAAACATTTTCCACATGTCGTTTTTGAGCGTGCGATTGAATCGTTCGACGACCGATGCCTTCATTACGGAATAGGTCGAATAGTGATTGATATTATGTTTCTTCAAGAGTTTCTGCACGTTTGCGTTGTAAAATTCTTTCCCCTTGTCAGTCTGCAGATTTTTCGGACATCTTCCGCCGTCTCGAATTATTTCTGCAATCGCCGTAGTAACCTCGATTCCGCTCTTGGCCTTGAGCGGTACGGCCCATGCGTGCTTGCTCAGCACGTCGATAACGGTGAGTATGTAGTGGTGGCCTCTGTTGAATTGCGTGTATGGACACATCTCGACCACATCCGCCTGCCACAGATCATCATATCCGCGCACTATGACGCGTCTTCGCGTAAAATTTCTTCTCGCAGGAGCGTGTAATTCTTCAACCAGCAGCCGTTTTTCAGCCGATTGCTTCTTACTAGCCATGACGATGACGCGCAACTGAAGCACAGATCAGATGTACGTTCTTATCTATTCGCGATGATTCGCAATTACATCTTGAATCATCTTTTGAAGTTCGTTTAGAGTAATTTGCACGTTATTCTGGAATGCGACCATCTTTCTCTCGATTTCATCCTGTCGATCTTTCAAAATTTGCACGCTCTGCTGCACGTAGCGTTTGTTGGCAGCATCGCTATCATCTACAGGTGGCGCTATCCGTCGAATCTTGCGCGATTTCGCGTCAAAGTCGGTGGCGACCATGCAAAGAGCGTTATCGCGGACGTAACTTCTGATTAATCCGCTCCATTGATAGTACGGTTCCGCACCGCCTCTTCCGAGCGATATACCAAACTTGTTGATCGGCATTTCGACGTTGATTGAATGACTCGTCGACGCGCGATTTAATTTATAATAAATCCATCCTCGCGAAGTTTCTCGATAATCGACAGGATCTCGTTATCGTGACCGTTGTGACCCGCTAGGCGCGAAGCTTCGAGCAATCGGAGACGATCTACAAGCTCGTTGGGATCGTCCCAATAAACATAGTCGATCTTGTTGTCGTTTAATGTCATGGCACGCGGTATACCTTTTCCAGCTTTTTTACCCGAAATCGGCGATGCAATTATATGGCCGATCTTGTTGCCGTTTAATGTCGTGGCGCGTGGTATACCTTTTCTAGCCTTTTTATCCGAAATCAACGGTGCGATTACCTGTGTGTACTGTTGCCATTTAATCGATCGTGAGCATCATGATTGCGTTTATGAGCATTCGTCATCAACAGAATGCTCCTGTACTTTAGCTTGTCGTCCTCCGTGTAGTTCACGTGGGGGAAATTATTGGGAAATTTCTTAAAGATCAACTCGTAAAGACCGCGTGTGCCAGCGTATCGCATACCGTCGATAATTATGTTGTCCGCGTTGTCCACGTCAAAACGTTTATTACCGAGCATCATTCCATCGTTGCTGAAATAAACGCCGTAAACGGTGTCTAAATCGATTTCTCGATCGCCGCTCAGAACTGCTCCGACGTACTTTTGACTCAATGGACCCAAGTGATCTCGCAACGTTTCTCGACCCTTAGATGTTTGCAACTGCTGTCGAACGGACGACACGAGCGAGTCATCCGTGGTTTCGAAAACCTCCTCGTTTGCGAGTGATTCGAGCATCGTGGGTTGTACGGACGGCGCAGAGGTTATCGGTGGTTTATTCAATGGATCTTTCGATCGTTTCGATTTACGCGGTTGTAAAATTTTGGTTATTTCGCTCAAATTAGATGGCACATTTATCGATCGTTTCAACGTAACCGGGGTTGAAGCCATTACAGAGTCGTTAAACGAGGTGTTTGGTCGTTTTCGTTTGAGATTTGGTTCTTCGTCTTCCCACGCCGACGAGGTGTTTGGTCGTTTTCGTTTGAACTTTGGCTCTTCGTCTTCCCACACCGTTTCATTCTCAATCTTCGACACATCAGATTCTTTGCCAACGGTGTTTTCGGCAATCTGCCTTAGAGGCTCGATGATGGGCTTAAAGTGTCTCTCCAACGCGATTTCTTCCTCCATTTTACCGGATTTCAAGGCGTGATACTTTTTGCGAATCGAATCGCTCGTTTTCGCAATTTGATTTGCTATCCTCTCGCGCTCTCTAATCTCCTCGCTGCTGTCCATGTTGTTCAATCGACGCGTCGACAACAACTAGCCACGTTACGGTATCGCAAATTCGTTAAATCCTTTTCTGTATCGACTATTCGAAATCGCGCTGTCCTTGTCTATCACCACGAATCCGTACTTTTGTCGCCAACATGTATGACACAATTTAATGAAATCATCGTAAGACATATCTGTGTTTACGTGATCGTTGTATACGTGTTTCAGATTGGTGCCATCCTGTTTAAACATAATCAATAAATTTGCGTTATCGCGTATAAGATGCTTCGGTATCTTTGCATATGTCTGACAAAGATAGAAGGAGTCAACGTCCGCGTGCCGACCCATTGCAAAGTATTCTCTTATCGTATCCTGCTTGTCGCACACTACGTCATCAAAAATAAAAATAGAATTCGGGAGCGCCTCGCTCGGTGGAATGACGTCACTGTTATTCGAGAACGTAAAGTAGCCAATCTCTTCTATCGGTGTTAGTATATTCTCCAAATATCGATATTTCGGTTGTTGCAACGATTTCGAGTACACGTACACGTTCTCGAAACGTACACCGTGCGGACTTTCCAGCAAGCTTATCAAGACGTTTGTCTTGCCGCAATTCGACGGACCGCAGATGATACCGCGTATAGAAATCGGTAGCATGTCTCCATGTTTGCGTACCTCTTTCGTTAATTGCATCTTATCGTCAAAGTTTGTCACTTTGATCGTCCGCGACTGTCGTACGAACCGCATTTTACCTCCCCTCCACAACGAATGAAATACAGTATCGAGAAAGCTGGCCTATTTATAGAGGCGCGTAGAGCTGAGATGCTCAGTATTTAAAATGTTTTTGCTCGTGTCGGATAACAGCGATATTTACGATTTAACCGCCGAGCAGTTAAAGTATATACCAAAGGTCATTCTACTACGACAGTTTTATAATTACATAGATTATTTGTGGAATAAGCTTCCGGAACATATCAAGGCAGATTCGGAGGTTCAGCAATATCGTCGTTGTTACGAGCATTACAATTTGCCGTGTCAGCGAACGCACGTCGACGGTCCCGCGCCGTTGATAAAGAACTGCGGCGAATGTCACCGAAGATAGGTCGAGGTCTGTTGAATCGCGCGATAAACGCACTTCCGATCGAATTACATATCCCCGGCTATCAATTTTGTGGTCCGGGAACTCGTTTAGAAACACGATTGGCAAGAGGTGATCAGGGTATTAATCCATTGGACGCAGCGTGTCGCGAGCACGACATAGCTTACTCGCGTACCAACGATCCCGTAGAACGACACGTGGCAGACAATATACTCGCCGCGAAAGCGCGAAAACGTGTCACCGCCAAAGATTTGACTCTCGGAGAGAAAGCAGCAGCTACAGCCGTCTGGGCGGCCATGAAGACTAAAACGAAACTCGGTATGGGTTTGAAAACGAAGAAAAAGAAGAAGAACAAGCGAATACTTCCGGTAGCGAAACGCGGCGGTATCCTGCCGATCCTTCCGTTGTTGGGGGTTCTCGGATCGTTGGTCGGCGGAGCGGCGGGAGTCGCAAAGGCCGTGAACGATAACAAAGCCGCGCGGCGTCAGCTGGAAGAGATGCAACGTCACAATCGCGCCATGGAAGGTCACGGACTTTATCTCGCTCCGTACAAACGCGGACGGGGAGTCTCGAGAAAAAAAAAAAAAAAAAAAAACGTCGAAGAGACGCTAAAAATCCCCAAGGGTGTAACTACCAACGTACAACTGCAACAATTGGCAAAACGTATGCGCATTCCATATTTTAGAGGTATTTTCATGCGCGACTCGTTACCGATCGGCGGTGTACGTCGAAACGAGAGTGGCATCGTGAATTTGGATAACGCTGAGGGACCGGGTACTCACTGGGTGGCGTACGCGAAGAGGGGAGATCGTGCCATATATTTCGATAGTTTTGGCAATCTTCGACAACCGAGAGAATTGGCGCAGTATCTGAAGAACAATGTAATAGAGTACAATCGCACGCCTTATCAACGATACGATCGGATCAGAGCAATTGCGGACAACTGTGTCTGCGCTTTCTACAGACGGTTGACAATCAATTTAAAGACCGGCGTTACGCTGTTTAATCTCAGTATTCATTCAAACATGTCACTGACATTTACGCTCACTGGCAAGAGCAGCATCCTCGCGGTAAGCTACTTTCCCGCCGTGGATTTGAGCGATGGCGATTACGAGCTCGGTCTGACAGATTTTGAAACCTATCACACGATACCGAATGTAAATTCGTCGAACAATAAATTCTACTATGACGACGACGACAAGGAGATTACCATTCCCGAAGGATCGTATGAACTGCGTGATATAGACATGTATCTGAAACGCGCCCTTTTATGGACCCACTCCAATAATGTCTCGACAAACGAAGATGGAGAGCACCCATTGATTATTATTCGGGCTAATAACAATACGATGAAGAGCGAGATCAAGTGCGCTTATCGGATAAATTTCAAAAAACCGAACAACATTGGATCGCTGCTGGGATTTTCAACGAATCGCGTGCTGGAGTCGCGACAATGGCACGAATCGGATGTTCCGATAAATATCATCAACGTAAACATCATTCGCATAGAGTGCAACGTGACCGCAGGTGCGTACAGCAACGACAAGTACGTGCACACGATACACGAGTTTTCACCGAGTGTGCCTCCAGGATATAAGATATCGGAAACGCCGGCACAGATCATTTACCTTCCGATCATCGTCCGGAGCATTTCGGACTTGACGCTTCGCGTCGTGGATCAGGACGGTCGATTGATTGATTTTCGCGGAGAGGAGATCACCGTTAGACTGCACGTACGAAGACGACAGCGGTAACGTGAGATGCTCGTACTGAACGAAGCTGAGCAGGTGCAACAGACGAGAATTAATTAGAGAGACAATCCGATCGCCAAAGAAGAAACTCACTGCGTCGAACGTTGAATTTTTGAAGTCATTGGGTTTTGTCGTACGAAATGGCTAATATCTTAAACATTGGAGGTGAACCGATCTTTGACGATAGCATCGTCAAGATTGAGACACACACGTACAATCCGTACGCCAACACGACGTTTGGACACAACGATGAGATAAGAATACCCATACAACAGCAGGATTTATACACATTGCCGTGCGAGAGCTTTCTCTACGTTGAAGGAAGATTGACGATAAAGAAAAGGAATGACGACGAGTCTCAGGCAACGCTTGCGAATAATTGCGTAGCGTTCATGTTTGATGAAATTCGATTTGAGCTCAATGGCGTGGAGATTGATCGCAACAGAAACGTTGGAATAACCACTACCATCAAGAACTACGTATCGCTATCGTATAACGAATCTCTACTCATGCGGAATGCTGGATGGGACGTTACATCGAGCATATCGGAAGGATACTTCAGCTTTTGCGTACCGCTCAAGAAGTTGCTGGGCTTTTGCGAGGATTACAAACGCGTGATTGTTGACGGTCGTCAAGAAATAATTTTGATACGAGCGCGTAACGATAACAATTGCATTGTAGGAAATCCGGCGACGGAGCCGGAAATTGAATTGTTTAAAGTACAGTGGCGAATGCCTCACGTTACATTAAACGAGATCAATAAGCTATCCATGCTACGGGCCTTGGAAAGCGGGCGATATCTTAGTGTTAGTTTCCGTTCGTGGGATCAGTATGAGTACACCATGTTGCAGAGCACGACCAAGCATTCGTGGGCCGTCAAAACGGCGACTCAGCTGGAGAAGCCGCGGTATGTTATCTTTGCGCTGCAGACCGGCCGCAAGAATATCATGTCGCGAAATGTTAGCGTATTCGATGACTGTAACTTGACCAACGTGAAACTTTATCTAAACTCCGAATGTTATCCGTACGATGACATGAATCTGGATTTTGGCAAAAATCGATACGCCGTCCTTTTCGATATGTACGCGCGTTTTCGTAAAACTTATTACGGATATGATGACAGTAATACGCTTTGCAGCGTGTATACATTCCTGACAGATGGACCTTTTGTTTTCATCGATTGCTCGCGACAAAATGAATCTGTCAAGAGCGCCACCGTGGATGTGCGAATAGAATTTGACTGCAAAGAGAATGTACCGGCAAATACTACCGCCTATTGTCTCATCTTGCATGATCGCCTAATCGAATACTGTCCGTTGTCGAACGTAGTGCGCAAAATCATGTAAATTGCAATATCAGCAGATATTGCGATATAAGAGGCATAGATGTATCGCTAGTTCACGCATATACTTTCCACGCGAGACGAGTTGTCACATGGGTTCGTGGCGCGCTTTACAAGCTCGTTTATATGTATACATAATGAATTAGACAGTGCTCGTAATTAATTAGTGTTTATTATGTGTATTAATTTTACAGCGGATACATTCTACGCATAATCCATGTAACCGCAGGGGGGCGATATACAATAAAAAGAATTGGAGGAGACCCATTTTATGTATTACTAGATGACATAAAATATGTGTATTCAGGAAATTAATAGAGAATATATAATGTTTCATTATGTATATACATAAACGAGCTTGTAAAGCACGCCACGAACCCATGTGGCACCTCGTTTCGCGTGGAAAGTGTATGCGTGAACTTGACATATATATTAGTCATTTATGCCTTCCAATACTCAAAATAGCTGCTATATTTTCCAAACTTTTTTTGTTAATAACTTTTTAACGAATAACGACCGCCGGCTAAAACCTTCTGAAGGTCACTCAGGAGGGTGACCTTGACAACATATGTCAAGGTCAAGGTCATTGGCGAGTGGGGTATTAATATGCATATTTACCTATATTTATATTATTGTTTACACAGAATAAAATAGATAAAATGGATCTCACAGAACAGCAGTACATGATCGAAGGTGTAATATACAACATTACGACGACATCCGAGATGCATAAGAGAATACGAAATGGTAAGTTAAGTAGTAGAGTATTTTATTGAACTAATTTTATTATTGAACTAATTTTGTCTTTGTCTAAAAATGTACTAAAAATGTAATAAAAATGTAATAAAGTATTTAATGCAATGTTTAATAAAACAGCTTGTTGAGCTCGTTGAGCTTCCATTTTATTCGTTGCTAATACTACTTTTTCACGTTCCAAATCGTTCAACCAGAGTAACTTACTCTGGCTTACTCTCTCCCCCACTACCTTGGGTTCTTTAGAGTTGACGGAGTAGAGTTTTGGAACGCAGCCCATAGCACGTCGGAGACAGTCGGTCAATTATTTTCTAATTGGCCGACCAGCTGCGCATGTTCTTTCACGGGAGCACTTCTTCCGCGCAAAAAGCGCACGGGTGTGTTACGCAGGAAAGGGTGTCCTTTCGACACACGGTGAGCCCGGAGTCTGAATACCGTGCGATGTTCCGGGCCCCTGGTACACCAGAGACTGGTTGCCAGAGGGGTGGGTTTTTAGTGGGTGCAAGCCCCACATACCTCTGAGAGATCGGCTCTCAGTGCGGCATGTATAAGTCCTCCCTTTGAGGAGGGCATCATGCATAGGCATTTTCCCATCCTGTGCAAAATAGGTCAGTGCAGACAGTGCGTTTAGCGCGTTCAGCGCTCGCGCTGTCAGTCAATTATATAACCTAGAAATATATATTGTGCAACACCGTAGTCTCTCATCGTTAAATAAATTGTTTAATTCCGAATATCGGTCGTGTCACGCAAGAATTGAAGTGCCACGAAATTAGGATAGGCGTCACAAGAGATCAGCGGGTTGGATTTATCAGTGTAATGACAGTCGTGACCGTCGTGACAGATAGTCATCATCAATATTAATATATATTGACTGCAGAGACCTGACACCAAGGAGATCTTTAAGAAGGAAGGTGTATCCAAAATCGCACACGTATGTACGTATATGCTGTCTTGTAAATTGTATAAAAGTTGAAGAGAACGAGAAAGTGTTATGTAGCGCAATTTGTATTGTAGGCAAATTATATGCTAAAATATTAGTTGAATCGAGTCTATTATTACCCATTATTATGATAGATATTGATTTTATACCTTCGTGTCTGGAAATATTAATTATTTACGAAATTAGCAATAACAATAAAATAAATTTTGTAAATATGTAATATAATGGCATCATTTCTTCGATTCCTTTGAAATTTACAATTTTTGTGTATTTTGCGTAGTAAAAAAGATTCTGCGAAGGAAAATCATCACTCATGTTCCGTTTGTTTCTAATTAATACTTAAAATATCAGTAATGATGTCAGTAAGTAAGGATAATTAAAACGATAATTTATGCATATGTATTTCGCTTCTTATTTCAATTAGATCAAATCATGTTATTTACAACTTCAATATAGTTGTCTGATTGATATATTTGTGGCGGTACGCGCCACCAATAATACACGCCCGCGCGGTATCTGCATTACCGGCAGTTCGCGTCGACGCCGCTAGGCGTCGCATCGCCGGGGCATCTTCTCGAGTTCTAAGTTTCGTCTCGACCGCTATATAAGGGAACCCCCTACGGGGCCTGACAGATCTTACAAATCTCAATTTTTGGGGCAAATTGCCCGTCGGCAGTAGTGCGTGAAGTGCTTTCAAGCACACACAAAAGCTCACCGACGAACACAGGCGCTTGGTCGCCCAACGGAGGCGCGAGACGCCGGCACGAGGCGCGAGTCGCCTGCCAGCCAACCAACGGCGCTTGGTCGCCCAACGGAGGCGCGAGACGCCGCCACGAGGCGCGAGTCGCCTGCCAGCCAACCACGGCGCAGAGTCGCCCAACGGAGGCGTGAGACGCCTGCCAGACCACGGCGCCTGGTCGCCCAACAAAGGCGCAAGACGCCCGCACGATCAAACTCTTCAGTGAGGAGGAAACTAGACGTTTAGTCAAGGAGCGGTCAAAACATGGCGACCCTACTAGGCGTCAGCGGACACAGCCCTTGCCTCTGCAGGTCGTCCTAAGCAGGAAGCGCAATATAGCTCTCTCCTCCTGTACATCTTCGGTGACGAGCACATCGCCGACACACGAGGCGACGCCTCCACCACCGAAACGCCACCAGGCGCAAAGACCTAGCAGACCGAAGGCCAAAACACACACACGACGCCGTCACCTCTACGCAGGACTTGGTGCCGGGGGCACCCTCCTCACGTTCAACGGCTACACAGACGAGCCCCAGGAGAACTCAGGTTGACGTCCCCACCCAAACCAAATACAGGAGAGGTTGCCTAGTCAAATATCGACGTAGACACTGACATACAAACACATGTAAATAATGTAAATATATGTATATACGTTGAAACATAAAACTCGAGTCACATTCCTTCTCTGCCTCCGTGCGATTCACAAAACCTTGGGCCAACTCCTACTCACGCACCAGTAGCGGACTAAGATATATAATAAAGCGGTAGCAGACTAAGGTAGAATACCGTATAGCTATAAGTAGTAACGCCCATATATTATATTCAGTATGGGCGTCGCTCGCCACTTATAGTTGGCTTCGCTTGTGTTCTTCCTCATTCTTCCAAGAACTGTCCTGGCAGTCGGATAGGCTCCCCGAAGACTAGATCGGCTGGAGTCGCGCCTAGATCTTCCTTTCATGCGGCTCGGATCCCCATCAGCATCCTTGGAAACACAGATCCAGGCGCTAACCAAGCAGGTAGCAGCCCTGACGACGCAATTCTCCAAGGAGAAGAAGCGGTGGAGAGATGACCGGTCCCGCGACAGAGAACAAAACCGCAGCCGCAGTCGCAGCCGCAACCGCAGCCACACCAGAGGATTTACAACGGAGCACTGCTTCTATCACCGAATCTTCAAAGACAAGGCACGGAAGTGTGAGGAACCGTGCACAAGAAGGAATAATCCGGCCATCAAAGAGCCCATGGGCAGCGCCACTGCATATGGTCCCCAAGAAAGCGGACCAATAGAGAGCGTGTGGAGACTATCGCCCAGTAAACAGACGGACAAAACCGGACAGATACCCGGTACCACACATCGAGGACTTCTCACAGTCCCTCTACGGGAAAACCATTTTTTCCACGATAGACTTGGTCAGGGCGTACAACCAAATACCAATCAACCCGGAGGACATACCAAAAACGGCCATCATCACACCATTCGGCCTATACAAATACGTATACATGCCGTTCGGCCTAAGGAACGCCGCACAAACATTCCAGCGTTTCATCAACGAGGTATTGCAAGGATTAGACTTCTGCTATGCATACATAGACGACATCCTCATAGCATCTAACTCAGAAGAAGAGCATCAAGATCACCTCAGACAACTGTTCAAAAGACTACAGTAGTACGGAATAAAAATCAACCCAGCAAAATGCGTATTGGGAAAGAAGGGAGTGAAATTCTTGGGATACAAAGTATCAGCTGAAGGCACAACTCCGCTACCAGAGAAAGTGGAGGCCATAAGGAACTTTTCAAAGCCGCAAACGATGAAACAGTTACGCCAATTTCTAGGAACAATAAACTTTTACCGCCGGTTTATACCAGGAGCAGCCAGGGACCAAGCCCTACTGAACGAGATGTTCAAAGGACCCAAGACTAAAGGCAAGGCACCAGTCTCATGGACCGCAGAAACGGAAGAAGCTTTCTTGACCTGTAAGAACAGCCTTTCATGAGCAACGGTGCTAGCACATCCAGACCCAAAAGCAGAACTCACAATGACAACGGACGCCTCCGACATGGCAATCGGAGCAGTCATACAGCAGAGAACAAACAAGGGTTGGCAACCACTGGCTTTCCTGAGCAAGAAATTAAGCGACGCCCATAACTGGTGACCCCGACGTGATCGGTGTGGCGCTCGCAGCCGCCGCATTCAGTATTAATAGTAATAGTCCTTGCAGTTCAAGATGAAATTGGTAATGTAAATACATGGCCCAAATTTTTCGAAAAACGTTTTGGGATAAAAATTTAAAAGATTACAATTAAACAGACAACAGTTTGTGCTTTTGGTTAAAGCAGAGAATATCTGTATTTATGCTTTCTACTGTTCTCTGTTTTAACAAAGATTATAATTTTAAAATATATAATTGAATGAAGTTGTAAATAACATATAATCTAATAGTAAGAAAGCGAAATATATATATTCATAAATTATTATTTCTTTACTTACCGGCATTGTTATATTTTAAGTATTAATTATAAACAAACAGAACATAAGCAACAATTTTCCTTCTGAGAATCCTTTTTACTATTCAAAATACACAAAATTTGAGACTTTCAAAGGAATCAGAGAGGGTACCGTTATTCTACATATTTACCTAAAGTTTTATCAAATTAGCAAATTAGTAATTAGTTACAAAATATTACTAATTACGTAAAAATGAATAATATTTAGGTATAAGTAAATTACGCATTACTTAAAAAATTGGTAATTCGTCAGAGAAAAATTTCTAGTTACGTAAAAATAAGTATTTAGTAAGGCAAAAATAAATTAATTTCTTTTTGTAAATTGATAAATAGTAGAAGTAAATTCTTTGTTATTAAAATAATTAATAGTTTGTCAAAAATAAATTACTACTTATTTGAAATTAATAACACTGGTTTACAGCCAAAATGTACATTCAATGCCACTATTTTTTTCCTATGTATTTTGGCCCGCTAAACTCGAAAATCACATAGAAAAATTTTTTTATGGATTGGTTTTCGAGATATGAATTTTTGGATTTTTTTGGAGCAATTGCTCATAACTCCGGTATTTATCCATAGATTTTCTTCATCAATAGCTTGTTTTCTTCGTAAAAGTACGACCTATACGTAAACAATAAGAAACTGGACATAATTTGACGTTTTCTATTTTTGCATGGCGATAGAGTGAATTTTCTATTTTTAAAATAGAAAATTTTTTAAATAGAAAATTCACTCTATCGCCATGCAAAAATAGAAAACGTCAAATTATGTCCAGTTTCTTATTGTTTACGTATAGGTACTTTTACCAGTGTAATTTATTTTCATCTAAATTCACGTAGGGGAGACCGGGGCACAAGAGGCAAGTTGGCAATGCGTTCCGTTTATGTATTTATAGCGGAAAAAACAATAGAAAAGTTACCACAAAATATCTATTTTATGACATAGGTACTTTTCCCAAAGTTTTATTTAAATCAAACAAGTATTACAATAGAAAAAGAGAAAACTCTAATTCAAGAGATGGCAAGTAAATTTTCGAGCGTTTCAAAATATCATATTAATGTTCTTCAGCTTGAGAAGTAAATCAAAGTGACGTATCATTAGTTAAAAGAAACGTTTCTGAAACTATACGACATGTTATTTTGAGGAACAACAATAATTTATTGTAATAAAATGACTGAAATCAAACGTATGTAGGGATGGGGTATATTGGCTCATATCAAGGCACGCTTAGCTTGACTTGTTGTTGCCGCGCGCTTGAGACCTGTGTGAGTATGTGATTTTTGCTACCTACAATGCTGATAGAAGCTAGATATTACGACGCTATTTCTCACGGTCTCGCTATCCGAAGGAGGGCAGTCGCGGATTTACGAAACGCGAAGTTAGGTTGAGAGACGGCAAGGTAACGCAAGCAGATGCCCGCAGATAATTGCCAGATAAACTTAATAAAATGGGAGCGACTATTCGCACCATCGTACAATACCTTAGCAGCAATACCTAACGCGATACCTCAGGGCGTAGTTTCTTTTTCCTGGAAATTTGGAGAGGAGGCGTAATGCAATTAATTATACACAACTTAACAGAAATATAATAATAATATATTTGAAATCAATCAGGAACAGATATAGTATAGTTGAAATTAGAAAAAGATATAGTATAGTTGAAATCAGAAAAAGAAACGCAAGGATATCAGGAAAGATGTGCGGACAAATATAAATGCGGCGGACCGCCCTTCACACGAACGCGATATTCAAAATCCCGAAGGATACACAACGAGCCTACCGCGCAATACCGACTAGTTTTTACGCATATTCCCGAATCCAACGCAATAACGGCCATACGCGAAGACGCGATAACATTCAGCACGAAATACCGAATACGCACTAACGAATTCAATGGCAGACACACGAAGACTCGATTCACAATGAACCACGCAACTGTACCAAATTTACTCGCACCTACTGACGAGTACTCGAGCCACCACGATTCACGTACGACGCAATAACTGCGGGCGACCTCGCCGTGTGGACTCTGCCGACAGGCGATCGTCCTCGCAAATGATATCTACCTTCGGCGGGCGATTTCACCTTGCCGAACTCTCGGCAGACGATCGTCCTTGCCTTGGATATCTCTCAACGCAAAACGACCCGAATCGTGGACGATTCCGCGGCCGGCCACGCGAATCCCGAAATTCCCTCGAACCCGGAGATTCCACGGCCCCGCGCCAATCCCGACGACTCTACGGTTCTACCCAACGCAAGACACAATATTCGACTTCCTCGCGGACTCGAGTACTTTACGATTTAACTACGAAACCGAGTGCCATTCACAATACATTGCCACTCGCGAAACATATTTTCACTAAATTACCGCGTGACCGCTCGAATCCGCAACACGAATTGCGCGATCGTGACTCTAACATTAACCACAATTAACAGACGTATTCAACACGATACCGGATACGCCGACTGTCGGCCGTGACGGTGTTCCCGGGGAGGGCCTATGTGATCTTTACTTACTGGAGGACTCGTTCTCGGCGGGGCCCCTTCGTGGATTCCCAATTCACAGATAACAGAGAGCGCAAGGTAGCGATGGGCGCTCATTCTCCAGATAATAGATAGATAAGGTAATCAAAGGTACCCTACAACGCGATAGACCGGGGCCATCGCCTTGAAAGAGTCCTCACGCCAGAGTAGTGACCTTACAATGCGGATGTCGTCTCCAATCGTCCGGATCGCAGCCCAAGATGATGGGCCTCACTCGGTCCGGCACGACAGTGAGGAGACAATGGCCCGCCGGGATCGCGCCGGTTCCCCGCGCCTGCGCAGTGGCGCACCGCTTGTAGTGTCCGCCGATCCGAGCGCGCTCCCATGCGCCTAGCGCCGCTCCTTCCTGCGGCGCGGCTCGAACTAACTTCGCCTCGGCGCGGCCCCTTTAAATAATCCGGCTGTCCGGGCCGCTATGTGGCCGGCGTTACGTGGGCCAGGCTGGCTGGGCCATGGCCACGTCCACCGGCAGCCCCTCGGAGTGGCGACCACAGGGCCGTACGTTCCCTGGGCCGTGACGCTGCATCCTGGTTTCCAACACTTCGTCAGGGCATCCCCCGGAGTTCTTCAGTTTCTAACTTCTGCGGTGGCCGAGCTCGGGATCGGATCTCGTACGGCGGCCTTTTACGTTGCTCTTGCGGGGAGGTCCGGGCGTGACCCGACTGACAGCCACGTCCCTCGATCGTCTCCTTAGCTGTGTCTTCCGATTCCTCCCTCGTGGCGACTCGAGGCCGTTACACAGTGACCCGGTCACCACCGGCAATCCCCTTAAAATAATATCAGTAACGCTAACTAATTAATACGAATTCCCCCGAAGCGGCGCAATTGCCCTCCCCCGCTTCGAGCGAGAAAGCACCCCCGAATTTCCCCTCGGCCGAGCCCGTCCGGGTAGCAGACGCGACTTGTCACGTCACAATATATATTTATATCAATATTTTTATGTTGAAGAAAGCTACATCTAAAATAGTTTGCAATTGTTTTTCTGCAACAGCATTTTGCTATTCGATCATTACAAAATAACTTTAAAAGATACAATCTTTATCAAGAAGTACATATCCGTTACCGGTTTGGGTTTCTATTACGTTTTCATTAATTTAACATAGACTTTTGTCGCATAGCCAACTTACCCTACTTATCGGGGCAAGTTGGCTAAGATGCAGCATGTTCGTATTTCACTTATTAAAAAAAAACTATACAGTATACAGGAGCGTTCCTGGCATGAAAATGTAGAGAAAAGTTCTCTTTATCACATTAGTACTGTTTAATCATGATAATTAGTTGTTTAAAATGTTACGTCAGAACCCCCGGAATTTAGGTACATTGGTTCGACGGATAGCGAAGGAAAGGCTATCCGAGGGAGGGGGTAGAGGAAGACGTAACGAGATCTTTATGGTATCTCGGGTTCACGCTGGAAGGGCGCGTGCCTCGAGCCGAATGCACTTTTCGGGAAAACTCTAGTCGTGGGTCAACGTCCAGAAGGGACGCTATTACGCCTACTGAGAGTTTTCGTGCACTCGCGGTCCTGTTTTCGGTCAAGGATAATATCCCTATTACCGGGGATCGGACCTTGTGCGATTTAGAGAGGTAGTGAGGTGTGAGGTCTTATTTATAAATGAATAAACATTGAGTTTATTTTAATCAGATAATTAGAACATTTATTATAAAAGGAATAAAACAAATATCTTTACAAATTAAAGAAACATTATTGTATATAATAATACGTGGAAGTGTGGTGTGTGAGTGTGTGGATTGAGATTTGTTCTAAGATCGGGGAGGATTTTTATAAAGATCGGTATTCTGCTCGTCAACGACATTTGGTGAGTAGATTGTGAAGAATAAGTGTTGACTATGTATGTGTGAAAACGAGGGTATATAAAAACGAGGGTTCAAACATTAATTTGGTAACATAGTTATCGGAATAAAATATTTAAATTTATTCTAGAGAAATAGTCATTTATAAATTCATGGTTACGTAAGGGGCTATGATTACGATACAATGGTTGATTAACGGTTAGTTATAAATTTATACATTCATACACTATTTCTATAGTAGGGGATAGGGATCGCGGGGAGGATTCCTCGAGTACTTCGATACTTGAGTCGGAGAAGGAGGGAGAGGGTGATCGGTCACGATAGAGGGTAGTGGAGCTAGAGGGGGAAAGAATTCCGTCGAAAGGAACAGGGGAGAAGTTGCAGGGTGATCTCTCCCGGAACTCCGCAAGTTCCTCGGAAGGAACTGGAGAGTAGGAAGGTTCAAAAAGAGGGGAAGATTCTGGGGTATCGGGGAACACCCGATACGCAAGGGAACAACAGGCAGGCGAGGGAGATGGGGAAGAGGGAGAATCGGGGATAGCGAGTTCGATATGCGGAGACCGTTCGCGTCTCAGAAATGAAGCTAGGAGCTGTCGCTCCACTATGCGGGCGCGCCTGTTCCGAATTAGCCGATTGCGGATGGTTATTCTCAAAGACTTGCGGCGGTGAATTTTTGACTTCACTAAAATTATTTTGTGATTTTGAATTAAAAAAAAAAGGGGGAGTTTTAAAGACGATTATATATATATATATATATTTATATATATATGTGTTCTCGTGTATGGTATTTACACATATATATATATACTAGCTTTTCGGCCCGCGCTTCGCGCGGGCCTCGAAGCTATTGTATTTTCGGCCCGCGCTTCGCGCGGGCCTCAAATAGATCTACCTATATATTAATTATATATGCTTTAAACTCACCCATTAATTTGGAACACTAAATTTGATATTTTTTCTTCTTAAACTGTAATCTACATCTTCTACATCGTCTGTGTGTCTGTCTGTCTGTATGACTGCGAATTACTCATTCGTTAGTAGATCAAATTACAATTGAGAGAAAGGCGCGGAGATCCATCCTTTTTTTTACTCTTATTTTAATAATAATTTTTAATTTAAATACATTTTTTTTTATTTTTAAAAAGTTTCAATTTTTTAACGTGAATTTTTTAATATCCGTAAATTTTGAGATATTGGGCCTCCTTTTTTTTTTTTTTTTTTTTTTTTCGTTGGAGGAGGAAAATGCCTAATGCATACCCTAGGGCCGGTCCCTAGGGTTATGCCGGGCTTGCACCGGCTAAAAACCTCCCCCGGCCCCCACCAAGTGATATTGAATTACCATTTAAGCTTAAAAGGCGACAGTTTCCAATACGTGTGGCATTTGCAATGACAATAAATAAATCCCAAGGACAAACATTAAAAAAGGTAGGGATATATTTACGAAATACAGTATTTGCACATGGACAACTCTATGTAGCATTTTCAAATGGTTTTTTATTCCTCATCAGATCTCTTAATAATTTATCGACTGCTGTTAAAGCTTGTCCTACAGTCATGCTCACTTCATCCCATATTATTAGTTTCGCAGAGATTAATTGTCTTGCTTCCTGCGTATTTCCTCTGATATTTGATTTCGTTCTCTCGTCTATTGGTATTGTTAGTTTGAACAAACTGTGATATGTTCTTCCTCCCTTTAGAAGTGTTGCTGCTATGCCTGTTGATGCACATGGTAAAACCACCTCATTTCTTCCTCTGATTACACTTAGTAATGTATTAAACAGGTATGTTTTTCCACTTCCAGCAAATCCGTCTATAAAAAATAATCTTTTGACCTCATTTTCATTTTCAATTGCTCGCATTACTAATTCGTACACGTGCTTTTGCTCTGCATTTAATATCAATAATAAATCTTCTCCTCTACTTCTTTCTTCATCTAAATTATATTCTGTTTTAGTAATTTTCAATGACTTTGGTTTTGGCAATTTGAAGTTTATGCATGAAGTTCCATTATTTCTCATAATTTCCTCGATATAATTCATAGCTATATTTTCTGGATTATTCATATTTTTGTGTACATAATCTTCAATCATTGCGTCTTTATATTTATTCCAAAGTGTTGGTACATCTATAGGCGTTCCATATATGCAAATATAAGCAAACAGTTCTCAAATCTATGCATGAAGATTCAGTCAATTAATTTCCGAAAAATTTGAAAAATTTTGTAACCGATTTCTAAAATGATCGGTAACAAAAAATTATACACTTTATAGCATTCCCCACAAAATTCTACCCCTGTTTCATATACAATTCTTTAAAATTCAGTCGATTATTTCCCGAAAAATTAAAAAAATTTAAAAAATCGGTTTCCAGAAAATCGGTAGCGAAAAACTATACACTTTATGGCACTCCCCGGGAAATTCTACCCCTATTTCATGTACCCTTGATAAAAATTCGGTCCACTAACGAATGAGTAGTTCGCAGACAGACGGACGGACGGACGGACGGACGGACGGACGGACAGACAAACAGTCGCGTTTTATATAATAGGATGTATAGGATGTATGTAGATAATCGAGCGGGTATCTCGGACTTGCTGTTGACGGCTGTGATCGGGGAGTCTTTGAGGTGACTGCGGCGGATTCTTCCTGAGGTAGGTTTGGCTCGGTTCTGTGATGTGTCTTGACGCGCACAGAATCGACTCGCGACGCGCCAGAAATCTGGTTTCACTTGAGGAATACAGCTGGATGATAATTGACAAGTACGGCTAGTAAATATAATTTCAAACGTCTCGGACTGGATCAGAAGTGGCTCCAAGTGCGCAAAGTCGCGATTTTTATACAAAATTAAGGAGGCGGGATTATGTTTTAATCCGATTTGATTGGGTGGAGTTCTCTTCTGATCGTGACGTAGGTTTCAATTTTCCGCCTATCTCGTGGCGAGTTTCCCCAAAAATCGTCATTGCCTATGAGCAATTTCTAATTAGCGGCTATTCATTGGCGAGTACGTTATCATCTTGCCCTTTGACAGTCCCTTCCAGAGGCTTAACTTTATCAATCGCCGCGAGGCGTGAGCCTTAGGTCAAATCTGCGTTTCACGGAAAAGCGTGAGATTAGCCCATCCGTGACCCGAGAGGTCACCCAGATCCTTATGGCGTTATTAATTTATTGCGCCCTATTTCAAGATAATTGAAATTTCGTGGTTCATTTCGTGGAATTGAGATGGAATGCGACAAACAAGTCTATAATTTGCCTATTTTATTAGGCTCGAGTCTTCTGGAAGGTTTCGTCATTTCTTATTTAATGAGCGATGACAGTTGGAGTGCATCCGCTTCGTCAATTGATAACCGCTATTTTATGGTTTCCGTATGTTTCGTGTGGTGAAATGGGTGATTCCACGAAAGAAAGAAATCGTGGAGTCAACAGGACGTAACAAAAACTCAAATGGCGAAATTGTGAAAACAGTGCCAACGAGCCCCGGTCTCCCCTAATTAGACTTTCTCTGACGAATTACCAATTTTTTAAGTAATGCGTAATTCATTTTTACCTAAATATTATTAATTTTTATGTAATTAATAATCTTTTGTGACTAATTTGCTAATTTGCTAATTCAAGAAAAATTTAATTTGTTGTTATTGCTAATTTTGTAAATAATTAAAAAATAAAAAATGGAAATTTTTGCCGACCCCTGCTTAACACTGCAAAATACGTGATATCAGTACAAAATTATCTTTTTCAAAAAAGATAAAAAAAGGCGCCAAGTACATACGTATTTTGTAAATCCTATCCAAAAATCCAATCTAAGTAGTTGTAACTTTAATTTCTCCTTAACAAAATTAATATATCTCAAAATTGCGTTACTTAACTCTACCTAAGTAATATATTTCAAAAAAATATATGAAATCTTTAAATTGCGCCAATTACAAAGAGAATATATATGTTGCTTTGAAAAATAATTGTTGTGCAACTACTTTTAAAAATAAAACCCAAGTGGTACATATCTTTGTACATATCTTTGTGTTCCCATTCAAGGATCTTCCTATTCCAACTTAACAAGTGGTAGTAGCTTTAATTATCCTTAACAAAATTATAATATTATAAAAAATCATTTTAATCACAAAGACTTAAAGAGGTAACAGTACAAAATAAAAATATTTAATTAAAATAAAATAAATGAATTTTTCTTGTAAAAAAACTTGGCGCTGCTAGACCTCGAAATTAATAAAGTACTGAAATTTTTGATTGAATAAAAAAACAATAAACATAATTTGGGGAAGAATGTGATGGGAGTAAATAAGCAGTATAATTGCACAGCGCAATTATTTTTCAAAGCAACATATATATTCTCTTTGTAATTGGCGCAATTTAAAGATTTCATATACTTTTTGAAATATATTACTTAGGTTGAGTTAAGTAACGCAATTTTGAGATATCATCTTTTCGTGAAAGGAGGGAAAATGTTCTCAAAAATTGATTTACGCGACGCATATAATCAAATCCGGATGAACAAAGACTCGCGAGATTTATCTGTATTATATCGACGCATGGAGGATTGTTCAAACCGAAAAGGGCAATGTATGGTAATGCCTCGGTTCCGGGATTTTTTCAAAGAGAAATGAATGCAAAATTAGAATATTTAGAAAGTGTAGGAATACTGTTAGATGATGTGATGATAACAGGAAAAACATTAGAAGTCCATAAAAAAGAAAGATTGTTCGAAGTACTGAAGATTCTCAAGGCTAGTGGCTTAATACTCAATAAAAAAAAGTGCATATTTTTTGAAAAAAAGATAACATACCTTGGCTATGATATAGATGAAACACAGGTCTACATAAATAAAAATATAAAATTCAATGCATAGAGAATACGCCGAGTCCGCAAAATCAAAAACAACTAGCTTCCTGGTTGGGATTTATAAATTTTTATGCACAATTCATTGAGAACAGGGCGCACTTATTAAGACCGTTGTACGACTGTGCAAAAGCGACCGATTTTGTGTGGACACAAGAGTGCGAAAATACATTTAAAAAAGTAAAAGAAGTGTTATGCTCAGATAAGGTACTCGCACATTATGATTCAGAAAAAAAGCGTATTTAATGTGCGACGCAAGCACGTATCAGCGATTTTGGCAATCGAAACGGAACACGGAGAAAAACCCGTAGCATATGCATCCAAATCCTTAACTAAACTGCAACAAAATTACTCATAAATTGATAATGAAGCCTGTTGAGGATGTTTCTCATCTCGTATTTTATATTCCTGCCAAAGGATTCGTTGGCGCGATGAGACTTTCTGTTTTTGCGATTGCAAGCACTGTATTGTATACTTACGCGCCACCTATTCTCTCTCGCGAGCGCCCCCCCCCTTTTTCCTTCTTCGCGCGTAGCGTAGCATGGCTGCACTTCGTCGTTCACCGCACACCGAAGCACTTGTCGGTCCCTTAGTGCGTGTATAATCTTTTCTTACATTATACTTCTTTATTCACAAAAACACTGTGCATCTCGTTATTTGACAACCTCAACAGGTTATGGGACCACATCCGCACATGAACCTGAAGAAAATATCTCGTATATTTCGGTAGTGAACTGTTGCGTTTCTGTAAGAAATGGCTGACTCGATCGACTTGAGAAGCATCGCAAAGTTCGACGGAACAAATTTCCAAGCCTGGAAATTCCAAATGAGGGCGATGTTCATTGCAAAAGGATTGACGGACATTGTCACGGGCGAGAAGAAACGTCCTGAAGAGGGACAAGTGGCACAGAGAGACGACTGGGATAAAGGTAACGCGAAGGCCATGGTAATCATGTCGTCAACAATAGAGACATCACAACTTGAATATCTATTGACGTGTGAGACAGCAGCTGAAATGTGGAGTAAACTGAGTGCCGTGCATGAGCAGAAAAGTGACTCGAATAAACTCTTTTTAATGACACGGTTTCACGAATACAAAATGGCGCCAAATGATAGCGTTGTGCAACACGTAGCAAAAATAGAAAACATGGCGCGCCAATTATGCGATCTCGGTGAACGTATCTCGGATGTTACAATTATGGCGAAGATACTGGGAAGCCTGCCCGCCAAATACAGCGCATTAATTACTGCATGGGACAGCGTGGATAGCGAACAGCAAACGCTAGATAGACTTAGACAGCGTCTCATCAAGGAAGAAGGAAGGCTCGGCTCGGTCGAAGAAGCGTGTGGCGCCCTTGCCGCCATGAGTGTAAAACCAAACAAGATGCGACCGAAGGTAACGGAGAAAAGAGAACAACAACGCCATAAGGACACAAAGGACGTCGAATGTTTCTACTGCCATAAACAAGGACACTACATGAGAGATTGTCGAAAGAAAAAGAAGGAAACAGAAGAACGAGGAAACAAACATAAGGAAAAGCAGAAGAACAGCGACGCAAATAACGAAGCAGCTTTTTCAGCAGAGGTTATGGAAAAGGAAATCTTGAATTCTACGATGGAAGACATGTGGATCCTCGACAGCGGTGCATCTAAGCACATGACATTCCGCTCTGACTGGATGTCTGATTTACGAACGCATGAGGATGAATATGTCTCCCTAGGCGATGGAACAACGTGCAGAGTGTCAGGTCATGGCACAGTACATATAAAAAGGCTCGTAAATGGTCAATGGCTCGATGGCAAACTGGAAGACGTGTTATACGTGCCAGATTTAAAGAAGAATCTCTTCTCAGTTGGAGTTTGCATGAAAAAGGACTACAAAGTGATCTTCAAAGATGACACAGTGGAACTGTTTCTGGACGGCACATTAAAAGCGTATGGTATGAGACAAAATAATAATCTTTTTTACATGTTCTTTAAGGGACGATCGAGAAATAATGCGAATGTGGTGACCACATCAGACGTGAAACGATGGCATGAAAGGCTTGGTCACGTGAATTACAAGTATATTCGTCAAATGCACAAAGATGGTTTGATCAACGACTCAATGCCGAATGATATCAAGGAAACGGACGATTTATTCTGCGAGGCATGCCAATACGGTAAACACCGACTTCCATTTAAGTCAAATGTACATGAGAAACCGAAACCTGGTGAGCTAATCCATAGCGACGTGTGTGGAAAAATGTCTCAAGAGTCGGTGGGAGGATCAAATTACTACGTAAGTTTTAAGGATGGTAGTACTGCTTATCGTATCGTGTACTTCATTAAACACAAGGCCGATGTTTTGGATAAACTTAAAGATTATGTAAACCTTGTTGAGAACAAGTTTCAGAGGCATGTGATGACACTACGAGTGGACAATGGCAAGGAATATTGTAACGAGCAGACGATGAGATACTTGCGTTCAAAAGGGATCAATCTCGAAACAACGGCTCCGTACACCCCCCAACAGAACGGGCGAGCCGAAAGAGATAACAGATCACTGGTTGAAAGTGTACGAGCTATGTTGCATGCGAAAAATCTACCGGTAAAGCTATGGGCAGAAGCAGTGAATACAGCCTGTTACATTTTGAATCGGACGCCGACAACGAGTAACAAAGGGATAACGCCATATGAAGCATGGACTAACAAGAAGCCATCTCTTGATCACATCAGAATATTCGGATCAGAAGCATTCACCCATGTTCCAAAACAACTGAGAAGGAAGTGGGACAAGAAGGCGGAGAAATTAATCTTAGTCGGATATCAAGGTGATTCACGCAACTATCGATTATACAATCCACATACTGGAAAAATTGTAGTATCGAGGGATGTTGTGATCCATGAGACGGAACATCGAAAGCAAGATGACCTGGATGATGGAAACGAGGCTACATTAAATTTGACCCCTGATAAAGAGATCAATGAAGATATCGCATTTAATCGTAGAGAACGTGAGAATAGTGAACCCAGTGAAGACGATGAATCTCAACAAGTGAAACAACCTGATCAAGATAAGATGAAAAGTTTGAGAGACAGAGGAACCATCAAACCTCCGAGTCGTTATCAAGCAAACATAACTGAATTTAACGAACCATCGTCATATGAAGAAGCCATGTCACTCGAAGATGCTGACAACTGGAAGGAAGCAATAGAAGAAGAGCTTAAAGCTCACGAACTAAATGGCACGTGGACTTTTGAAATTCTGCCTAAAGGGAAAAGGACCATTGGATCGAGATGGGTCTTTAAAAAAAGGTACAACTCGCATGAAGACACTCATCGATACAAGGCCCGCTTGTGCGCAAAAGGATTTACTCAAAAGCAAGGCATCGACTATCAAGAAGTATACGCACCTGTAGCTCGATACGACTCGATACGAGCTATGCTGGCACGTGCTGCACAAGAAGATATGAAGATCGGACAATTTGACGTGAAGACGGCCTTCCTCAACGGAGAATTGACAGAGGAAATCTATATGGATATACCGGACGGAGTAACATGCTCAGATAAAAATAAGGTCTGTAGATTGCTGAAATCACTATATGGTGTAAAGCAGGCCTCGCGATCATGGAATAGTAAGTTCGATTCATCTCTTAAACGATTTAATTTCATCCCAAGTAAAGCAGATGCGTGCATTTATATAGGAAACTTTGAGAACAGTAAAGTTTATCTAATAATTTACGTAGATGACGGTCTCGTTCTATCGAAATCACAAAAAGCAGTAGATGCAGTTATGGATGAACTTGAATCGAGTTTTAGAATAACTAGAGGCGATGCGAAAAATTACGTTGGAATAGAAATAGTTCGTAACTTAGAGAGAAAATCTATTTTTATTCATCAGACCACATATATTCAACACATTCTTCGGAAATTTGATATGATCGATTGTAAAGTTAAGAGCATTCCTGCAGATTTGGGTACCTGTTTAACTTCAGTCGATGAATGTGAAGCGGATATTGAGAATATACCGTATCGGCAAGCAATAGGTGCTTTAATGTTTCTATCAACTGTCACGTGACCAGATATAACATACATTGTAAATTATCTGAGTAGGTTTGTAACATGTCATGATAGGCAACACTGGAACGCCGTGAAAAATGTATTTCGTTATTTGAAAGGAACAACCAATATGGGAATTCTATATGATGGTGTGTGCGAGGATAAGTACATGCATGGTTTTTCAGACTCGGACTACGCTGGCGATTTAGATACTAGACGTTCTACCACAGGATACATTTTTCTTTTGGCTAATGGAGCAATAAGCTAGGGCTCGCTCAGGCAGAAAACAGTATCGCTTAGTACGACCGAGGCTGAATACATCGCTGCATGTGAGGCGACAAAAGAAGCGTTGTGGTTGCGACAACTATTAAGTGAAAGCGATTGTCGATATGATAAACCAATCACTATAAGGGTAGACAATCAGAGCGCTATCAGGCTCGTTCGAAATCCGGAATTTCACAAGAAGACTAAACATATCGACATTCGCTTCCATTTCGTGCGTGAGAGGTATATAAACAAAGACATTGATGTAGAGTATGTATGTAGTCGGGAACAACTAGCCGACATTCTAACGAAGGCATTAAGCCGAGATATATTTCAGGATCTAAGAGAGAGGATCGGCATAGTTGCATATAAAATATAGAGGCATTCGAAAGGTGGGAGTGTTGGGGATGTTTCTCATCTCGTATTTTATATTCCCGCCAAAGGATTCGTTGGCGCGATGAGACTTTCTGTTTTTGCGATTGCAAGCACTGTATTGTATACTTACGCGCCACCTATTCTCTCTCGCGAGCGCCCCCCCCCCCTTTTTCCTTCTTCGCGCGTAGCGTCGCATGGCTGCACTTCGTCGTTCACCGCACACCGAAGCACTTGTCGGTCCCTTAGTGCGTGTATAATCTTTTCTTACATTATACTTCTTTATTCACAAAAACACTGTGCATCTCGTTATTTGACAACCTCAACAAAGCCGCAGTAATTATTTTCGGAGTAACAAAATTTTATAACTTTACTACTTATATGGTAGAGAATTCGTTTTACGAACAGACAGTCAACCGTTGACCCGAATTCTCGGCGAAAAGACAGGAATTCCAAAAATGGCTGTAAGTAGATTACAACGATGGGCTCATTTTTTAACCGCGTTCCGTTACCAAATAGAGTACGTAAAATCAAAAAATAACTGCGCTGATGGGCTATCTAGAAAACCGATACTCGAATATGACACAGAACCGAATCTGACAGATAAATTTACATATTTACACTTCATAGCGCGGAGCGAAGTAGCTCATTTAGACTAGAAAAGGGTAGCAAAAGAAACGGGGAGAGACACATTATTATCTAAAGTAGTACGCGTAGTTAGGGAAGGCTGGCCAAGAAATGGAGAAGTAGATAGCAAAATAAAGAGCTTCAGCACACGGAAAGACGAACTCACAATAGAAAAAGGTTGTCTAATGTGGGGGTACAGAGTCATAATATCAAAAAAAGAAAACTTAGAAATAAAGTACTCAGAGAATTACACTCGACGTACTTAAGGGTGACGAAGATGAAAAATATCGCGAGATCGTACCTTTGGTGGCCGGGGCTAGATCAGGAAATAGAAAACATAGCAAAATCGTGTAAAATATGTTTAATAGAAAGAGATCAGCCGCCGAAATTTCCGTTGGCTACGTGGCGATGGCCAGACCGTCCGTGGCATCATATCCACACGGGTTTTATAGGACCATTCATGAACAAATATTTTTTACTGATCATAGACGCATTCACAAAATGGCCGGAAGTATATAATAAACTCAATAACAACTCAGGCGACGATAAAAAATTTTCGGCAGCTGTTCTCGACGTTCGGTTTACCATAGCACATTGTTTCAGACAATAGAACACAATATACAGCGAAAGAATTTAAGGAATTTACGAGCAGATTAGGTATTAAACATACGTTTACAGCAACGGGTCATCCCGCGACAAATGGAGCCGCCGAAAACTTTGTAAAAACATTTAAACGAAAAATTAAGTCGATGTTAAAAGATGGCAATAAATTAGAACAAGCCATCACTCGGTTTCCATTCGATAACCGAGCAACAAGTCATACAACTACGAGAATCCCCTGCAAAACTCATGCTGGGAAAAGAATTAAGAACTAGATTTCAGTTGTTAATACCAGAAACAAGACACTAATTATAGTACATTACATTAGTAGAAAATAAACAAAACGATCAAATCCGATTTTATAAAGGCAATCAAACAATACAATTCAAAAAGGGTGAAAAAGTCATGGCGGGAGACTTTCGCAAAGATTTTCCGAGAAGGTCAGCTGCGACAGCCATAGAAATTTTGCCAAGCGACCGAAACCTAAGAGTAGAATTCGCCCCGGGTGTACAGGCAAAAAGATATTTTGATCAGGTGTTGAAGTTTAAAGAAGGGGAAGGGAGTATAGAGTCTATAAATGAAGATAAAGTTCAGCCAAGACCGGCAGAGGTAATGCCTGCGGATTACGAGGAGAGAGTGCGAGAGAGTCGAGTGAGTGTCGGGAGAGTCATGAAACTCATGAGGGTGACACGTGATACGAGAGTGCGTAAAGCCGGTGTCACACTACGTATTGCGGACGCGGATTGGATTCGGATTGCGAATCATTGAATCTGAACTCTCCGTTCACACCACGAATTCAGTATTCAGTCTGCATTGGTCTGCATTGTTTGTTGTGTGCTGCGTGTAATATGGCTTGTCAAAATTATTATTATAAGCGATACATATGTATGAAAAGAAAAAAGTTGCAAGCATGTCTTTTGCTTCTAATGATAGTTGAATATGAATCACGTAGATGTAATGAGCGAAGGCTATGGGTTCACAAATGGGTAGCAAGAAGGAAAGAAAAAGGGTTGCATCATAACCTCTTTTTGGAACTTTCATTAGAAGACCCTGATCGGTTTGTTGCAGTTTGCAGAATATAATTTGAAAAACTAAAGGAAATGTTTTACTTTAAGGAAATTTGTTATTTCAGATGCCTCAGAATGGACACAGATACTTTCGAACGTCTTCTGATTAAAGTCGATCCTATAATAAGAAAGCAAGATACTCATTTACGAGAAAGCATTTCACCTAGTGAGAGGCTATCAGTTACTTTACGGCATTTAGCAACAGGTGAAAAACAGCAAAATTTCGACTGATTATCGTTATATGCTTTTTGTTGTGTAACTAAATTTTTTTTTGTATTCTAAAGGAGAAAGTCAAGAATCGTTATCTCTTGCATTCAGGCCGGGTAGAAGTACTACAGGGTATTCCTTAAAGACCGCGCACTAACTACATAGCGTTATTCCTTATCAAAAATTGAGTCGAAAAGTCCCGAACCATTTTTTTCTATAATGCTTTACCAAGCTGTAATTATTGAGTAAAGTCAATCCAATCAGCGCCGACCTTTAGCCGGGCGCACGTCAGTGAGCCACGCGCCTGGTAGTATGCGTGAGCGCTCTGCCGCTACGTTCAACGCTACGCGGCGGTGGCGCGCGGCCCGGCCGCGGCGGTGCTGCGTCTTCGCGCGCGTCGCGTGGAATATTCTTACGCATTGTAATAATAGAAATAATTTTTTCTTGCACTAAGAATTACATGTTACTTCTGTCAGAAGTATCTTCTTACAGAAAATTTCGATAACAAATAGAACTCTCGCGAAGACATAAACCATCTTCAACACATGAAGATTTAAACAAATACAAAAAAATAAACTGTGTATTTTACAAAAATTATTTTCTAAACAATCCGTTTCGTTAGATATATTTCTGCGTTAATTGAAATTAAATTTTGAAACATAGCACTTATTCAATCTTTCTACGAGATTCACCTAGTTACTCAGAAGTAATAAATTTTTTAAGAGAAATAACAATTAGATATTTAAATATTCTTATGCTTAAAAGAAAATACGTAAAGCGTATTAAAAAATAGAGAAAGATTTCTTCCTGTATGAGAAAACGATTTATCTTAAGTCAAGAATAACGCTTTTCAGATATACAATTTGAAACTTAAGGTAAATGAGAGCAAAATGCCGATTTTATAGTGAATAATAAGTCGCTCATTTGCTGCAACAATGACAAAACTCAAAAATCGCTCTTTTTGAGTTATTCGTACAGGGAAAAAGGTTGTTACATGTACTATTCACATTTAAATCGGTTTCACGAACTCACCCGAGAGAACAGTTGTGTCGCTATTGTGCCATATCATTTAGTGAATTATGTAGGTTGCAATACTGTCTTATCTCAGTCAATCTCAGTTGTCATTGTGTCGTGTAGTGAGAACATCGTAAAAGTTGCAAAAAGAGTAACTTGCCAATATGGTATTTTAAAATTCTCATAGAAAGTTATAACAACTCAAAACTTTAAAACGTGTCTCCTGAAAAATCACAATTTTTTAGTTATGTCACTGTTGCAGTAAATGGGCGAATAAATAATAACACATTTAATAATTTAAAACAAAATACAATTCAAATGTATCGTATTTCGGTCTTAGTTTAGACCTTCTTCAGTGTAATATTTCGCAATTATCTTAAATCTAATCGTCAACAACGCATAAATAAAAATGAAATGTAGTCATATTCGTAAAACATAGGTCGGTGGTGTAGTTGTTAGAAAAGGTTGAACATAAGATAAATCACGTGACTAACTACTGCCTTTTAAATAAAATGAGATTACAAAATTAGTTGCAATTCGTATAAGTTTTTTCATGAAGACGTAAAATTCACTTACCAGACGGTCAATCTCGTGATAATCTACCATATCTGGTTTTAGTAACGAAACAATGCTTATAAGTTAAGATCAGCGCACGGCCTGTGAAGCCCTAGACTCAAGCGCAAGGTGAAATGAGTACAGACAAATATCATTATAATATAATACATATTATGTACAATAAAATAACACTATTAAATAAATAAAAATAAATTAACAAATAAAACAGACTACAGATGTCAATTGTGTGGAAGTCTCTCGACACAATAGGAGAATAATCATTAGAAAGATTTTTTATTTATTAGTTTATTTCATCTTGTGCTTGAGTCTAGCCCTTCAGTTAATTTATAAGCATTGTTTCGTTACTGAAACCAGACACAGTAGATTATCACGAGATTGACCGTCTGGTAAGTGAATTTTACATCTTTATGAAAAAAACTTATACGAATTGCAGCTAACTTTGTAATCTCATTTTATTTAAAAGGCAGCAGTTAGTCACGTGATTTGCTTTATGTTCAACCTTTTCTAACAACTACACTGCCGACCTATGTTTTACGAATATGACTACATTTTATTTTTATTTATGCGTTGTTGACGATTATTAGACTTAAGATAATTGCAAAATATTATACTGAAGAAAGTCTAAACTAAGACCGAAATACGATACATTTGAATTGTATTTTGTTTTAAATTATTAAATGTGTTATTATTTATTCGCTTATTTGCTGCAACAGTGACATAACTAAAAAATTGTGATTTTTCAGGAGACACGTTTTAAAGTTTTGAGTTGTTATAACTTTCTATGAGAATTTTAAAATACCGTATTGGCAAGTTACTCTTTTTGCAACTTTTACGATGTTCTCACTACACGACAAAATGACAACTGAGATTGACTGAGATAAGACAGTATTGCAACCTACATAATTCACTAAATGATATGGCACAATAGCGACACAACTGTTCTCTCGGGTGAGTTCGTGAAACCGATTTAAATGTGAATAGTACATGTAACAACCTTTTTCCCTGTACGAATAACTCAAAAAGAGCGATTTTTGAGTTTTGTCATTGTTGCAGCAAATGAGCGACTTATTATTCGCTATAAAATCGGCATTTTGCTCTCATTTACCTTAAGTTTCAAATTGTACATCTGAAAAGCGTTATTCTTGACTTAAGATAAATCGTTTTCTCATAAAGGAAGAAATCTTTCTCTATTTTTTAATACGCTTTACGTATTTTCTTTTAAGCATAAGAATATTTAAATATCTAATTGTTATTTCTCTTAAAAAATTTATTACTTCTGAGTAACTAGGTGAATCTCGTAGAAAGATTGAATAAGTGCTATGTTTCAAAATTTAATTTTAATTAACGCAGAGATATCTAACGAAACGGATTGTTTAGAAAATAATTTTTGTAAAATACACAGTTTATTTTTTTGTATTTGTTTAAATCTTCATGTGTTGAAGATGGTTTATGTCTTGGCGAAAGTTCTATTTGTTATCGAAATTTTCTGTAAGAAGATACTTCTGACAGAAGTAACATGTAATTCTTAGTGCAAGAAAAAATTATTTCTATTATTACGATGCGTAAGAATATTCCATGCGACGCGCGCGAAGACGCAGCACCGCCGCGGCCGGGTCGCGCGCCACCGCCGCGTAGCGTTGAACGTAGCGGCGGAGCGCTCACGCACACTACCAGGCGCGTGGCTCACTGACGTGCGCCCGGCTAAAGGTCGGCGCTGATTGGATTGACTTTACTCGATAATTACAGCTTGGTAAAGCATTATAGAAAAAAATGGTTCGGGACTTTTCGACTCAATTTTTGATAAGGAATAACGCTATGTAGTAAGTGCGCGGTCTTTAAGGAACACCCTATATATCAAACATTATAAAAGAGGTAACAGCAGCAATATTTTTAGTTTTGAAAGAAGAGTTCCTTCGTTTTCCTCAAATTAAGGATGAATGGCGTGGGATTGCCAATAATTTCGGAGAGCGATGGAATTTTCATCATTGCGTAGGGGCAATGGATGGAAAACACTGCGTTATTGATCCCCCACTGCAGTCAGGATCCATGTTCTATAATTATAAAGGAGATTACAGTGTTGTACTATTGGCTCTAGTAGATGCTGATTTACGTTTTATTTATGTTGATGTGGGAGCTAATGGCAGAGTCAGTGACTCTGGTGTTTGGAATAACTGCTCCCTCAAAAATCACTTAGATAGGAATGCTCTACATATTCCTCCTCCTGCCCCATTGCCAGGTGCAGAAGAAAATTTTCCTTTTGTGATTATTGGGGATGAAGGTTTCCCATTATCAGAGAAACTCCTAATCCCTTATCCAAAACCTCAATGTAGTGGAAGAATACATAGAAGAATATTTAATTATAGGTACCTATGTAAAATGTTTCTAATTTTTTTCATTTGTAGTATGTCAAAAGTTACAGCAATATCAAAATATTTGTTTACTCATATATTATAGATTATTTAGAGCTCGTCGTTGGTCGGAAAATGCATTTGGTGTAATGGCTGCACGTTTTCAAATTTTTCGTTCTCCAATGCGATATGATCCTGATGATGTTTGCAAGATTATCTTAGCTATATATTGTTTGCACAATATGCTGCGAAGTCAGTCTGTTGGGCGAAGTATGTATACACCACCATCATTTCTAGACGAAGAAGATGAAATGTCAGGTGAATTGCATCGTGGAGATTGGAGAGCAGAAAACGCAAGAGGCATGGTAAATTTTGCTCATCAAGGTGGCAACCGTCATGCAAATCAAGCCATTTTACTCAGAGACAGGTGGTATTATTACTTTAATACTGTTATTGCAATTCCCTGGCAAGAACGTATGGTACAGTGAATTATTAATAATATTGGAAATAATAAATAAATTGTCTTTAAATGTGTGTATGTTAGTATTTATATCTCTATCCTGTACTTTAGAAAAATAAGTTTATTTTTTATTTGTTTCTTATTGCTAGTACAGTCTTTTACATTGATTAGTACAATGTTACATTTAAATAAAAGAAATACGGAGCTTCAGTCTTTAACAACATAAAATAAATTTCTCCTGCGGTAATAACAATTACGGAGCTTCAGTCTTAACAACATAAAATAAATTTCTCCAGTGCTAATAAGAATTACGGAGCTTCGGTCTTAACATAAAATAAATGTTTCCTGTGGTAATAACAATTAAATCAAACATTACTCTAAATATATATGTTACGGGAGTTAATACTCAAGCGTTCCGAATTTAATATTTCTCGGTATTAGTTATTTTAGCGCGACACAGACGGCGCGATGAGCGTAAGTTACTAGCTTCCGGTCTTGCCGCACGGACGTGCAGAGAATCAGAACCGAACTAGAGTTGTGTTGTAACGGTCGCAAGAGAGGAGATTAACGTGTGTACGAATAAATAAGTTTGTAATCCACAATACATGATTACACTCTTTACATCCTTAACATATTATTGGTCCTTCGAGCCGGATCCAGCCACAGACGGCTGGAGATACGAGAAACACAATTGAAGATCGGAACGTGTACAGAAGCGTACGTTCTAACTTAATTTGAGAAGCATCGAGAACATTCGAGCGCTATACCGAAGCAGGGTCGTGAGATACATTTGCGCCATTAGTTTCGGGGAAGTAAGACGTACTTAACGACGAAGATTGAGATACATAGTGATACAACATGTCACTCACAAACGACGTTAATCAACGAGCGTTAATACAACGACGTGCGACGATAAAATCGCAATGCACGAGAGTTCAAACGTTCTTAGACGGTGACGACTGTCGGAATGTATCCCTGATTGAGTTGCGTACCCGATTACAAAAATTCAATAACACGTGGGACGAGTTCAACGAAGTACAAATCAAAATCGAGGCTGCCGAGGATGGAGAACAGTTCAGTGAGACACAAGCGGAGGAGAGGACAGCCTTCGAAAATAGGTATTTCGCGATATCAGCTGCCTTAGAATCTTTAATAGAGGAAAAGGAAAGGCTAGTAGCAACTCGCGCACCGCATACGCAGGATCGCCAGGTAAGAGAAGCGACCCCATTTACCATTGGAGGACGGTCGGTAAGCGACAATCTAAAATTACCTCGCGTGAATTTGCCAACATTCTCTGGAAAATATGAGGAATGGCACTCATTCAGTAATATGTTTATTAGCATGATAGAGCAGAATACCGAGTTGCCTGACGTGCAGAAAATGCAGTATTTGATGTCGGCACTTAAAGGAGAAGCACACGATGTGGTGAGTTCTTTGGAAGCATCGGCGGAGAATTACAGAGAAGCGTGGACAATGTTGATGGAGAGATACGACGATCCAGGATTGATTATCGGAAGACATGTGAAAGCACTGTTTGAGTTACCTGTCATGAGCAAGGATAATCATGTAATTCTGCGGAAATTATTAGACACTGTATTAAAGCATATCCGCGCTCTTAAAGCTCTCAAGAGACCTACAAATAATTGGGACGATTTAATGATACATTTGGTGACCAGCAGACTTGATCAATTGACATATCGAGAATGGGAAACGACGGTAGTTCGAGGTAAGATACCAACATTTGAAGAATTGATTAACTTTCTAAATCAACGTTGTAGAGCATTAGAGGCAACATCCCGTTCATTGAAATTAACGAGTTCACAAGAAAAGACGATTCATAGCAAAGGTACGACGGTAAATGTGGCGACCACCAAAAATACATGCGTATTCTGCCAACAAGAGAATCATGCTATTTACAAGTGCAAGGAGTTTTTGGCACTAAACACGGATCAAAGAGTGAAGGAAACGAAGATCCGTAAATTATGCTTAAATTGCTTGAAATGCGCGTCTCATCAAGCCAAGGAATGTCTAGCAGGAACATGTCGCAAATGCAGCAAGCGTCATAATACACTACTACATTATGAGCACGCGTCAAAAAATAATTCTGATTCTGAGCCTAAAACGGAGAAGTCAGAGGATAAAGAAAATACGAGTCCCACAACGGTAAATCACGCAGCCATCAATCAAGGACAAATTTTACTGGCGACCGCACTGGTAAATGTATCAAATAGCGACGGAGAAACAAAATCATTTCGGGCACTTCTAGACAGTGGATCTCAATCGTGCTTCATCACAGAAGATTGTTGCAAGGAACTCGGAGTCAAACGTCAACCCACTAACATGCCGATTTGTGGATTAGAAGGACAAGCCGTATCACAACTAGAAGTTTAGTGAAGATTACCATACAATCCAGAACCACTGGTTATAAGAAGCAGTTGGATTGTCTGGTGGTGGACACGATTACGCAGCGGCTTCCTATCAATGAAATAAGCAAGAGTGACATACGAATACCACGCGGAATTACATTAGCTGATTCACAATTCAACCAAACCTCGAAGATAGATTTGCTGATAGGAGCGGAGATATTTTTCGATTTATTATGCATCGGCAGAATAAAGGTAGCAGAAAATCAGCCAACTTGGCAAAAAACAGTTCTCGGTTGGATTGCCTCAGGAAACTGCATAACAGGAGATCAGTACATGAAGTCGACAGTATGCAACGTGAGCATAAACGATCAATTGAACACAAGTCTTATGAAATTTTGGCAACTCGAAAGCTGTGAAAGGATTGCCACCCGAACTCCGGAGGAGCGTGCATTCGAGAACCACTTCATGCAAACCCACAAGAGGGACAGTGAAGGCAGATTTGTGGTATCATTGCCGATCAAGATGGATGTATTGAAAAATTTGGGTGAATCCAAAGGGATTGCGTTGCAACAACTGTACAGTTTGGAGAGGAGACTCAAACGACAACCACAACTCAAAAAGGAATATGTCGAATTCATGCGGGAGTACAAGAAGTTAGGGCATATGCGAGAGCTTCAAGAACCCGTAAATGATGAATGGCCATGCGTATACCTACCGCATCACTACGTTATTAAGGAAAGCAGTACTACCACGAGACTGAGAGTTGTTTTTAATGCGTCGAGTCCAACCACAAGCGGAATTTCATTGAACCAGGCTCTCATGGTAGGACCGGTCGTACAGTCAGACGTTACAGTAATTTTGATACGTTTTCGAATCCCTAAATATGCATTGACTGGTGACATAGAAAAGATGTACCGACAAATATGGCTTGACTCAACTCAAGCTTCATTGCATAGAATAGTGTGGAGAGAAGATCCATCGCATGATATCAAGATTGGCGAGTTACTTACTGTGACTTATGGTACAGCCTCAGCGTCAGTCATAGCTACCGAATCCATGGAGCAGTTGGCGAAATCAAAAAGGGATAAATATCCTAAAGGAGCTATAGTCGTACTCAAAGGCTTTTACATGGACGATTGTGTTTACGGAGAGGACGACGAAGACGAAGTGTTGGAGATTCATAAGCAAGTAACTGCATTACTTGCTGAAGGAGGTTTCAGAATGCGCAAATGGGCATCCAACAGCAGCAGAGTTCTAAAAGAGATATCGAAATCGTCATCAAAGGATTACTTACTAGAGTTAGATAAGGATGGAGCCGCCAAAACACTAGGTATCGTCTGGAATCCAAAGGAAGATGTCTTTCTATACAGAATATCAATTAAAGCGTCTGCTACACATCCCACACGAAGAGATCCATTCTATCACAAATCGCACAAATATTCGACCCATTAGGATTGTTAGGTTGTGACCGGACGGAGGGCCGGTAATATTTTCGACTCGATTTTATGTGACTCTATCACGGTCGCCACTCGGTTTTATCTCTACCCCCCGAGAAAGATATGAATATAATTATCACTGACCCTTTCGTTGACCTTGCTAATCCCCTTTTCTCTGTTTCAGGCTCTCTGGATTGACCGCTGCAGGACTGCCGCTGGACCGTCGTGGGATTGCCGCTGTGCACCGCGTGCTTCCTCGGGACCTTCGCTGGACCGCCGTTGGATCTCCGTGTCGAGATGCCGACAGGTGAGGTATGCAGGTATCTCGGGAACAGGATAGGTGAAAGAACTTTCACTCGTTTCGATATCGGGTAAAATTTAATTTATTTCCCCTTTATGTTACAGATACAAACACCCCGTACGCGTAACCGCACTCTACGATTATTATTTATTCGCGATTCAACGTGTGTTGTAATTATTGTAAACGGATTCGCTCCGCACGCGGGATATCTCGTTGTTCGCCCGGTAAGCGCCTTCGACGGAGATCTTATATTCACGCCCACACTGTACCACGTTCGGCGAGAGATTCCTCGTTACTCGATTAATTATTATTAAGTAATTATTAACTTATTAACGGATTCGCTCCGCACGCGGGATATCTCGTTGTTCGCTCGACGATGGCAAGTTCGCGTTTTAAATACTTCGCTCCTACCGGGATAGATCGGACCACGGCACACGTCCGCACTTTACCATGGTCGGCGAGAGACTCCTCGAGTCCGTCGTTGGTTCGTGCGTCGTTCGCACACGGCGTCACGCATTCGCCAGATGTGCTCACGTGGCTCTATTGTATTCCCGCTGTATATAAGCTCATGTTCTGGCTTCGTTCGTCGCAAACAAGTTTTTCATACACTTTCTCGAAGCCTCTACAATATACCGGGTACACCATTCGCGTATATTTATCTACTTCTGGAATATTCCATTATACAACGGGTGACTCGCGTCGTTTCGCATATTTCGATACTTAATACATTCGTCGCGAGTGTTTGTACGTGTTCTCTTACAATATTACCATTTCCTTAATTAATAACGTCCTCGAAGTCCGCTTATCTTCGACGGCGTTATCATTAACTACCTCTCGATTACCTATCCGCATTGCCACACGCTCGTACATTTCCCTCCTACAATTTTACAAATTTAATGTTGGAAATCCATCGATTTCACATCACGGGTGTGACGGGCGTATGTCATTGCGTTTACATATCAAATTTCGCTTCGATCGGACAACGCGTTCGCTAAGTAGCCTCCTGGGCTTCGCAGTGCGATTTCGACTTCATATTCGCGCTCTCTGGGTCGCCTGGGACCCATTTCCGGTCTTACTTTTCCGATCCGACTTCCGGTTCGCTATTTCCCGGGGCGTTGGTCGGACATCGACGCCAACCCTATGGGGCTGTTATTTGGAACCTAGTACAGCCGTTCGTAACGCTTGTCCCTGGAGAAGTGTCCCGGATCGCTACTTCCTGGGGCACTTGTCCGATTTCGACGGGATTGAACTTACGTGTTCCCCCCGTGTTCCTGAACATGCCTATGCTGTTCGCGTTCGCGTATCTATCCCCGTTCGCTAGTTTCCGGGGCGTTGATGCCACGCGGATGCCGCTCGACTATGTTGTTGTTCGCGCTCCCCTGAGGTCATCGGTAACCTCTGTTTCGTTCGCGGACGCTCCGTTTGCCCGTTTCCGGGGCAGTCGACCTACGTTGACGGGAAAGTGTGCGCTGTGTTCCTCGCGATCCCTAGAAGTCGTCGGTGACGTTTATTCCTGTAGAAGATGCCTGGTTCGCTAAGTAGCGAACCTGGTGCGCTATCGACATGGGACTTGTTCCGCCGTGTGTCCCAGGTGTCACTGGTGTCGCTCGCGATGAGACATCTTTCAACTCGCTATATCTCCGAAACTACGCGTTATTTTGCACCGCGAGTCACGGAATCGTGTTCTACGCTTCGCGCTTGTTCTCCACGCGAAAGTGGTTTTCCACTTTTGGGAATCTACTCTATTCGTTACTCTGAGTGTCCACTTAACCTCGAAGTCGCGTAACTTTATCCAATTACGCGTTTACTTAACCTAAACGTATGTTTACGCAGGGTATTAAACATGGGAGTAATGTTTAATGGAAAATAAACTTTTATTTATTGATCTCGCGTCCTTACAATATAAACTTAACCTAACTTTTGGACGGCAGTAGACTAGTGTGCTTTGTATTTCGTTTTCTTACCTAGTCAGTCTTATAGTTTACAATCAGTCGCGAAACTTAACCTAAGTTGCTGATGCTGGCAGCCGTTCCCTCTTACTCATCTTCGTCCTCCTGGCTGACGTCATTTGCCGCGGGTGCGCCCTGCTGGTTGACTTCCGCCGCCATGATGCGCATTCTGACGCGCGTTGTTTCTACGCTCATCATAAGCGCGTGCCTCTTCAGCACCACCCTGGGCGTACCTTCCTCCATGATGGCATGACTGGAGAACATCGCCACCGGGACTGGCAATGGCGGCGACATGCCGGCGGCGGCTGGGCTCGTTTCAGCTGTCGGCTGCAAGGTCCAGTTATAATTACTGCAAAGATACTGATGCAGCGCCTATGGAAGATGAAAATCGACTGGGACGAAACACTACCCGGGCAGATTCGTACGCAGTGGTTTAATTACGTCCAAGAGCTACAGGACTTAGAGCAATTCAGCATACCACGGAAGGTCGTTCGGAGTGGACAAGGCATTCGTAAGGAAATCCACGGATTCTGTGACGCGAGCGAACACGCTTATGGTGCTTGTGTATACATGCGCAGCATCGGAGCGGACGGAGTAACGGAAGTACACTTAATATGTGCCAAGTCTAGAGTTGCACCACTTAGGGTTTTGTCCATAGCAAGGCTGGAGCTTCTAGGCGTCTAAGTATTATCTGAGCTTATGGAAAAGGTTGCAAACGCACTGGAAGGGAAAATCGATGAGAAATGTTATTGGACGGACGCGAAAATAGTGCTGTATTGGATTCAGGCCAGCAACAAGAAGCTGCCGGTTTTCGTGGCTCACAGAGTAGGCAGTATTCAAGAAACAACAGCCGTTGATAATTGGAGACATGTCGGAAGTAAGGAGAACCCGGCGGATCTCATTTCACGCAGCATCAGCACCAAGGAATTACTGAATTCGCAACTTTGGTGGGAGGGACCGCAATGGTTACGGTGTAATAACCGGCCGGAAATTCAGCACAAAGTGACGGAATACGATGAAAGTCAACTTGAAAGAAACGACAGAGCAAGAGTAGTTACGGTAGCTAGCCACCAAGAAAAAGATCCATTCGACAAATTTTCTACGTTTACTAAGCTCATACGGATAGCAGCCACATGTTTGCGATTTGTTCATAACTGCAAACGACAAAGACACTACGGACCATTGACAGTTGACGAGTTGGAAGAAGCAACGAAATGTCTAATACGAAGAGAGCAGGCAATAACGTTTTCCAAGGACATCCAAGATTTAGCGAGACAGGGAACGGTATCCAATCAAAGCAGCCTACAGCATTTGAACCCTTTTGTCGACGAGGAGAATTTAATTCGAGTAGGTGGCAGACTCAAACATGCGAATCTACATTCAGATGTCAAGCATCCATGGTTATTGCCCCAGCGTTCAAAACTCACGGAGTTCATCATCGAGCACGAACATCGAAGGCTCATGCATGCTGGTCCGGAGGCCACTCTAGCTGCGATGCGACTCAGGTATTGGCCTCTCAAGGAGCGCGGTACCATCAGAAGAGTGCTTCGGGGACGCATAAGATGCTTTAAGGCTAAGCCGAAATTCTCAGAACAATTGATGCGAGATCTACCGACTCATCGTGTAGTGCCGTCAAGACCATTCAGCCATACAGGTGTAGATTTTTGCGGACCAATTATGACGACGTCGATGTCCGCTCGGTCTCGCCGGCCGAGAAGGAGCGCGCCGTCATTTTATTACCAAAGGGCCAACGTTCCCGAAGGGCTCTATTAATTTACAGCCGATGGTAGCTCGACCGAATCCTTTTCACCAAACGTAGTATGGGCGCCAGGTGCGATTCCTCGCACCACGATACACGAAATCCTGATTCGTTATTACCTCAGGCGTGAGTCCGATATAGGAGGAGAGGGAGCGTAGCGCAATTAGTACACCATAAATATAACAGAAGAATGTTTAATAGAATGTAGATTAACACAGCGTATAATGGCGGCGCAGTAGCTCCCGCCGCGATCACGATTTCGGATCGAAGAGCTCTAGGAGCTTCCTCTCTTAATTTCTGCTATACAGCGAGTCCCACCCCGCGTGTCTCGGTACTGACACACATTTAGATTACGACAAATCCCTCCCTGAATCGCGCGGTACCGACAACTATTAATTACCCCTCGACGCAACAGACTTACGATTCACGCACACATAACTCGAATTTCCCCTCGACGCAACAACTTACGAACGCACACATAACCCGAAGTATATTTCGCAACTCGACGAAGATTAGCCGCGAACAACTCACGAAACGGCAACGACGCCGAATGGGAACGGCTCGCAAGACGATTACAATTCGCGATACATTACGCTTTCAGCACTTAGCGCGATCTCGCAGTCCCGAAATGGCCGCGAATCTCTCGGATTCCGCGAGTCCCGTTGACCGCGGATCCTGGATTCCACGAGCCCTGAAATGACCCCGCGATTTACGCCTCGCGAGGTCCGCAACACACCAAACGCGACGGTGTCCCGTACGCCACGACGCGATCACGCGGATCCCCTACGGCCCCGCGATGATACGGTGTCCGGCTCGCACAGAGAACACCTCGCCCAAAACCGCTCAATCACGCGAAGCGCATTTCGCCGTTCCCATACTCCGAGTCTACACGATACGGCCCTTGACGGGTCCCAACGATACGACAATTAACTCACAATTAACCCGACGACACGACCATTAAATTCGCTGACTGCCGGCGGCCGCGCACCCGAACTCCCGAGACGGGCGAATACGCACTTTTCCGGCCGAGTCCTCCCGCGGTATTCCTTTCGGGATAATTATGCGATTACATGCTTCCGCGGTACAACGCGACTCCCGGGAGGACCTCGGTATTGCTTCGATCTTACTTGCGGTGCTTGTGCAGTGGCCTTACAATTTAATCCGCTCCGGCAACAGGTAGTCTCGTCAGGGGGGTTGGATAGCACCTCTCAATCCGACGGCCCGCACGACAGTGACGGACTTCTGGTTCGGGGGGATCACGCTGGGCCCGCGGTGGCGCCCCTGCGCGCCGGTACCGCACGCCCTGTCTCTCTTGGCGAGTGCTGCGCCCAACTCGACGCTGCGCCTACTACGGCGCCCTCGCGCCTGCTTCCACCCGCTTGCGTTAGTGCCCAAAATGGCGCCGGGTCCGGCGGTCCAGGCCGCGACTCCGGGATCGGTTGCTCGACGGCCGGGCTGGCCAGGCCCTGGCTCGTCGACCGGTGGCATACTCCGGGGGTGGATGACCCTTCGACGGGGACCTCCGGCGGGGCGTCCCCCTCTCCGGTTCCTCCGTGTGCGGGTCGTCATTCCGTGTGGCGGGCCAGCGTCCTCCCTGACAGGCGTTACGCGGCACCGGCTATGGGCCCCAGCGCGACCCGTCCGTCGGCCGTCCGTCCTCGACACGTTCCCAGCTGGTCGTTCGCCGACTCCCTCGGTGCGACCCTAAGTCGGTACAAAAATCTGGGGCCACCTGCTCCGCACCTGTAAGTCTCGCAAATTCGTTAACCTAGTTCTAACGCTCGCGCCCCGCCCGCCCCGGGCGGAGGCACCACCCTTGACGTCTCCCTCGGCCGAGCTACCATCCGGGCCGGGGACGTGACTTTGTCACGTCACACAATATATATTCGTGAGGGTTCGCGAAGGAATGCCAAGAACATCAAGGCGTATGTGGCTATATTTGTGTGTATGGCTACAATGGCTGTTCATTTGGAGGTGGTGTCAAGCATGACCACTGACGCCTTCTTAAACGCCTTCAAAAGATTCATTGGAAGAAGAGGCAAACCGTCAGACGTATTTTCTGATAACGGCACCAATTTCGTTGGAGCCAACCGCGAATTGGAAGAGCTTAGAGACATATTCACCAAAGAAGCGCAACAACATAAGATCCAAGAAGTCGCTGCTTCAGACCAAATTAAGTGGCACTTTATTTCACCTCGGGCCCCTCATTTCGGCGGATTGTGGGAGGCCACTGTAAAGGCTTTCAAGAAACATTTCTACAAAGTAGCAGCTGATGTAAGACTGACATTCGAGGAAGCATCTACTCTCGTGATACAGATAGAAGCAATTCTGAATTCAAGATCTTTGATAGCTATATCGTCTGACCCTAATGATCTTAGTTATGTTTCAGCGGGGCATTTTCTCATAGGCGACACGATAACGTCGTATCCAGAGCCTGATGTAACGCAAGTAAAGGCTAACCGCCTATCACGTTGGCAGCATCTGGAACGAATGAGGCAGCATTTCTGGAGACGCTGGTCCAGTGAGTATTTACTCCAGCTTCAAAATCGAACGAAGTGGTGCTCAAATCGTGGTCCAGCACTCAAGGTTGGGCAACTAGTCATTTGTCGAGAGGATGGGTTACCGCCATTGAAGTGGGTTCTTGGGAGAGTCCAAGAAACATGTCCAGGGGGTGATGGAGTGGTACGAACAGCTGTCATTAAGACATCAACAGGATCACTCAAACGCCCAGCAGCCAAATTAGCAATACTGCCACTGGAAGAAGATTTGGACAACACGAAGGACTGAACATTGTATCATTCTGAAGAAGATTGTTAAAACCCAAGCTGTATATTATTTTATGAAGATTGTAAAACTAGCTGTAAGTTATTTCGTTTCGCGAGTTGCGAGTAGGGTTTATATTTTCACGAGTCGCTATTACCAAGTTTTTGCGCAATGGTTAATACAATTTACTTTATTTTATGTACTTTATTAGCTTACATTTTGATAGTCCAAGCCCATCAAGGCGCGCGGTATGTTACGGGAGTTAATACTCAAGCGTTCCGAATTTAATATTTCTCGGTATTAGTTATTTTAGCGCGACACAGACGGCGCGATGAGCGTAAGTTACTAGCTTCCGGTCTTGCCGCACGGACGTGCAGAGAATCAGAACCGAACTAGAGTTGTGTTGTAACGGTCGCAAGAGAGGAGATTAACGTGTGTACGAATAAATAAGTTTGTAATCCACAATACATGATTACACTCTTTACATCCTTAACAATATATTAATATACACACGGAAAAAAATAAAGTTGCTTCAATTAAACGCGACGTCACGGGCTGCCAAACATAAACAGTTAATTTAATTAGATATTATTTGAACGAAAACATCAGATGGTTGTTTTAATAATCCAAATATTTGGATTAAATAATATCTAATTGAATTAAGTGTTTATGCTTGTGGCAGCCCGTGGCATAGACGTTTAATTGAAGCAACTGCATCTTTTTCTGTGTATAAAATTACAGTACGCCTATCAGTGTAATATATTATTGCAGATAATGTCGATATATTCAAAAACTTATTGCAACCTTGGCTGAATCAATACTCTTAAAATTTCCTTTTCATAATATTCTTGATCCTCAGGAATCATTGACCGAAGCCTTGATGCAATATATGCACTAAACATATAAAATTTATCCATGGAGGAGGTAATTCTTGTTGAGCCAAATTTTGTATAGCATCTACAGCATGTTCCATTGCGTTAGATTTTCTTCCTCGTTTTGTATACATCGGGGCCTCAATAGAACGCTTATTAGTATTTAATGGAGCAGATGCAGCCCTAGGTGAAGGTGTAACTATTCCAGATGATGTATTACTTGATATATTACTTATTATCGATAGAGGTTGCCTGGCGTTGAGAAATGCAGATGACCTATTTGAGCTGGATTTTGATGAGACATGTAAATCAGAATGTTGAGAAGGTGATGTTTCATCGCTTGTATCTGCTGCATTGTTAGGTCCAGATGAATCAGATGGAATTAACATGTATTGCTAAACATAAAAATCAAAATATATTAAAACAGTACCTATAAAAAACAATACTTTTTTACATTATTTATGCTGAATACAGGAATTAATAGATAAGTAAATGACATTGAAATAATGAAAAACAAACAAAATGATATAAAGAGAAAGATTTTACACTTACTTGTGCGTTTTCATCATAATAAATGTCTGTAACCTGTGATGAATTTTGCACATCACTATAGTTCAGAAGTAGGTAAACAATTCATTGTCTCTTCGCTAGCTGTAGAAATTTGACTTTGGGAGGAGAGGTTGTCAATAGTTTCGGACTGTGCACAAGTTTTCTTTAAAAACAGGAGCATTTCATAATAATCCCACTTTGGTTTGTAAATTTCATCAGTCCCTTTTCCACTACAACGAGCTTTTGAGGCTTTTATCTTCCGCTCGTTTGCACGGAAAGTGCTTTTCATACTTTGAAACCGCTTATGAACCGATTCTCCTGCAACAGGAAAGTAAAAGGAAATATTAACATTAATAAATAATTTTTCTATAACCTCAACACATAACCCACATTCAGTAATTAGCTATTTGTGACATATGTTCATGCTAATAACTTTTTTCAAGGTTAAATAACCTAATTACATCTTCATTTCAAAAGCAACATGGTAAAATTATAAATAGAAAAAATAAGATAAAATATATCTAAATATACCTGTGAATTTGGGACCTAGGGCTTTCGCCATTTGGTCCCAATGCATTCGTTTCAAATCAGTTCGGCGATATTCTTCCATGCTTATATCCCATAATAAAGGACGCTGTCTCACCATTTGGATCAATATACATTCTATTTCTTTTGTAAATAAATCACTTTTGGGACCCATTGCCACAAAGAAAACGATACGTGCCCAGATAGCCACGATCAAAACTCGACATTTATTGCCAGTCACCACGATTTGCGTATCACAGATTGCAAAATAGAAGATCACCTATTTTGCGATTCGCTATCTGGATCTTTGGCTCCTTTCACCTGATTGGCTAATCAACAATTCGCACCTTGCAATCCGAATCCGATCCGCGTCCGCAGAGGATCATCTATTCTGCGATTCGCAATCTGAATATTTGGCTACTTCCATCTGATTGGCTAATCAACAATTCGCAGTTCGCAATCCGAATCCAATCCGCGTCCGCAATGCGTAGTGTGACACGGGCTTAAGACATGCCCCAACAACGTGGATGGGGGAGAGCGAGTTCGGGATTGCGAGCGACGACGCTCACTCAAAATACAGCAAGTGTTAAGAACGGTCTATTGAATCCACGTTTCTGCACCCTTATTCCTAACATCCAATATATTACAATTATACGTAAAGCTATTTTATTAAATATGTATAGTAAGACTCGCGATATTGATAAAAACATAGCAGAAGAAAAAGCAGCAAATATGATTCCGATATTCAGAAATCTTAGTTTTCATTTATCTATCAATCTGCCCCATATATGAAGTATCATAGCCACAACATGAGATCTTGTAGACGACATTATTCATTCAAGAGCTTGGAAAAGGATCCTTCTAGGCTCTGATAAGTGTACAAAGTTTATTTAGACTATAAATAGGACAATTTTATGTCAGAGTATCTTTAAGATATTATTAAACATTTCAGAAATATAAGGAAGATAAAGCACAGTAAACCAAGACGTCTTATAGTTATCAAAATCTGTTTTGTCATTGTTCTGTTTCTTAGATAGATTGGCAAAAACTATCTAAGACATTTTTTCATTGTTTCAAAGATGAATTCTATAGGCTAATCATTATCGAGAAGGATGCATATGCATTGAGTTCCAAGTTTTTCTTATGAAATTTTGAATGGGAGAGGAGAAACGCACTATTTTATTAATGTAAACTAACTTACCATTTCTTGTCAAAATAGAATTTGGGATAGCATGCGGCTGCAATCTTGTTTGTTCGTAATTAAGACACATATCCCTCGTAAAGTGCATTTTGCACTCTCTATAATTATTGTATAATTCAGTAGGAGTCTTTGACAATAAGTAATTCTACGACAGGCTGCGATCCATAATTTTGACCTTAAAATAATTTCTTTATGTTTATATGTTGTTCCATATTATAAGTTATAAAATCATGAACTAAAGAGAATACAATTTAACTCATTTTTCACAAGTATAAAAAGAAATGTAAACTGGATCTAATTTTTCAATTATGTTAGAGAATAAATAATCTAAGACCCGGTTGCACCAACGTCGCATAATATTTAACCTTAGCTTAACTCACTCATCATCTCTTTCTAACTGTCCCCTTAGAAAGAGACGAAGAGTGAGTTAAGCTAAGATTAAATATTATGCGACGTTGGTGCAACCGGGCCTAAAAGATATAATAGATAATTTTACCTATTTATATCCTTCGAAAATCGAAATAGCGTTTCCTTTCGCCTCCGTCCAGTACTTGTACTTTCACAATTTTCGAATAAACACCGATATCCGCTTCTTTTATTTATGTTATATATATTTTGCACTCACAATACTAATTTTTTTAAATAAAATACTTAACAAGTCTGCTTGTCGGTTTGTGTTGGGTTGACCCCTGACAACACTAAAGGCCCTTGCATAATGCCAGGCAATAGAAACAGGAAATAACCAAAAATTCGTCAATTACAACCTAAAAAATTCGAATGCTATGATTGGTTGGCAACAGGCAATAGACACAGAATTTTCAACGTGACGGAAACTCTGTGTCTATTGCCTGTGTCACTGTTTATTCTGCATTTATACATGATTTCTATTCTCTGTTCCTATTGTCTGTTGCCTGGCATTGTGCAAGAGCCTTAATTTATAATAAAGGTTATAATATGAACAACTTCCTGTGGACCGCCATATTGTTGAGCATGCATTACCGTCATGCGCGAGTAACAACCATTTTACGGGTTTTGGCCTGAGTGAACATACTGTATCTACTTATATCAGCATCTCCCGGCCTGCCTTGCGTGCCTTGCACGTGCGAACGTGTTACGACGCGGTTTATCGCGTGCAATATTCGTTAACAAGTCCGTCTAGAATAGCCGTTACAGCTACATCGATGCATGTAAAGCAAGAGTCATTATTTTGCGCGTGGACGCTTACCTTAAAAGCCGTAGATAGGCTCGTAATACGATGCAAGAGACTTCGACCTCTTGCGTTTCGGTAGGGGAAGGCCCCGGATCCTCTTCCAATAGCAATTCCTCGATCCCGAATAATTCTTCAATCCCTCCTCGTGGCTCAGTGTCTCTCAATGTCCTTATGAGTTTTATGTCTCGCCACCTCAACAATGACTTATCATCGTGTAGTGTTGTACCGACAGTGAGAGTCACAAACTCTGAGATTGTCGCGATCTGCGACAAAATTCTAAGTAACGAACATAACGAAGAAGCGGTAAAGCAACCTCTTCCAATGGATGTCGACGAAGAATTCCTGCCGCCGGCGTCCTTGCCGGACACGCTAAACGACGCGTCAATCGTGCAGAGCCAAGGTTGGAACGATGCTTCCCCCCGGTGCGTCGGTAGTTGCGCGAACGCCCACAGGCGTTACAGGTGAGCGTAAAAGACTCTTAGAGGCAAGCCAAGACTCGTCAACCGCAGATTCGAAGTTGAGAACGCAGAAGGTCTCAGCAAGCAAGGTCTTCGGATTCCGGTGATTTAGTCCAGACGACGCCTGTGCGCGTCGAAAAATTTTCTTAATCGAAATCGGATCGCGGTCCTTACGCGGTCTTTATCGAACCTACAAAGGACGGTGAGGCAACATTTTCACATCCTATGGCCATAAGCAGAACCATTTCAACTATAGCGTATAAAGACCTCATAGAAATCAAAAAGGTAGATCGATTGTCGCGTACCAGGATTGTCGCGGAAATGCATACAGTAGACTCTGCAAATAATTTAGTAGATAACCCCATTTTAATGGCGGCGAAATTAGAAGCCTATATTTCATCCTTTAAGGTTCAACGAATAGGAATTATTAAAGACATCCCACAGGATTCTGAAATTTCTACCATCAAAAGCCACATGGAACCGAGCTCTATCAAAATTCTTGGCATAGAGAGGCTTGACCGCCGTACCAATGTTGGCGAAATCCGCTTTGTTTCTTCGTGAACTCTACGCATTCAGTTTGCCGGTCAGAAGCTTCCCGATTGTGTATACGTGTATAAGGTCCGTCATAAGGTATATCCGTTTGTCCCCAAAACTCGTATTTGTTACTCGTGCTTTAGGGGGGGTCATATCGGCTCACAATGCAAAGGGCGCCCTCGTTGTTTATTCTGTGGAAAGGATGTAGGTACATGAGGAGGGGACCGAATGTCCCGAAAAGGATCAATCGTTGACTCAATTGTGGGGGAAGTCACTTGGCTAAATCGGCTGAATGTAGCGCAGTTATTCTCCAGAAACAGATAAGTGTGACGTCACGCAAATTAAATTTTACTTCTTTTCAAAATTCCCTTCATAATTAATCATTTATTAATTATCTTTCTCTTTATAATCTTTTGCCTTTGTTTTGATCTTGTGACGTGACAAGTCACGTCCCTTGTCCAGGCGGTAGCTCGGCCGGGGGAGGGAGCGGTCGGATGTCACCTCTGCCCGAGCGGGGCGGGGTGGCCGCGGTATAATCGGTTAGAGCTTATTTCTTTGCGAGTCTTTCAGATGTCGAGTGGATGGCTCGGGCGTATTGTAACGGCCTAAGCCGCAACGAGGGAATGTTTGGGAGTGTGTTGCGATGGAGTGGCCGGCAGGCGGGCCACGCATGGGCCCTTTGCCGATCCGGCTTGGAGCGTCTCGCGGGGCGAGCGCAGCTCGATGACGCCGGGATAAGGAGCCCAGAGACTACGGAACCCGCCACGGGACATTGCAGCCGATCGACCTAGCCACGGCCTGGCCAGCCGGGCGGTCGTAACCGGCACGAGGGTCGCGGCCTGGACAGTCGGACCCTAAAAGCAGCCGTTCAAACCTACCGCCGGCGGGCGAAGCAGACAGGAGCAGGCGCTCGGAACGGGCGCGGAACTCGCAGAGGGCCTACCGGTCGAGCTTGCAAGCACGGCGCGCAAGCGCGCGGGGCCCAGCGTGGTCCCGCCGGGCCAGGAGAGCGGCACTGTCGTGTCGTCGTCGCAAGAGGTGACATCCCGAGGAGCCCCGGCTGCCGAACCGTGAAGAACTTTGTAAGGCCACCACTCGAACATCGCATACATCACGTAAGGTTGTTCTCGAGGCCGAGACGCCTCCGAGAGTCGCGTAAGATCGCGAACTTATGAAATTGCGAGTAGTTGATTACCGAGAAGAAACTCTCGGAGGGTCCGGCCGAGAGAGTGACCGCGGTCGCCCTTCCCGGAGAATCGTACGAGGCCGGCAGTCACCGCGTCATTAGAACCGCGCGGTAAATTTCGTCCCGCGAGGCGGGAGCGCGTAAACGGGACCGATAGAGGTAGCGTCAGGGAGATCCGCGTTGTATAGTAAGTGTTACGCTTGTGAGTTCGTGTCGCGGAGGTTATGTTAGAATGTTCGCGTTTCGAGAATGTTGTGTGATCGCGTGCGTTGATGTGGTCGCGCTGTGTGGTTCGGGGTGCGAGGCCCGAAGAGTGGAGTAGTTGTGGGCGAGGTGTTCTTCGCACGGGCCGGACACCGTATCATCGCGGGGCCGTATGGGCTTCGCGTGATCGCGTCGTGGCGTGCGGGACATCTTCGCGTTTCGTTGCGTATGGCGTTTTGGTGGCGTCTTCCGCGCCATACGGACAGTATTGTCGCGGGACCGAGGGGTGGGTTCGCGCAATCAGGTCCCGGGGCGCGGGGCGCGGGTATTTGGGACCTTTCGTGAGACGTCGCGGAGGGTCATTTGGGACCTTTCGTGAGACGTCGCGGAGGGTCATTGGGGACTATTTGCGAGACGTTGCGGATGGTCATCTCGGGACTACCAACTGGGAACGTTAGGCAGTTGGGAAATCGTCGCGTGTTGCGTATTGCGTTCGTGTAATTGCGTCGAGTACATTGCGTGCGTGTAATTGTGTATTGCGTATTGCGTTCGTGTAATCGTGTCGAGTGCCTTGCGTTCGTGTAATCGCGTCGAGTACGTTGCGTTTGAGTAATTGCGTTGTGTGCGTCGTGCGTCCCGTAACCGTCGATGGGAGTGGTGTCATTGGAGTCGCGGTCATTAAGAACTATCGCCGTTGTATCTTTCGCGAGCGCGGGAGACGACTTGTAATACCGACCCCGTTCTATGAAATATATGCTGCTTGTTATTGTTACATTTCGTGAGTGTTAACTGCGCTGCGCTCCCTCTCCTCCCCCTATCCGAGATCTAACAGCGATCTAAAGTATCGAGAATTCACACCTGAGATATTTAGCGTTCGGATTTAGAGTATCGTGGTGCGAGCAATCGCGCCTGGCGCCCATATCGAGCTTTAGTGAAAATACCTGGTCGAGCTACCATTGATTTAACGATTCCAGCTTAGAATACTTTAGAGATTTGGCGGTTTAGTGAAAAGTGACGGCGCGCTCCTTCTCGGCCGGCGAGACCGAGGGGACATCGTCGTCGTCATCACAATCTTAACCTTCGTTATAATTCTACTTACCTATAAAGAAATCAATTAGTAACTTGAACGTCGCAATCGCTTTCTGCCGAAACTTACCATATGATAGATCGGATAGATAGTAATTTAAGCGCGACTCGGCAGCGTCGAAAATATCGGCAGGAATCAAAGAACCAAAAAGGATCTGGTTTCATCTTCGGCGACGAAGCATCCGACTGATAAAGCGAGAAAAATACTCGGGTTACCAGTCGCGAATATTTGCCGGATGATCTAAGTGTCCTTGAAATCCTCTGGAGGTTAGATAATTCTAACCAATGACAGCTGGAGAAACCTCCCAAAATTGCCCAGGATATACTTCCGAAAAGCCCATATCTCCGATCGGTCTGAAATTTTGTATACTATTATATTTTGATATACTAATTATGAATATGTCAATGAAAATTGGCGCAAAGGTCATTTTCTAGGTAAAAATTAAAAAAATGACCTTATTACTTACAATTAGCTTTCAATGATGAACATATCTAATATAACATATCAAAGTACATGCGTGGGCGGGGGGAGCTTCGCCCCCCCCTGCACCCCCCCTACCCCATTGTGTGAATTAACCTAGGAAGTGTGGGCGGGGGGCTCCGCACCACCCCGGGCACTGGGCGTTGTGGGTTGGGTTGATGGGTGGGCAGGGGGGGGGCTTCGCCGCCCCCTGCACCCCCCCCCATTGTGTGAATAAACCTAGGAAGTGTGGGCGGGGGGCTCCGCCCCCCCGCACCACCCCGGGCACTGGGCGGTGTGGGTTGGGTTGATGGGTGGGCAGGGGGGGCTTCGCCCCCCCCGCACCCCCCATTGTGTGAATAAACTTAGGAAGTGTGGGCGGGGGGCTCCGCCCCCCCGCACCACCCCGGGCACTAGGCAGTGTGGGTTGGGTTGATGGGTGGGCAGGGGGGGGGGTGAGTAAACCTAGGGGTGTGGGCGGGACGGCTTCGCCCCCCCGCCCCCCATGCACACACGTAGTTTGGTCGTGGTTGGTTAGGATGACACTCTTTACAAGTTGCAAAACTGTTTAAAGCGTGGTTAGAATGACACTCTTTACGAGTTACAAAACTGTTTAAAGCGCGCCATCTTACCTATGTAGTTTGGTCGTGGTTGGTTAGATAAATAAAAAATATGCAAAAAAATTTTTTTTTAATTTTTACCTAGAAAATGACCTTTGCGCCAATTTTCATTGACATATTCATAATTAATATATCAAAATATAATAGTATACAAAATTTCAGACCGATCGGAGGTATGGGCTTTTCGGAAGTACAGCCATTGTCCCTCTATTCGCCCACCAGCGAATCGCAACACAACAAATTCGGCTAGCATTCGAAGTTGCCACTATAAAAACCGCGTACTCAGCCAGAACAATTTATTATTTTCTAATTTTTCAAGTTTTACTCTCGATCCGGATCGTACTTTCAATCGTTCTTTCAACCCATCATATTAACTTCAGTGGCCTGTTTCCTGAAATTGCCTGAACTGCGCCGGCTGACTTGTTTGACTTGACGAATAGTCGTTGACAATTTCACGAGGGGGTTTCTCCTACAAGGAAACCACCATAGCGATAGTAAGCCAAACATACATTATTAATATCTGAGCGAACAATAAAATTGTAATCCCTCTTTGATTCCCAAAATTTGTGAAGATTGTGTATCAGAATCTTTATTAATAAACTTATTACTAAATTCCAATTTTACAAGTGTTATAAATCCAATTGAATCCTCAATTTACCTTTTCCGTCGCATACTTAATTAAAATAAAATACTATACAAAGCTAGTAAATTCAATAATAGTTCTTTACTTTTTGGACATTCTCTCGAATTACTTATTATTACTTCCCTTCAATTTCCGTGAAATTTGAAACGCCGGTTCCCGGGTATCAAATAAATAAATATATGAAATAAATAAGGTGTTTCCAAATTATTTCTGCTTAATAAACTGTTGTACCCTATAGAATAAGACATTTACTCCCCCATCCTTTCCACACACCGTTCTAATAACGACACCTCGCCAGTCCCGGAATATAGTCGGTGTATGCAGACTTCCCCGAAACAATAAAGGAGAGGCTTCTTTTCACATTAATTTTGGTGGCAGCGGTGGGATTGGGAATCGTTGCTAGAACCAGAAAAAGAAATTTTCGCAAAAGAATTTTGAGGTTTAATATTTTAAAGAATCAATATATCATCTATGGCCTATTCTACTCGTTCGCAAGCGTCTCGTACTCCTTCCGAGTCAGGTGAAAATATGTCTACCGGAGAAACGGATGCTATGCCTCATCGAATAGCTGAAAAAGAAAAGGTCCTCTTTGAACAAGCGGAAGCTTTACGGAAGAGACAACAAGAATTAGAGGCAAAAGAGGAAAAATTAAAAAAGTTTAAGACTAAGCCAGAAGGGGTAGACGTTCAAGAACTCGCTGGTATATTGGTTGGAATTCGGAAGAAACTTGAGATTTTTGGGAAACTGAATTCCGTTCCCGAGAAAGTACGAAGTTTAAAGGTACACGTGGACGAATTACGACGAATCACGAGTTGTAAATCAAAATATAAATGTAACTTCACTCAAAAATTCAAAATTTTCATTCTAATTTATAGACAATCTAGGGTTACACAAACCCCCCCGGGAGGGGGGTGATAGCCTATATTGTAGCGCTTGACAAGAGGAATTGAGTGGTCGCAGTTTTCCTTGTTAACTCTCACCCGTTGGACCCCTAGGGGGGAAAATGTAAAATTGTTTAAAAAATAGATATTTGCACATTTAATCACCTTTTAACCTCCTACGGTTTACGTGGCACCTAACCTTTTTTTTTACGTGAGGAAATCTACTACTGGGATCCCAGGCCGAAGCCCGGTTTACCCAGTAGTCCCTAAGGAGAAGACCTCCCCGCCCTCCGGGGTGAGGGACGAGGGGAGTGCCGGATTCTATGCATGCACATCGCCCACGATACTGCATGCGTAGCCTAAACCGGCTAAAACCTCACGAGTGTCCTAACCTGCATCGATGGTGGGACGTCCGTGAACAGTTATTATGCGTCCGGTATGCTGAGCCTGACTTGGCTCCCTGCTCTAAGCTGTTAGGCTCTAGGCTCAAAGAGCACGCTTATCTATATGTGTTGCGGAGTGTGGACACCACCACCCACCCCGCCACTCCTTCCGTTGTTTAGGGAGTTCGGCCGACGCCCCGGAATCCCCGCTGGGACGCCGACCTCCCTTCCTCCGGGCACCTTCCTCGTCAGAGGGAGGTGCCCGGAGGCACGGTCTTACATACAGGTCTAGAGACTACCTCTAATTCTAGTGGTGGGGGCATGGTCGCTTATCGAGGATGCATTTAGTTTCTAGCATAGCCACTACTCGTCGCTGTCATCGAAGTCCGCAGATGAACGTAACCCGTAAGAACTCGTAACTCGTATAGCTGAAGCTAGCAGCGGGCGCTAACAGCGAAACGTCTCGCGGAAGGGAGACGTTCAAATGTCATGTGGGTTCCTCGGTGGGTACGAACGTATAATTATTATCGGCCATTGGGCTTTTTTAACATATAATTAATTAATGAAGATTAAATATATTTATATATATTTTTTTAACAATATTCAAATTATTTTTTCATCGATTTGATATAACAATGTTTTAATTAATTGTTACTGATTATTCTGATTAAATAACTGTAGAATAGCAAAGAGCGATTCTGTCCAAATTTTTAGGGAATCACGTTCTTGTGATAACAAAACAATTTAGCAAGTATTTCTGACAAGACGCGGTTTCCCTTAATTTTTTATTAACAATTTATTCTGTAGCGGTCTTTAAATTATTTGGTGAGAATCGCTCTTTGTTAAAGACTGCTAGAGAATAAATTGTTAATAAAAAATTTATAACAATTAAGAGAAACCGCGTCTTGTCGCAAGTACTTGCTAAATTATTTTGTTATTACAACAACGTGATTCCCTAAAAATTTGGAGAGAATCACTCTTTGCTGTATTCTACAGTTATTTATCGAATAATCAATAACAATTAAAACATATTTTTATATCAAATCGATGAAAAAACAGTTTGAATATTGTTAAAAAATATATATATAGATATATTTAATCTTTATTAATTAATTATATCTCAAAAAAGCTCAGTGGCCGATAATAAATAATTAGCCTACGATACGTTCGTACCCCCGAGGAACCCACATGACATTTGGCCCTGTCCGCGAGACGTTTCGCTGTTAACGCCCGCTACTAGCTTCAGCTACATAGAACCTGGAGATATCTGTTTTCACGATTGTGTTTGAGATTAAAAAATTTTTTGAAATATGACGAAGTGGTGTGCAGTACCGAATTGCAAAATCGGTAGCAGAACCGAGCAGAAACGTTCTCTATTTCGAGTGCCGAAAAACATTGTTATGTGGAAGAAGTGGGAAAAAGCTATTCCGGGTATTGTGAAGTTGTGCCAGACGGATGTGAAAAACATTTTAACGAGGAAGACATTGCTCGCGAGTGGGTCAAGCTCGACGCAAATGGCCAACTAATTGCACGGGTGAGTTTAATGAAAAAAATTTCACAGTTTGAAAAGATTCTTATTCAAATAATGTATTTCTCGATTGAAGGTCGCATACAAGCATGTGCAGCTCAAGCAGCTCGCTGTGCCCACAAGATTCGGTGGCGTTCTGACGGGAAAAGAAAATTGTGAGCCACTGCATGAAAATGCGAAGCAAGTTTCGGATTCTCGAATAAATTCTTTAAGCATCCAGTCCTCTAGTCTCCAGTCCTCTAGTCTTACGAAACCAATTCAAGAAATCAGTACTTCCGTCGGTGAGTTTCCTTATACAAAAAGTATTCAAATATTAGAATTAAATAGGCAATAAGAGCCAAGCGTGGTTGCAATCGCTAAAATTTATTACATGTCAATAGTGTCAATTACAAAATTACGTACGTTTCAACCCTTTTTTTGGGTCATCCTCAGCGCGTTATCTACACATTACATAATACTAAAACTAAATCGGGCCTTCTTTTTTACTTTTCCGTAAGCCTCTTCGACGAATCAATTTCTCATAAAAGTTCCCTGGGTAGATGTACACTCCGAAGCCTTCCCAAGCATCTTAGTGAGTGATTTCCTGGTTTGAGCGCCAGGAAATTCATTTGCAGATAATCAGTCATGATTCAATGGAAAAGATACCTAAACAGATACTCAGAGCGACAACTACCCCAGGACTGTATGCATACAACACGTTATGCGATGTGTAACGCTACTTACAGATAGTGCAGTCAATCGTCACATCGCAGTTACTCTCCTTGCACGACTATTCGCGACAGCAAAGGAACGGACTGTGTCTCGTCAACGCTTAGACGAACAATGACACGACCGCTCTTACAATATCATTGCTGTACATGGAAGGGGAAATATGACGAACAAAACCAACAATGTTTTTTATATTTTCGCAAGACCTTCAATAACATTTATATACATTTCAGGCAAATTCTCCGTGTCCGTTTGCAAATTTATACCGTTCGTTTGTTTTTGTAATTGACACTATTGACATGTAATAAATTTTAGCGATTGCAACCACGCTTGGCTCTTATTGCCTATTTAATTCTAATATTTGATATACTGAGCCTTTATACAGTATTAATTCACGCAGGCTGAAAAATGCGTTACTCGTTTTTCAATAACGTTAGATATTATTATGGCCTCTACGCGGTTTATTTATGTAAACAGTGGATTAAGTACCGCAAAGTCATTACTAGATGCGAACTGAAAATCGAGTTCCTACGGAATTGTATTAAACACAATGTTATACCTCCACACATTGGGAATATTTTATCATAATTTGAACATACTCTTTTTAACTATAGATCAATTGGAAAATTTAAACACTGTAAACTCAGGTTTTTTAAACAACTATTACACATTGAACTTAGAGATGCTCATTGTTATTCTCGTTTCGCACAAATACAGGTTTACAAAATCTCCGGATCTATGTACCGTTGTATTCCGGCATCCGTTTGCAATTCGTTCTTTAACAGACAGGAAGGGCCTCTGCATTCCTTCTTTGTGAGCTTACATAATAGAATGAATAAAAAATTCGACCACTTAGTTCTCAAATATACAAATCAACATAAAAACATCAGACCGATAAAATATTTTTGTATTTTTCCATCGGGACATCAATTCTCTGTTGATGATAAGGAGTTGAAGTACTCGTTTAATTCTCTTAAATCAGATAATTTCCCTAACAAAGAAATTGAGATTAATGTGGATCCGGAATTATTTACTACGTCACAAGCGACATTAACGCAACTAAATGCAAAATGGTTCGTCAACCTGTCATCCACAATTATCCCAGAGGATATTCAGGGTTTACTTCAGCTGGGTGAAAATTTCAGTCTCCCAGTCTCGAATACTGAAAGGGTAACGGTGGAATTCCTTAAGAATATAGAGAACAACGTGAAAAAATTACCGGTTAGAATGCAAGTGAATTTACGAAATCGATTTTCGAACATGGTAAATAATTTACCGAATTTTTCAACGGTTAAAGATGCACACAGTATTCTGGTTAGGCAATTGTCCGTCGCAACAAAAAAATTTTTAGAAGAAAACCCGAATTTGATATTAACAAGGGCAGACAAGGGCAATGTTACGGTAGCGCTTGATAGGAATAAGTACGTCGACAGCATTGAGGACTTATTAAAAGATACGGAAACATACAAAATCGTTACGAAAGATCCCACAAAAAAACTTACATCGCGCATTCGTGAATTGTTGTCGAGATGGAAGAGGTCCGAATTTATAACGAGTTCAGAATACAAACGTCTGTATTGTAGTGACGGAATTTTACCGAGAGCATACGGCCTGCCCAAAATTCACAAAAAAAATTGCCCTTTTAGAATAATAGTATCGTCCATAGATAGCCCTTCTTATAATTTAGCGGCATGTCTCCATACAATAATGCACAACAGTTTTCCGAAAGGGCAGAGTTATACTGCAAATAGTTTTGAATTAGTTAAAAAACTGTCCAACGTTAGGATCGAGGAGGGCTATACACTGATTTCATTAGATGTTGTCTCCCTCTTTACTAACGTTCCTATTGAGATGGTACTTGAAAGTATTTCATTAAGGTGGAATTACATATCTGCGAATTACAAGATTCCGAAATCTGAGTTCCTTCTTGCAGTTAAACTGGTACTGGAATCAACGTTTTTTATTTTCAATGGGGTAATCTACCAGCAAACTTTCGGCTCACCGATGGGCTCACCGTTATCTCCCATAGTGGCTGACATTATAATGCAGGACCTTGAAATGAAAGCGTTAACAATATTAGATTTTTTCCTCCGTTTTACTGTAGATATGTCGACGATATTGCGATGGCGGTGCCTTCCACTAGTTGTGCTCACACGTTGGAGATTTTCAATTCATTCCACCCTAGGCTGCAATTCACTATGGAGGTCAGTGTGGATGACAGGTTGAATTTTTTGGAGGTTACTATCATACGCACTAACAACTGCTTGATATTTGATTGGTTTCATAAGTCCACATTTTCTGGGAGATATTTGAACTTCTTATCACAACATGCTCTTTGCCAGAAAAAAGGCACGGTCATTAGCCTTACGGACAGAGTCTTTAGATTGTCACACCCTGAATTTCATCAAAAAAACTTGGAATCAATAGTTCGTATTTTAATAAAAAATTGCTACCCGTTAGATTTTATTTTTAAAGTCATGTACGAACGCCTGAGGTATCTTTTTGCAAACCTCCATGTTAATACAAAGGAAAAGACGGTCGATAGAGGTCCATTTTTTGTGATACCATATGTCCCCACATTAACAGAAAAATACAGAAATATCACGAGAGATCTTGAATTAAAGCTATCGTATGTGAGCACAAACAAATTAAATAAATTCATTAAAGTACATAAGGATGTTCTTCCTAATTCGTCAGCTAGGAACGTAGTATACCAAATTAACTGTAAAAACTGTGATGCATCCTATGTCGGACAGACCGGCAGACAACTACATACGAGAATAAAAGAGCATGAATCTCACATAAGGAGGAATGGCAATGGTCATTCAGTGGTGACAGACCATAGGGTTGAATGTAATCACGATTTTATTTGGGATGATGTGAAGATCTTAGATAGGGAACGGTTTCTAAATAAAAGATTAATATCGGAAATGATTTACATCAAAAAACGAACGGTATAAATTTGCAAACGGACACGGAGAATTTGCCTGAAATGTATATAAATGTTATTGAAGGTCTTGCGAAAATATAAAAAACATTGTTGGTTTTGTTCGTCATATTTCCCCTTCCATGTACAGCAATGATATTGTAAGAGCGGTCGTGTCATTGTTCGTCTAAGCGTTGACGAGACACAGTCCGTTCCTTTGCTGTCGCGAATAGTCGTGCAAGGAGAGTAACTGCGATGTGACGATTGACTGCACTATCTGTAAGTAGCGTTACACATCGCATAACGTGTTGTATGCATACAGTCCTGGGGTAGTTGTCGCTCTGAGTATCTGTTTAGGTATCTTTTCCATTGAATCATGACTGATTATCTGCAAATGAATTTCCTGGCGCTCAAACCAGGAAATCACTCACTAAGATGCTTGGGAAGGCTTCGGAGTGTACATCTGCCCAGGGAACTTTTATGAGAAATTGATTCGTCGAAGAGGCTTACGGAAAAGTAAAAGGGAAGGCCCGATTTAGTTTTAGTATTATGTAATGTGTAGATAACGCGCTGAGGATGACCCAAAAAAAGGGTTGAAACGTACGTAATTTTGTAATTGACACTATTGACATGTAATAAATTTTAGCGATTGCAACCACGCTTGGCTCTTATTGCCTATTTAATTCTAATATTTGATATACTGAGCCTTTATACAGTAAAAAGTATTCATTACACTATTGATATAAAAAAGATAGAATATAAGTAATTGAAACATACATAAATTTCTTCCGTTGATATTACAGATATCGCTGATGTTCCTTCACCTACTCGAGTTGTAAATCTCCAATAGCAGATTTGTTTGCTCCTCAGAAGCCTGCCAAAGTGTTCTCATCTGTGGAAATCAGCGAACGTGAGTAATGCAATGTCTTGCCCAAATGTTTAGAAGAAAAAAAAGCTTATACCGATTAAGTCACAATACCTGGAAAAATAAATAGAATGCTACATATATAACATATATTTACCACGGTAAAAGGCGTAAAACCTGAAAAAAATATAGCAAATTGAATCGCAAATGAAAGCAATTGATATTCAGTCAAATAAATGAAATAAATAAAACTGTTCCATTTAGAGCCTGTTCACACAAGACGTTTCTGCCGCGCGATTGCTGCCGCGCGGCCGCGCGCTGTCACGAGGCGAGGTGCAACAACGTGCGTATACGCGCGTACGTGGAAAAGCGAATAGAGGAAAGACGAGTGTCCTATAAATCTAAAACGCCGCAAAGCGTGTCGTAGATGCTTGTCGTCGCGCGTACGCCTTTCCGCGTATGCGAGTATACGCGCGTTCTCGCATCTCGCCTCGCGATAGCGCGCGGCCACGCGTGGCTCGTGCGTACGTTAACGCGCGGCAGCAATCGCGCGGCAACCGCGCGGCAAAAACGCTTCGCGTGAACAGGCTCTTCACTTACCGTTAAAAAATTACGTGAATTTTCTTAATCTGACCTGAAACAAGAATAAATTATATTAAATTTATTTAAAAAATATATACTTAAAAAAATACTTTTAAAAAAATACTTTATATGAAAAAATACACTTTATATGCTGTTTAGGATTAAGGTCAAGTCATACGGTGAGGCGCTGTCGCGACAGCGAACGCCCCTGGCGCGAGCACACGCGACCCTCGGGCCTGATCCGAATTCGTCCGAGATCTCCCGATTGTCGCGTCTGTTCCGACATGTAAATGTAAAGCGCGCACGCGTTTCCTAATTCGCGTATACTGCGCAACGCGTTACATCGCGGATCGATGTGGTTCGTCACCTCACTTCGTGGATCGATATGATTCGTCCTTCGAGAGGCAACGACCCCGCCGAGGGTCTTCTATCGGGACGAGGGATGATCGATCTCGATCCGCGCTCTCTTCGTTTCTGCCTCGCTAAGGAGAAAGTCGAGCCGGTCGTTCGTGGCAATGATATTCTCGGGAGTGCCGAAAGTAACTGTTCGAAGACCGTATAGTCTTATCGCGAGCCGCACCCGCTAGGTCGCCGCGTGAGACATTTTCATCTAGCCTTTCCGTTCACGTGAACGGAGAGAGCTACGGGTTCGTCACGCGCGTCGATGATCCGCGCGCGTGTTCCGTAAAGTTGGGTACGCTCAGGGCATCCGGGCAAAGGATTGCATCGGGCGCACAAGTTTCGTCGCGATCTGCACCCGCTCGATTGGTCGTCGCGCGAAACATCTCGTTTCCCGAGTTTTCATCGCCCGTAATACGACGGGCCGACGCACACAGACGGATCACGTGATCCCCGCGTGCGGGCGCGTGATCCTTAGCGGAAGACTCGTGTCGACGGCGAACCGTCCCACGACGCTACTCCGATTTTCGCGAGTGCCTCTATGTCGAGTGTCGTGATCACCGAGCGTGAGAGTTGTCTCTCAATAAAATCAACGACGGGAGTTCGATCCCGATATCGACCCCGCTTGCGGCCATCTTGTCGTGCCGCGCCGTACCATGTGAACGCGGCTCTGCCGCGCCTCGTATTGCTGTGATTTCGTGTAAAATGCGTGTCCGCTAGCGCGTTCCCGAGTAACCAGAGTGAGCCTGAGCCTTTCGCACGTTTCCGTGTTCGCGGTCGCTCATCTGCCGCGCGAGCAAGATATCCGTCGGTCGCGAGCAAGATCTCCGATCGCGAGGGCGATCATTCATCGCTCTTCAAGATTTCCGTTCCGCGAGCCACGCACAGAGACAGAGCGATTCAAGATTTCCGCCCGACATTTCCGCGAAGGCTTAGCCCACTCGGGTGCGCGCGAATGCGAGAACTGTGTATAAGACTGTCAATAAAGTGTGCTTGTCAATCACATATCAAGGGCGTGCGTTATCTAAACCCTCTCCTCGCTAACTCCTCGGCTCTTACCCCGCGCCCTGGACAGGGTGGTCCCGGCATTCATTCGTGTCCCGAGGGCACCTCGGCAGAGCACGAAACATATGCTATGAAACGAATCAATATGAAATGTAAGTGGTGCAATATAATGATTATAAGAGCTTACGAATTTTCATTAGTACAGAAACTGACCATTGCTCATAAAAATTGGTTGACTTTATTATAGCAGCAATACCGGAAGAAAATGCGAGCACCAGTAATGACTTCTCTGCCGATGTCCCGGAGGGATGGAGTTGTGTCAACATGCGTACTGAAATTGTACAATGTACGCTGTTTACATATGCGATCATGAAGGTCGAAAACGGCGAGCATTGTCCAGTAGCACAAAAAAGTGTTACACTTGACATCGACGGAATATTAAAATATTTTGTTTATGGTCGTCACATTTATCCACAAGATAAGAATCTCGAACATGTTCTAAAGAAAAAAGAAATGCTTAAGGACATACTAGAAAAATTCAAAGGAATGAACGTCTGCAGTGGCCTAGGTGACATTAGTATCCATTTTGTAGTAGTCAATGGGGCATATCAAGATAACATTGACAAGTGGAGAAGTAAAGGCTGTTCTCTACTCTCGAAGAAGAAAAGATGCGATTCCTGCATGAAGTGGAGGAAATGCATATTGCAACAGAAGGCACGGCTGAAGATTCGTCCGACGATGAATCGGATTCGTAACATTTCAAACCCCATTGATCAATGTAAAGTATTAGCGATGCGGATGAAAATCAGATGAAAATCACGTGAAAGGCGTCAGAAACTTCAAGCTAAGGATCGCGTGAAAGATCTCATTACGTGTATGAAAGCACAAGAAGCACAAATGGCAAGCATGCAAGATACGGCTGTGGATAAAAAATTAGCTGAGTTAGACCGTCGTGAGACAGGTTAGTTTTACCCTACTGATGACCAGTCATTGCGATAGTAATCCTGCTCAGTACGAGAGGAACCGCAGGTTCGGACATTTGGTTCACGCACTCGGTCGAGCGGCCGGTGGTGCGAAGCTACCATCCGTGGGATTATGCCTGAACGCCTCTAAGGCCGTATCCTCTCTAGTCAAAGGTGGCAATGATATCTCTAGGAGTCTCGTGAGTCGAAAGGCTCAAAACAATGTGACACACTACTAGGCGGCCGGTCCACACTCACGTGGCGGGCCGGTCGTCGCACGAGCCCCGTTTGCCGTACGGCGCCTCTGCCCGTCGTCGGGATCTCACTTACGCTTACGACGGCACGGCGTCTAACGATCGAACATGAGTTTCACGAGTTCGATGTCGAGACTCGGCTGTGCAAGATACGGCTGTGGATAAAAAATTAGCTGAGTTAGATAACATCTCAAAGTCTCAAAAACTAGTAGTTAAGGAAATCATCGCCGCGGCAAGGAAAAAGGACGCCAAAGGTCGACGTTATTCTGATGACTGGATTATGTTGTGCATGCTTATGAACATCTGATCGCCAAGAGATTACGAATTTTTGCCGCAAAAACAATATTCTGCCACTTCCATGCACAAGGACAATACGCAGTTATTTTTCTTTAATTAACGCGAAGTGTGGCTTCGATGAAGAATTTGCGAAATTCCTCGAGAAACATTTTGCATCAAAAACTCCACTGCAGCGTCACGGGGTTTTACTGCTCGATGAAATAAACCTCAGGAAGTCTGTGGCAGTTTGTTCCAGAAATTTAACTTACCTGGGCTTAACCGACTTTGGTGATGATGGGCAACAATCCACAGACATAAACGAGCAGGCAACGGTCTTGTACTCATGTTCCAGCCACTTGCTGATGTATATACACAGCCAATTGCAGTGTTTGCTTCTAAAAATCCCGTAAAAGGAGAAGAACTCGCGAAAATTGTCGTTAAAGCTATTCCCTATTTGGAACAATGCGGTGCAATAATCCACGGAGTTATTGCCGACGGTGCTGCAACAAACGCGAAAATGTGGTCGCTTTTGGGTGTCAGAGGGACGATAGAAAATACCAAAACGTGGTTCACTCACCCTTTGGACGACAATCGGAAAGTATTCGTCTTTTCCGATATCTGTCACGTCATCAAGAACATCCGAAACCGGTTGTACAACAAGAGAAAATTGCGGGTAAGTTGTAAGATGATAATCTGTAGTCTTATGCTTACTAGCGACAATAATAAGAAAAATATTAAAGGGCATCTGCATATATACTTTCCTACAAAATAAAATAACAAGTTGAGAAAATAATTACAATACATACATTACAAAAAAAATTGAAAGGTAACGTGTCAAAAAACAGAAGTTTAATTGATACATACTTTTTCTAAAATCTTAAAGAACCTGGGGGCAGCAATCACGTAACTTCCTGTAAGACGGAAACGTAAAAAGTGAAAAGTTTCATGCAACTATCTCTTTCTATTAGTGTCGAATAGAAAGAGATAATCACATGAAATTTTTCACTTTTCACGTTTCCACTCTAGGGATAAAGTTACATGTGATAGCTACCTGACAATTAAAAAAATTATATAGAAATACATACATACTTAGTTGGAATCCTGGAGGCATCTGAAAAAGAAAATGTAATTAAAAATTAATGCATATCTTTCTTTGAATCCCGGAGATCCTAAAAAAATATGTGTTGCATGAAAATAAATATATACCTACCTTCTTAGGAAACCCATAACACCTGAAAAAAAAAGATAAAAACTTAAAAAAATATTCGACATACATATCTACCACTATATTCCTGTTACGTCCAACCCCAGGATTAGGATAAGAAGAACTGGGAAGCGAAGGAGAGGCTAACCAGAGGGGTCGGGGTAAGGAAGGACGCAACCAGAAGCTTAAGAATATCGCTCGCAGGTACACGCTAGACGCGTGGCGCGAGCCCGAACGCACTTTTCAATGGCTCCGGAAGGGTCAACGTCCGTGGAGACGGTAGGACGCCTTCCGTGAGCGGTGCGATCGTCGGTCCTCTTTTAAGTCAGGGAATTTAATCCCTTTAACTTAGGATCGGACCTCGTGCGGTTTCGAGAGAGGGAATAGTGATGGGTGAGGTCTTAAAATAAATGAAATGGAAATTTATATTTAACATAAATAAAACATTTATTCTGAATTGAGTAAACTATCGCTATTACAATAAGTAAGACGTAGGCAAATTAAACCGGGAATTGAGATATTTTAAAGTGAAAATGTATGTGTAAGGTGTATTCATCGCGGGTGTTACATTAGTGCGGAGGTGATCGGGCAGGATCTTGGAAGGGGAAACCTATTCAATGCACATCCTGCTCGCTATTATTACAATTGATCTTAGAACTGAGGTTACATGAATTTAATTAAATATGTGTCCGGTGTGTAGGTGTATTTGAATCTAAATTAAAATATAAAGAGATGTTCGCGGAGTGAAAACAAAAGACAAGAATTTAAGAAATAATTATAGGCTAGGCGTTAGGGTAAGCTATATATATATATATATATATATATATATATATATATATATATATATATGTTAAAACAAGGAAGATTTTATGTAAATTGTAATTGTACATTATGCGGATTTTGAGTGCTTGGCGTAGATGCGGTTGACAAACTTTTCGATCGAATCGAAACGCGCGGTGATTTCGTCGAAATCTGACGCGGGCGGATTTTCGCTGGTTAAATCAATGACCGGTGTAGACTCGGTCAGGTCGATTAATTCCGGGGAGGACTGGGTCTTATTCTCCGTCGTCGGAGCGGAGTGTAGAGCGTTAAGCCGGCGCAATTCGGCTAGGGCGTCCTCGGAGATGAATCTCCCGGAGAGGACGGATGTTATCACTGGAGAACTATTCTGCCGGTTTTGATGCTGCAGAATGCGTTCTCTTCGCTTCCTGCCCGCTCTATGTTTCCATACCATCTATATAGGATAGGATTTTTAATTACTCCGAGCGGATAATCGCTAAAGCAACTAGGCGGGAGAATAATTCTAAGTAGGAGCAGCGGTTTAATGGGAGATCCTGAGCGAATATCGCTAGGAATAAGGATTCTTAATTATCTTGAGCGAATGTCGCTAAGGTAATTAGGTGGGAGAATTGAGAGTTAACGGGAGGTCCTGAGCGGATATCGCTAGGAATAAGGATTCTTAATTACTTTGAGCGAGTAACGCTAAGGTAATTAATTAAGCGGGAGTGTTGAGAGGTCCTGAGCGAATATCGCTAGAACAAAGGATTCTTAATTACTTTGAGCGAGTAACGCTAAAGCAATTAAATGGGAGTATTGGGAGGTCCTGAGCGAATATCGCTAGGAATAAGGAAACTGAGTATCCTCTGAGCAAATAATGCTTGGGGGATTCAGCTGAATCGTGAGAAGCAGAATTACGGTGGGTAGAGGAGTGGCTTGAGCGTGTTATCGCTAAGGGAAAGGATTCGATAATTACTCTGAGCAAGTGATGCTAGGGTAATTCCAAGAAGGATTATAACAATCTTGAGCGGGGAACGCTAAGATTATTAGAGACAGGAATAGAATGGTTATTATGATACGACTTACATACATTTATACGTGTGCGGGCAATTGAAAGTTAGAGTAACAGAATATTTAGGACTTACTATTCGTTGGAATATATGTATATATATATGTATATATATATATATATATATATATATATATATATATATATATATATATATATATTACTGTCAGGCGCTGGTGCTGACCGCAGATCTCGCTGTGAGGGTGATTCGTGGCACTTAGCGCGCACAGAATTTACTCGCGATACTTTAAGTTGGTGAACAACAGAAAAGTGGCGTTAAAGTATAAGTAAGCGGAAAATATGCGGACTTAGAAGTAACCTGTCTCGTGCCGGATCGGAAGAGGGTGAGAGTCCGCAATGTCGGGGTTTATATAGGAAAATGTAAGGAATGGAAGGGGTGGATTTCGTGTGGGGTGTGTCTGGTTTTCATTTTTGGGACTTTTGGTTGGTAGGATTCTTCTAATTTTTATCTAGAGGATTTCTTATTGGGCGAGACGTTTCTCACCCAAGAGCCAGATCTTAAGTTTTCGCCTATCCTAGAAGTTAGAGACGATTGTCGATTTTTCCGACTGTTCGTTGGTGAGTCCTCTCGTAAGGCCCCCACTGTCTTATTGGGGGTGCAACCCATCGCTTCCTCCAGTGACTCATTTGTTTTTCGGCTATCGCCGATTTCTCTTTTATTAGGGTTCTTTTTTTTTATCTCGCGACCCTGTCCTTATGTTGACGGACGATGCATACCTCTCAATCTTAAATACAAACGGAAACTTCCGTCACGTGTATTTACAGACACGTCTTAGGCTTTGTTTCCGCTTGTCGGAAACATCGTAGGTGCAATTTTGAAAGCTCGCTCGATGCAATAAAGATCTTCATCAACCCATTAAGGCCCATTTGGCGCGTCGTGTCGCCGGGTTTATAGTTATAGGCCCGACAAGGCCGATGAAAATCTAGTCACGTATGCCCCGTCCGTCGGTAATTCGTCATCTGGAAGGTTGCGTTTAGTCGCCTAGGCAAATAGATAGTTTAGTTATAAAAAAGAAAAAGGGAATGTGCAAGGATCAAGGCTCACTCGCCGATCGACAACCGTCCGTGCTCAGTTTACTTATCATAATCTTAAGCCCTATCTTAAGCTCATAGGAATTCCCGCGAAAAAGGGAAATCGTGGAGTTCGCAGGACGTAACATTCCGGAAAAGCGGAAATAAAATATCAAAGGCTTTATCATTGTTGATATTTTCGTTCCATTAACCCTCAAATAGCACTTGGGTCTCAAAAACCCCACTGTGCGATTTAGGATTTCGACAACTTTTAACTGTCGTATCTCAGTCATTTTTAATAAAAAATTAAGTAAAATTTCCCTGGCAATCGAGTAGTGCACTTTATTTTAGGAAAAAGAAATGATTTTTATATGAAAAATTGAAATATATAAAGTGGTGAAAAAAAAGTGGTGCGAGTTAGCACCTGTGTGCTAATTGAGGGTTAAGAATGGAATTTTCACTTATCCGTGCTTATTTTACTTCACTTATGTTATTAAAAAATAAGAAAAAAATATTAACGCCACGAAAGCCGGATTTTGGGGCTCTGTAATTTTATTTACGAACCTGAAAGACTTAAAAGAATTGAAAGGTGATGCCCACCGTTATTCATAATGTAAGTTACATACAATACGTAGGTCAGTAAATAGTTGGCATTATTCTCTAGTTAAAATCTACGGATGACTACGTTTGTTGGAAGTATTTCCAAACGTTGTTTAATCTGGATAAGAATCATCCAGAAAATGCACGAGTATGTCCAAAAATAACGAATAGACATATTGTGCTGGACAACACATCGAAAATGCGAGTCAGACTGGCTACTCAGGTACGTTTGTGTGTAACGAAAAATATGGTATTTACTCGTGCCGTTTTAAATTTTATGAATTAGTCAAAAACTTTTTATATTGTATTACAGATATTCAGCAACTCCATGGCTGACGGGCTCGCGTTTTATTTATCACGCGGGTGCGAAGAACTCAGCGGGTGTGAAGAAACAATTTCCTTTTGCAAACGCATGAACGACATGTTTGACGCAATGAATCGCAAATCGCCAAATCAAGGGCTCACGCCGCATTGTAATGACTTTAAGGTACAAAAATAACTTAGATCGCATAATTAAAAATAAAATAGCGATAATACTACATACAATTTTTTAATTATTACGTAATTCTTAGGTTCTGAAAGATACATTGCGGTGGTTGAATGAATGGGAATCGGCAGTGTCGGAAAAAGATATCACAGCAGAAGAATTTCTTACTGTCGAAACTTCACGAGGATTAAGAATATCTCTTCGATCGACAATGGATCTTTGCGGTTATCTGATTGACAAATTCGATTTCAAGTACCTGCTGACTGGAAAAATTAATCAGGATAACTTAGAAGTAATGTATATTTTTCTTATTTAATGATGTTTATTGTATTACCAATAAATTTTACATGTACTTATCTGTTCTACCATGAACAACTACTTGCCTCTTTTAGAAATTCTTTGGCACTATACGCCAATGCGCGGAATGCAACGATCATCCAAATTGCCCAACATTTTTACAATTGTATAAATTGCTATTGGTGTATAGCGTGATTAAGCCTCCAAAATATGGTAATTGCACGGTTTCGTCCGATACGAGGCCGGCGACATTGATCTCTATTAGTGAAATCAAAGCAATTTACGGCAACAAACGTGAGGGCAAAAGTGCGGAATATGTGCGAAAAATAAAGGAAAAACTCGACCTTGTATTGCAACATGACAATTGGGAGGCGGACGATGTCATTGATCCTCATTCCGAACATGATTATGCCCTTTCCCCTATCCTCGATTGTATTATCTACTTCGTAACAGGTTTTATATCTTAATTACGTCTCTGTAAAAATATGTTTGTCTAAACAAAAACGTAGGTTTGTATTATACTAACAACAACGCTTGCTGTATTGCACTAACCATTGCATGGCTTGTTATCATTGATCATTTAACTCGCTTTACATATGTCGACGTAGAATTCATGTTCTTTTGCTTTAGAGGCAGGGCCCATATTCCGTTCCTACCTACCGACAAGTGTCAGTTCGATAAGCGTCGTTACGCAGGTTTTTCATGTCGTGTAAAAGCTGCGCCGACACCGTTAAAGCGGAACAGAATACGGCCCCAGGGCATTTCTATTTAAATAATTGTCGAAAATCATTGCATTGTTTTTTCAGGTTACCTGTGCAAGCAAGTCCTTAAAAAATATAAATCCTGCTCGGCGCGTGAAGAAGCCGTGAGATCGAAGACCAGCTGCGGATCCTCGGAGTCGCAACTGGTTCAAATAAAATCACGCGGTGATCTGATTCACGCAAATCTCCATTTCTTTAATCTGATCCGTCATATTGAAGCGTCGTTTGCAAAATATTGCTCTCGTGCTGATGTCTTCGATGTAACTCTCGATGAAGTACTTGATTCTTATACCTTCACGTTTCCCTGTAAAGAACATGCATCTGAAATCCTGTCCTATGCAATAGTTTACTATATACGACTAAGAATGAGGCAAAACGCTCACCAGGAAAATTTAAAACTGAAAAAAAAATTTGTTGTTAAGAAAAAATTGTCCAAATTGACTAATGAATAAGGTGCTTACATAAGCGAAACGTAATCACCTTATTCATTAGTCAATTATATGACAGTCATATATCGCTACGCAATATTATGTGTTTCGACCCTAACTCAATAATGTCTTGCATAATGTCTTCTTATCTTGCAATACTTTCTTGCATGCAGCCAAACACTGTCCATTTCAACTTCGGAATATCTGCGAAAAATAAAATGGCAAAAATTGAAGGATTGATTTATATTTCTCTCGTATCTACTTGATTTTAAAAACTAAAATACCTGCAAGAATTTTAAAAATAAAATAAAAGGAGATAAAATGAAAGAGTTGATTTTTATTCGTTATACTTACCTTGAATTGACAACCTGGAATACCCACAAAAATAAAAGAAAAACGATAAAAATGAAATAAATAAGGATATAAAAAGATATTTTTATTTGTTCTTAATTTTCAGAATAAAAATTTGTATTTATTTTATATGTATACAGGGTTGGGAACATATTGTGGGGTACTGTATACGTACGTACTTACAATCTCAGCCCCATGATTTAGTTGTGATCCAGTGACGTCCGAGGAGAACCTGTGAATTTTGTTTGTATTTGTTTGGGGGCCCCGCGTGAATGCGGGGCGACGTGCGAAGCACGTGTGCAAAAGGGCGTTCGGAGTGTTGGTCTCCGATTACTATGCTAGGATAACTTATTCGTCTCCGAATAATTCTTTCAACAAGGAACGTCTCCGACGGCTGATCCTCACGTAACGTTTAGGAATCAAGCCTTTGCCCGGAGTCCTGGGCATCCGCTTCGGTGTATGTGGTGGTGGACTCGGCGGATCGAACACCACTAGTGAAGGTGGCAAGGAGCCGGTCTGCGTCTGCTGGTCCTTGGTCTTCGGCGAGGCTAACTCCGCCAGGCGATGTCTCCACGAACGTGGTTCTGGCAGGTCCGTCAGATCGAGCGGAATTAATCTCCACTCTCGGAAAGATACCACTTTCCCTTCGAGATGTGGTTGAGTTGTCTCCGGTGCTGGTTCGAGGAAAGGCCGAGCCCTTGGAGCGGGAGGCCTTGGCGCGGGCGGCCTTGGCGCCGGCGCTTGCCAGTGGCCTGGATAGGCGCGCTGCTTCCTTTTCTGCGGCAGCTTGCCGAGTGTGTATCAGTTTGATCCGAAGGCCCGGGAGCTCGCTCTGATTTAGAGGCCCGGAGCACGCCCCGTTGTGCAGAGGCCTAAGAGGCTCGCTCTGATTTAGAGGCCCAAGGAGCACACTCTGTAGTTCCAAAGGAACTGTTTTCCGACCTTACGATCTCGACTGATAAGCCCGTATATAAAAAAGCGTTTCAAGTTGAGAGAAGGTTCTGAAGTCCTCTCAGCGGGTGGTCTTCATATAGCCCCCCAGTGGAATCTTGCTCACGAGAATCTGGCGGGCGTTTGGCCGCCTAGCGGCGGCGCGGCGAACTCGCTAGCGCGTGCCGCGGCTCGGCCGTACGGCGTGCCCGAGCGGCGGCTCGCCAGGCGCGTAGCTTCGCGGCACGGTGCCCCGTGGCGCTATGAGAGTTCGGCCGCCACAATATCATACCCTATGTATCATACATAGGTATCTTACGTATGATACCAAGTATGATACGCGCTTTAGTTTCATACATGTGTACGTATCATACGTCACATAACCTCATTTTAGTCCAGCCAGTCCTGGTCACACTGGTCAGAGTGGTCACTGTGGTCAGTGGTCAGTCCAGTCCAATGTCCAATGTTTCTTCTTATTCTTCTTATTTAAAATATTCGTGCGTGTATATGTCGATAAACAAGATGCTATAACAAGAGGTATAACGTCTTTCGTAGGCAGGTAAAGCGAAACTGGACAGAACAGTCCTATATTGTTCTGCAATGATTAACGAAAGAAATTAATTAATAAAGACCTGCGAATGAGCGTGCATCCACGCACCGCTGAATCGCACGTAATGTGAGGATGCATGCTATGCTCATCCGTAGATCTTTGTTAATTAATTTCTTGTTGGTTATCGCGAAAAATCGCGAATCGGTGTTACGCTTATTTTCAGATGCTCTATATACTAGGCCATCAATTCCTCAACGATATGCTGAGATCAGGAGTCTTCCATTCTACTGTATTATTACTATAGAGAGGAGAGAAATTTATAACTTGGATTCTTAGCTAGGGTTGCAGACAGGTCAGGTTCCTCACACCCATTACCGACTTTCTGATTTGTTTATTGCTAATGGTGGTTGACTGTGTCAAACAACAAATAATTTTTACAATCAACAATTTTATCGAGGTAATTATAAGTGATATATAGAAATACTTATCACACATATATTCTTAGACTATTTATAGATTTCGACTCTTTATATCGGCGAAACGTAATGTGTTTTATTGTGATATTGGATTTGGATGCATTCCGTTTCACGCATAATGCATAATTTATTCTTGTGTAACATTCGATGAACAAAGATAAATGATGCATTTATGCAATGCGCATCATCAATTCATCAATATCATCATGCGATTCATGCGTGAAACGAAATGCACTCATTGTCAATTACTTAGGCTGCGGTCCATTTGATGCTACAAATGCTTCGAAGCATTCTTCTTCTCCTTTCTTTCAATGAAGAAAGAAGAAGAAAAAGAATGCTTCGAAGCACTTATAACATCAAATGGACCGCAGCCTTAATATTTATTATTTAATATGCAGAGTTGTTATGTACAAAAATGAACAAAGGCGGAAAACCTAAACATTCGTATTGGACGGAAGGGGGTTTTATTCAAAAAAGAAACTGTAAAGGAAAATTAATTGCACAGTGCAAAGTTTGCAATAAGAATTTGCAGAATACTGCAATCAATCGTCTAAAAGACCACAGGCAAGTATTATTCAATTATTCAATTATCAATAATACATATAGATTATTATTCAGATTTTAAATAGTTGTATTCTATATTAATAGAAAAGAATGCCGTTACGACGAATCTAGTCCCGATACTCCTGATCCTGATAGTCCTGAACCTGAATCTCCTGATGGTCCTGATCAAGATCATGCTGACGGTGACGGCATTTGTAATAAAATTGCATGTAAAGAAGACAATCAGGATCATGTAAGTAAATTATTTTATCATCATATATGGACACAGTCAGAGTGCTATTTAATTTATGACACTGAAGTAGTTAGAAAAGCGAGGATTCTTAATCTCTAAGAAGACAATTATAAATTACATAATTTAACAATTGCGTTTGATAAATAATTAAGTAAAACAAGTTACAAATTAATGTTCCTTTTAGCGATTGAAAACCCTTGCTTTTCCAAATCAGTTATTACATATATATAAGTTACTGCTAACTTCAGTCTCATACTTGATTTTTTATGTTATACTCTAAGTCAATATATTTTATCTAACATTTGATATTACAATCTCAACTTTATTACTTTAATTTAGGCATATGCAATACATGAAGATCAACAGTTATCACTATCAGTAAATCCTCAATTTTTGCAAACATGCAAGAAAGGTGCTGCTGGAACAAGTGAGTTTAAAAAGCGACAAACCAAAGTAAAGTCATTTGTTGACAATGTTACGAGTAGCGAACGTCGAAAAATAGATAAGGCTTTGTTGTATTTTTTTGTTGCCTCTAAATTAGATTTTAAGGAAATGGATTCAGTATATTTTAAGGATTTTTTAAACGTTATTAGACCTGCTTATGCAGTGCCCACTGTGCCCAGTATTAATCATATGTTAAATGACGTTTTAAATGAAGCTCATGAAAAAGTTTTCACAACTGACTCGTTCAAAAGTAAATTAGTTCCGGTATTATTACTGTTAAAAATGGACGAGTCTACAACAATAGGTCTACTCCGCAACGTTGAAAACAAATATGTATTTGTTGATGTAAATAAGTGTACCGAAAGTAATGAATGTGAATTGAGGCTTAATTTAGATATGTTTATTCGTGAATGTATAAAATATACATACGAAAATATGAAAATGAAAATTCACACTATTGTTCACAATTTGGAAGTGACAATGTCGGATAAAATTAGCGTTAATTTAGATTTAGAAAACACTGAAACAGAAATTTTAATTTTTCAGTGTCACACGCAATATATAAGATCAATACAGAAGCTTCTTATTCGTCCTGAGTTAATAACAAAAGTAAATAAATTATTTGGAGCATTTAAGGGCATTGAATCAAGGATTATAAATTTAGGAGGGAAAAATATCGTATTGTATAATTCTGATTCATGGGACAATTACCGTGCTGCTCTTGAATCATGCTCAAAAAACTTAAAAAGTATGAGAGAGATTGTAGGGCAAAGCTTTAAAGTTGCCACAGATATATTGCAATTAATATTTGACGACTCCTTTGAACAAGAAATTAAAGAACTTATTGAATTTTCCCTAGAAATCGAAAACTTAAAAAGTAAATTATCAAGAGACACGGTAGTGTCTCGCGTTAAGTATGTGGTCTTTTTACAAGCGGACTCTGTTAAAGCGGAGCGCGAGACCGACCGTGTCTCTTAACGCGACGCGACGGGTTGCGAGTACTCGAGATGTTGAGATCTCATATAACGAGTGAACGGATCAAGTTCTAAGTAGGCTTGATCGATAGCTTGGGGTTCGAATTGGGGGGGTATCTCTTATAACATTTTCCGCTACGTGCCCTACGAGCGGAGATATTGCGACGTAAAGTCGAAAATGTGAATTTTATTAAGATACTTCTTCTTCTTCTTCTCCTAACGTCGACGTCTCTCAACCAATCAGAGGAATGTAACTTTCACTTTTTCGACACTGGAGGTGCTGGTATCGTCAGTTTCGATGTTACGTGTGCGTACTGCGCTCAGTGCAGTTAGTGCAGTCATCAGCCGGTTCAGCTGTCAGTTAGTTTATTTATTAGGCTACGGTCAACGTGACGCTACAAATACTTCGAAGCATTCCTCTTCTCTTTTCTTTCAATGAAGAAAGAAGGAGAAGAAGAACGCTCCAAAGCATTTGTAGCGTCACGTTGACCGTAGCCTCAATCATCATTCTCAAGAGACACGGTAGTGTCTCGCGTTAATTAATTATTAAGTATATATACGGTACGGAGTGGTATACAAGCGGAGCGAGACCGACCGTGAATCTTTTACGCGACGCGACGGGTTGCGAGTATTCGAGATTTGTTGATCTCATATAACGAGTGAACGTAAATAATAATAACCTAGAAAAAGTGATAATAACCTAGAAATAGTGATAGTGACGATCGTGACCGTGCCGTGTATAATATCAAGAGAATCAAGAGACACGGTAGTGTCTCGCGTTATAAGTATATACGGTCTCTTTTATATAAATAAAAGCGCAGCAAGACCGATCGTGCTCTTTTTATTACGCGACGCGACGGGTTGCGAGTATTCGAGATGTTGAGATCTCATTCATTCATTATTTACAGAAGTAACGCTCGTGTAAACGTAAAAAATATTAGTTATCGTGACCGTCGGCGTCGCCGTGTGATAGTGAAAGTGAAAGATAGTGAAATAAATATAATTATAATATTAAATCACAGTCTCCGATTAACGTGATCCTCTGATTAATTAAACTCACTCTTCGTCTCTTTCTACTAGGGAGACAGTTAGAAAGAGATGCAGAGTGAGTTTAATCGGAGGATCACGTTAATCGGACTGTGACATCGGCCCTATATCATATAATATTATTTTTATATAGATTAATCGGAGGAAGCCGGATACCGTGGAGATCTTTAACCAATTGGTTTACCTACTGCCCTGAGAAGAACCAACCTCGCATGGTGGCAAATTCTCACCGAACGGCATATATGGTGGACATGAACGGCGCAGAGACGTACGATGAGGACGTGAACGATCAAACGGTCGATTATAGCAAGAAATATGTCGAGAGAAATGCTGTGCCGCAGAATCAACGCCTGGCCGATGAATCACAAACGTGCTGCGTCGCGAAAAAGGAGTTCGACGAGCGCGACAACAAGGTGGACCTGTTTGGCGACTATGCGGAAACCGATCTTGATCAGCCTACAGATTATAGCCTGCGATACGCTGAGGACGACACCGACGAGGAGGAGAAGCAGAACAATGAGTACTTTGCTGGCAGCGAACAAGAAGATACCGTCAAGACTTATTGCACAGAGGGAACGCCCTATGAGACTCCCTTTAACTTTTCCACAGCTACTTCCATGTCGGATCTTCGAGTTGAAGATATAAAAGAGAACGTACTTATGAAGAAGTTGCCAAAGAAGACGAACCAAGTAGCCAGCAAAATATCCACGTCCTTCGTCAAACAGACCGAAGCTCTTAATTGCGACGAGCAAGATGGTCCACAAACGAAAGAGCTTGAAGAAGACAATTCAAAGGATACCGCGGTTCTTAATCCTGGACAAGTAACTCCAGAGAAAATAGTAAATTATTATGAGGAAGAAGAAACGTCTCGTGGCTTCTCGCGTGCCAATTCGCTTGGTTCTCTGAGTAGCGCGATGACTCCTCAGAATAATAGCACGGAAGTTACATCGAAAGAAGATTTACCTCCTCCTGTGAATAAGGAAGAGTTGGAAAATAATGATCACAGTGTGAGGTTAAATAGCAATCAAATCGAGTTGTCATCAGTGAGCGATAATTCTTTTGAAAATAAGAATAGCCCACGTGTGTTAGACAAAGAAGGTTTGTATCCCATATTAAATTGACAATAAAAATATAAAAGTACCTTTCTATATATAATTTTAACAAATATGTATTAAGTATAATATGTTGGCACAACAAGATATCCATATGTTACAGGAAAAATGGTGACATTTGGTGGCCAAGATTACTATGCGGAAGAAACTCCTTTAATGTTTTCACGCTGTAGTTCGCTTGGTTCGTTGAGTGGTTTTGAACAATTATTCTATACATGATGATCGTAGTTCTGTGATCAGTGACTTTAGGTAAGTTCTATTTGAAAATGTAAAACTAATATTTAAAATACTTATATTAAAATTAGAATTTATATTAAGCATTAATATTGTGATAGTATATTATAATTGTATTTTATTTCCAAGATTACTACTTCTTAGGAAATATTTTAAATTTTGTTTACTTAATACAATTTTAATTCTTCAATTGTACATAAAATAATGCCATTTTTATTTATTATTTCTTTAGCCGTAGAACCAGTGGTGTAGTCTCGTCCAGTGAACTGCCTGATTCACTCACACAAACAGTTTTACCCAGTCCACGTAATCATAAAACTCAGAATGCAGAATTTATATCAAAAATACAAGAAGAAGCAGTAAGACCATCAGTCCGACATTTATGTAGGCAATACTATTAATCACCAATACGATGATGATAATATTAATAATAATAATAATGTAAACATTTGTCTATCTAAGATTATCTAAATTTCATATCTGTTGCAGTATTTTCTAAACCGAATGTCACGAGGAATAGTGTTTTTGAAGATGACATTGCCACTTTCAAGGAAGAATCAACACCAATTGAATTTTCTAGTGCAACCAGTCTAAGTTCCCTTACAATTGATGACGAAGTCAAAATATACTTAATGACACCAAGACATATTGCATAATAGAAGGAGTATTTGATACAAATGAGAAAGATGTTCATGTACTCGAAAAAGATATGCTTAATATGAAAATAAACAGCCCAGAGAACAATGTGAAAGAGGAACAAGTAAGTGACGGCGATGAAGATGACGAGGATATGTTAGCTGCTTGTATTAACATGTATAAATATTTAGAGCCTTTTCTTTATAACTTAGTGTTACACAAAAGTATAATTTATATAATAAAAATGACACGATTTAAATGCGCTTAATATCATAAGGTAAAATAAAAAAATATTATTAATTAATTAATATATACCACACAATGTAGCGATTGTAGGAATACAGTAGAAAGTTATACACTTAGAAAAGTAATATAATATATTATTAATTAATATATATCACACAATGTAGCGAAGATGTATCAATATTGTCGATAAATACTATATCCATAAATCGAGTTAACATAAAAAAGTATTGCAAAGATATAAATATTTAGAGCCTTTTCTTTATAACTTAGTGTTGCTTTAAATGCGCTTAATATCATATAAGGTAAAATAAAATAAAAATGACACGATTTAAATGCGCTTAATATCATAAGGTAAAATAAAAAAATATTATTAATTAATTAATATATACCACACAATGTAGCGATTGTAGGAATACAGCAGAAAGTTATACACTTAGAAAAGTAATATAATATATTATTAATTAATATATATCACACAATGTAGCGAAGATGTATCAATATTGTCGACAATAAATACTATATCCATAAATCGAGTTAACATAAAAAAGTATTGCAAAGATATAAATATTTAGAGCCTTTTCTTTATAACTTAGTGTTGCTTTAAATGCGCTTAATATCATATAAGGTAAAATAAAAAAATAAAATAAAAAAATATTATTAATTATTAATATATACCACACAATGTAGCGATTGTAGGAATACAGCAGAAAGTTATACATTTAGAAAAGTAATATAATATATTATTAATATATACCACACAATGTAGCGAAGATGTATCAATATTGTCGACAATAAATACTATATCCATAAATCGAGTTAACATAAAAAAGTATTGCAGATATAAATATTTAGAGCCTTTTCTCTTTATAACTACCGCACCGCCGACGCCTTCAATGTGTGTGTGTGTGTGTGTGTGTGTGTGTGTGTGTCTCTTTCTCTCTTTTGTGCGTGTATGTATGTGTATATAAAATTACATATAAAAAACTACGAGCTGGACGAAATAGAAAATTTTTCTCTCACTTTGTGGGCCTGTCACGTGCACAAAAAAAATCTGTGAAAATTTTCGACTTCTTAACATGAAAGCTTAAAGTTTTCCTTACAAAATCTTTTTTTTTTTTAATGTTTCTACGATTTTTTGTTGCTGAGTTATCGTGGATTGAATAAGAAATGAGCATTTTGACTTTAATTGCTCATAACTCTCTTAAAAAAATCATCGTAAAAAAAGATTTTGCAAGAAAAACATCAAGCTTTCATGTTAGGAAGTCAAAAATTTTCGCAGATTTTTTTTTGTGCACGTGACAGGCCCACAAAGTGAGAGAAAAATTTTCTATTTTGTCCAGCTCGTAGTTTTTTATATGTAAAAATTATCAAACTCATAGAAACTAAAAAATAATAGTAACCTTTCAAAATTAGAGATTTTAAGCTTTAAAATCCTTTTTTTAAATTTAAATTTTGTTTATTTTAACAAATTATTGTAATACAGGAATAAAGATGTTTGTAAATAGCCTAATCTTCTTTACATGTGCATGTGTTTAGTAAAGAAAATTTATTTTTATATGTACAGATCCTTGTTGTTGTTGAACATACAGAAGTGTTATGTTTACATACTATTACTTAGACATACTATCACCTAAGGATATACTATACTAGTACATGCTTATAACATATTACGCTGAGTTGTATTTGTATTCTATGTTGCAAAATATATATGTTATAAACATATACTGTTTAATGCTTATATGATCCCTAATACTACAAAAAGAAATGATATCACAACAAAATTACCTTTTTAAAAAAAGGTAAAAAAAAAGGCGTTAAGTATGTGGCGCGCAGCATGTTAGCTCGAAGAAAGTGGTCATATCAAAAAAATCGAAGTATCTGTGTATCTCAAAAAATGGAAGTATCTGTGTATACCTAAAAAAAACTGATGAGATATTTTTATACTTCTAAAAAACCGATGTGGTATGTTTGTATTTTCACAAAAATAAATGATATCTATAAATTGCGTTAATTATAAAATAAATATATATTCTTCGGAAAATAACTGTTGTATTATTTTTAAAAAATATCTTTGTATTTAAGTGTCTTCTTACACAAGTCATAATAGCTTCATTTTTCCTTACAGCCATTATAATATAACCAAATTCCGTTACCTAACTCAACCCAAGTGTGATATGTATTTTTTTAAATAAATGTTTTCTTGATTGATCTTTAAATAAATCTTTAAATTGCGTTAATCAGAAAGAGAAGATACAATTACAAAATTTTTAATCCAACACAGGAATACAAGGTATTTAAATGCAAAGATGTTAATCGCAAAGATTAAAAACTGTTAAAGAAGTAACAATAAAAAATGCAAATATTTTATTGAAATAAAAAAAAATTTCGTACAAATACTTAACGCTGCTTTTTTACTCCAGTCACAACAAAATTACTTTTTTAAAAAAAGGTAAAAAAAGGCGCCAAGTACACGCGCAGCATGTTAGCTCGAAGAAAGTGGTTATGGAGTAAAAAAGCAGCGTTAAGTATTTGTACGAAATTTTTTTTTATTTCAATAAAATATTTGCATTTTTTATTGTTACTTCTTTAACAGTTTTTAATCTTTGCGATTAACATCTTTGCATTTAAATACCTTGTATTCCTGTGTTGGATTAAAAATTTTGTAATTGTATCTTCTCTTTCTGATTAACGCAATTTAAAGATTTATTTAAAGATCAATCAAGAAAACATTTATTTAAAAAGATACATATCACACTTGGGTTGAGTTAGGTAACGGAATTTGGTTATATTATAATGGCTGTAAGGAAAAATGAAGCTATTATGACTTGTGTAAGAAGACACTTAAATACAAAGATATTTTTTAAAAATAATACAACAGTTATTTTCCGAAGAATATATATTTATTTTATAATTAACGCAATTTATAGATATCATTTATTTTTGTGAAAATACAAACATACCACATCGGTTTTTTAGAAGTATAAAAATATCTCATCAGTTTTTTTTAGGTATACACAGATACTTCAATTTTTTGAGATATACACAGATACTTCCATTTTTTGAGATACACAGATACTTCGATTTTTTGATATATTAGATATACAATGCAACATCGCAGATGCTCTTCAATATTGGTTACAACTTAATGAATCTAATAAAAATGTACGAAAGTACAAAGGTCGTGTTTTTATCGAAAATAATAAGTATGCTCCGTATGGTTATATGGTTGAGGAATTTTTTGTTGATAATTTGTCAGGAGAAGGTATGATACAGTACACGAAATACGTGTCACAAGTGGAAATATTTTCGAAATTATTTGAAAAAAATGTTGATGACGTTATGGTGTTTTGGACAGTAACAGAACGTAAATACGGAGAATTGGCCAAACTTGCGCAAAAGCTACTTCAAATTCCTGCATGCGTTCCTTGTGTAAATATGAACAAGATGACTCAGAATAATTTAACACAAGATTAGCAAGAGAAAATTAAATGTCTTTTTTACACTTTAAAGTTAAATGAATCAGCAAACTAAAATTATAAATTTTTAATATTATTTAGCTTTAGCATGATATAATATTATATTCTTGTTTTATTTTTTATTTTATTTTGTATTTCTGAAACTCACTAGGATTGATTGAAAAAAATATAACGATATTTAGAAAAATACTTTTAGTTTTGTACCAAATAAAAGATGTTACTCCAAAGAGATTACAAAATATTATCGTTAATCAGAAAAATAAATACTTTTACGTTTTAGGAGTAATATATATGTCATAATGCGATAAATATATATATTATTTTTTGTTTTATTGTATATTTATTTTATAATAAATATATAACTAATGTTTTTGTGATATTAGTGAGTATTTTAAGATACAATATAAAAAACATAAATTATAAGTGAAATTGTCCTGTGAATCCTGTGATTTATAATATAAAGCTAAGCTAAAGATATAATACAAATAACACGTATGTGTAAACATTGTTCTGTGATGTAAAGTAAGAATATAAGTGTGCGCTGTTTAAATATGTAAGTTACATATATATATTTTGTAAGATGCTTTAATAATACTCTGAAGTTGTGATACTATAATAAAGTAGTCACTTTTAATTAAAATATTTTGTACTAATTTTTTTAATTAATTGTATTTTTAAAAATAATTTAAATAGGAGATATTGTTCATTATTACATAAAAACATTAATCAAACGGATCTAAAAATACATTGTTTCGACATAACTCCGAATGTTTCTCCATAGTCTTTAGTGTATAGTATATATCCACAAGTTTTTTAGATTTTTCATTCAATAGTCGATTTCTCAAAAATGTATGAACGTATGACCAATTGGAAAACAACCTTTCTAATTCAGCAGAAGAGGCAGGAATTTTTAATAATTTTTTAGCAAGTGCTGAAATATTAGGAACCCTTCTTTCACACATTGCCCAAAATACATATGGATCTGCAATTTCCTTTTCAAATAATTTTGAAAAAACGCCTGTTTTATTTAAATATATGTCTAGTTCATTTATTCCTTCTTGATTTAATTCTTTAGAAAGAAATTGTAGTGTCTGTTTTAATTGTTCTGCAGATAATTTTTCACCTCGATAAGATGGGTGTACGAGATTAGCTGCCATTCCTATTGGTCGTACAGCTTTTTTCAAACGTTCTTTTAACAGATGTTCATGGAATTCATCGGTTGATGGTATTTCTAATGTCAACCATAATTGAGTTGCATCGGCAACATTACATGTTGACGTCTGGCACCTATTTATTAACGTACAAACTGGATTAAATATTTCTATATATTGCTTCAATTTTGATTCAAACTCTTGGAGAAGTTCCAGAACCTTCTCTTTTATAGGGTATGAAGCTGTTGATGCTACATTTCTCATTATGTTTAAATTTTGTAAGGCACAATTGAAGGAATCTCTATAACTACTCCATCTAGTTTCGCAGGCTAAATTCATTCTACTACCACCTTTGTTTATAATATCACGCTGCAGACCAGGATTTTTGAATTCCTTTAAAAGCGCATTAACTTCATTTGCAAATTCTCCATCTACTAATGACTTGGCTAATAAATTGCCACTATGGCTGTTGCAAGTTGAGTACCACAAATTACTCTTATTACCCATGCTAATCATGGATGACGCATTATCGGATACTATTGCAAAAATATTTATGTTATATAAGTCTTTTGATAAAGTAATTGAATGATTAACAACTTCTAATAATAGTTCTGCATTTTCTGAGCGTCCTGTTATATCATATGACTCAATAAAAAATTGCCTGTTATAATCTGCATTATGAACAGTGCATACGACATGCTTGCTATTTGTCGCAGAATTTTTCCACCCGTCAATAAGCAGCACACATTCACTATTTTTCAAATGTTCTTTGCGTTCATTAACAATTTCTTCATGAACTTTATCCAATAAATTATTAGATAGGAATTTCCTTCCTGGTAAGTGATAGTCAGGATTAAGTGCAGCTATTAAATTTTTAAAATGTATTGATTCAACAACTTTAAATGGTATATTGCAACCAAAAAAGAATTTTGCAAGCGCTATATCAATGTCGTTCTTCGACTGAGCTGGTAAATTTTGTGCAGGTCCACGTTGTCCATGTGTTTCAAAAGCAACCTATATAAACACATATCTCAATAAAAGAGATATTAATTTTTACAATTACATCATAAGATATACACATATAAACATATAATATATTTAATATATTGGTAAAATAGAAATACGAAAAATTGAAAACTATGACATAATTTTTATTTAAACTTTAAATTTAAAATTTGAATTTGACTCATATATAACAGAAATTGTGGATTTTATTAATTGGTTTAAGATATTAAATAATATGTATCCTTTATTTAAAACGTTTCAATTATATTATAGATACACTTTTCTTTCATGATTAATTAAAGTTTAATTTGAAAGGTGACAGTATGTGACTATGTTGAAAATTGATTAGAAAATTACGGCATAACCGCAAATTGGCCCATACATGCTTTAAAATTAAATCCTCGCGATAAAAGCAAAAATATATTACAGCGAACAGCGAGTGACAGAAATTACTGTATAGTGTATACTAAAAACATATACTATACTTACATTTTCATTATTTCCAATATTACTCTTTTTTTGTTTTTTATTTACAGACTGCATATTTAATAGGTCTGTTACTCTGTTTTGATATATGAGAGGAGGTTTCTTTTTCAAAGTGTCCTCGGTTGAATTGATATATGAGGTTAAGGGTTAAGGGGTTTTTCAGTCGCTCTCGGGTGAGAGCTATTCAGTGTCTTGCACCTTCGGTGATTGACACATGGACTCTTAATCTAACTGTAACATTTTGCACTTAACCTGACAATAATACTTTATGCTTAACCTATCTGGAATTTTTACTCGTACTATTTATATAATTCTCTTAGTCGACTTAATGAATTGAAATATTATATTCAAAACTTTCCAATTTTTCCGTTTAATTAGTTTAACAATGTCTATCTCTTCCAGAAAACCAATCGCTCTCAGATCCTTATCCATCTTTATTCTCAGCTCATCATAGTGGCAACACTGCAGAATCACGTGATTCAAATCTTCCCTCTCATGACCACAGTCACATCTCTCACTATCGACGTATCCCTTTCTCTTCAGAGAAGAACCTAAATTGAAGTGGTTTGCTCTCACTCTATTGATCCAGGTTATAAAATATCTTTCCTTATCCAGCTTCGAAAACCATGGTTTTATGGCCCGTCGTTCATAGAAATTCGAGAAGTAAAAAGTACCTTTGTACGCCGATTCAGCCACAATCGAATTCTGCGTTGTCTCCCACGTATCTCTCCTTATACTAGTCATCATATCACTCACCGGAACGACGATAGAAGGGTCCGCTTCCTCGGTAGAAGCCTCCTTGGCCAATGCATCTGCCAACTCATTACCAAGTATACCCTTATGAGCGGGAATCCATACAAGTACGACTCTTTTTTCGTGTTTATAACACAGCTCGTACAATATTCTTCTAGCTTCAATAATATATTGATTCCTATGAACATCCAGTGTATTGCTCCGAATACTCATCAACACTGACTTACAATCCGACAGAATAACCATATCTTTTGCCCTCCTCTCGATCTGACAAAGCATCAGCCGCAACGCAGCCATCACCGCGAAAGCCTCCGCAGTGTACGACGAACACATAAACGGGAGACTGATTTTATATGCGATCTCCTGATCACAGATAATCAAGGAGGCACCAGTAGATCTCTTGTTTTCGTCTTGAGATCCATCTGTAAAGACAATTTCTGGCGATTCCAAATTATATTGCAAAGTAACCTCCCTAATCAAAATTTCATCTGAAAATTTTTTATATTTTCTTTTCAAGCCGATATCAAAATCAACCATGGGAACAAAAGTATGTGCGTCATAATTCCCCCGGAAAACCTCGTACCTCCGCGATGGGCCCAACCAGTCTCTTCTTTTCAAGGAAGACTTCCAAACCTCCGACAGGAGGGAGAATCTATACGTGGGAAGGAGAAACCGCGCATAACTCTCACAATCAAAGGCACGCTGTAGTTTCTGACATAGGCCATTTTGGTTGTACACCATAGCTTTGTTGATAAAGTTACTTCCAAGCATAAAAGCTCGGTCGCGAAGAGATCTCACCTTTGCTTCTGCCACGATTACATTGTTCGGGGTACTGTTCCTATACCCCAGAGCAGTACGTATACCCATAAATTGAGCTCGTTCTAGCTTGAGTGAATACGAGGCGTCTCTAGGAAAATACACAAAGATCCCATAATCCATAACAGATCTAACGAGGCTCTTATATAGCATCAAAGCAGTGTTAGTCTCCATACCAGTAGAAACATGGCAAAGATATCTCATAATGGAATTGGCTCTATTTACTTTTCCTCTTATTTCCTGTGTTTGTCGATGGAAAGTCAAACCGCTATCCAGCCAGATTCCAAGGAATTTAGCCTCACCACTATTATACACCTTGGTTCCCTGTATATTGATAAACAAGTTCCTATCCACGTAACCGCTTCTGGAAAATTCCACCAGTACCGTCTTCTTCGGTTCGAGTGCCAAACCAATCAACATAAGTCTTTCAGCGATCACGTTAACGGCACGCTCCAACAGTTCCCGATTCCTTCTTCTACTAATCCCAGATACGTATAGACCAATATCATCGGCAAATTCTACTGCCTCCACTCCCTCCGGCAACTCTGCGCACAAACCCTGCGTGAATAGAGAATACATGATAGGGCTAAGAACCGCGCCCTGCGGGAGCCCTCCATAAACAAGGCGATCCACGTATTCTTGAGAATTTATAGTAAATCTCACCCTTCTACAGTATAGCCATTTACTGATGAATCTAGCAATGTTTACAGGGCAATGAAGCGCAACCAGCTTGTCCATCATGATCCAGTAATTCACACAGTCATACGCCGCAGATACGTCCAAAAAGGCTGCTAGGGTATATTCATTTGAACAAATAGAAGCACGTATATCCGCCGTGATGCGTGCAAGGTTATCGGCACAAGATTTACCCCGTCTAAATCCGCTCTGTGATTTGCTAAATTTATCCTCATTCTCCGCCCACCACATTAGTCGTTCATTAATGAGTCTCTCCATCAGTTTGCCTACACAAGATGACAGTGAAATAGGTCGCACCTTCTCTCGTCCTGGTTTATCAATAAATATAACCTGGTATAGTTGCCAATCCTCCGGGAGGACTCCCGTTCGCCATACAGAATTAAACAGATGTAAAAGGCCCTCCCTACCTGAATCCGGTAATAGGCGTAGCATCTTGTATTCCACGCCATCCAGCCCCGGCGCAGAGTCTCTCCTGGCCATAGCTATAGCCCTGTCCAGCTCCGCCCTCGAAAAAGGGGTGTCAAACTCACCGATAGCTCTCATGAAGTTGTTATAAGGTTTATGACCAACAGTAGGGGGGGACAAGCTGTCCGTCGTTCTCCTAATTTCCGATTCTCTGTCATTAGACTGCCATTTATTGCAAGCAACGTTATTCCTGGCCTTCTTAAATATACGGATAGTCCTCCAAACATATCCAGGGTCCGTAAATCTGTTTATTCCTTGGCAAAATTCCTTGAAATTTTCTTTCTTCTTCTCATTGAGAGTCTTTTTAGCCAACGCACAGCATCTTTTGTATTCAACCCAGGAGTGAATAGATTTTTGTTTCCTAAAAGCAGAAAGAGCAGATTTCCTATTTCCAATCATCTCGTCACATTTCGCATCCCACCATCTATGGGATCTCTTGTTTTTATTTGACTCCTTATTTTCTACGGTTGTTGTTTTTCTTCCTGAAGCTCTGGCAATACCATTCTTGAGAATATCTATAAATGCCTTATAGTAAAAATCAATATTAGAATCAAGAGTAGCCGTATTCGTTACCGAGAATGTTTCAAAATCCTTAGAGATCAATTCACGATATCGCTCCCAGTCCGTTCTTTTAGTGGAAAGCCGATTAGTTAGCTTTCTGTAAATTTGTGTCTGTCGATCAATTCGAAAAGTCAATGGAAAGTGATCGCTTCCCCAATTATCATCCTCCTGGCAGCACTCCATCTCGTCAATCAAGCTCACCGAGCTAAACAAGAGATCCAGGTTGGAGTCACGCTGACCACTGTAGCCTAGTCGTGATTTCGTGTCCACGTTCACGCACAGTAAATCCTTTTCGTTCATAATGTCCAACAGAGTGTCCCCGCTCTCATTGGTTGAATCACAATTCCAGAGAGTGTTATGCGCGTTGAAATCTCCAAGAATAATAACATCCTCTTCAATACCCCTCAAAGAGTTGAACACAGCTCGAAAATCCTGTCTAGCAATAGTCTTTCTCGGGTGTCTGTAAACAGCTACTAAATTAAAGTTATGATTCAAATTCTTAGTTTTAATACAGACTATGTCATACCCAATCGGGGGAGCCACGATAGGGACAACATCTAAATCCATATGTGAACGAATTGAGATTGAAACTCCACCGCTGCCCAAGAGGTTATCACTATTCAGAGTTCTGAATCCAGGGAAACAAACCTGACTGCGTTCCGAACATTTCGCTTCCGTAAGGACCACTATATCGTAGTCCATGACTCTCTTAGATAACTCCTGCTTACGGCCTTTGAAACCCTGGCAATTCCATAACAATAAACTGAATTATTCCGTAGAATGGGAAAGCAAAGTTTCCCCCTCGTTGATCATCTGTGTTTCATATTCCATCTCAACAGTCTCTCTGAGTCGCTGAGGACTCCTTTCAAATAGTCCACGTACATCTATTCGCTTGAGTGCCTCAATCAATAGGCTTTTCACCTGTGGATCCCTTTGCAGCAATAAAAGGATTCCCTCGACAGTATCCCTGGCATTCGAGATCCCCGTAGAAAACATCATGCCTTTCCTCCCATCGTAGGAGGTTGCATCTTTGCAACCACTTTCCACAGATGCACCGCTGCGGCAGGCCCCCAGCGCCAAGCCTCTCCTGTTCTGGTTAATTTCCTCTTCTCGAAGGTTAAATTGTTTATAAAAAGAGCGGGAGGGAGCTATCCTCCTATTGTCCTTATGAGTATCCTCACGGGGATGTTTATCCCTGTAGTCATTTTTTGATTTAGAAATTTCTACCTCGTTCCGGGAATTAGATCTAGTTTTTGCAGAGTACGTCATGCCTCCTCTGGGCTCCGGTAGGGCGGGCCACGCCCCCGGGTTCACGTATCTATCGTGGCTGGACAACACTGAAGCGTCATCGCCTTCAACGATTTTTCGTGCTCTGTAAAATGAAATATTATTGTGCGCTTTCACAACATTGATTTTCTTATTTTTATCAAAAATAGGACATCCTCTAAACGTGGATCTATGAGGACCATCACAATTACAACACCTCACCGGTTTAGAGCATTGACCATGGGCCTTGTCACCACATATAATACATTTCGTCTCGCTCTTACATGCGTTCTTTGTGTGTCCGTATCTGAAACAGTTATAACACTGTCTAACCTGCATGATATAAGGTCGAACTCTCAAGCCAACCATATTATTAAATATTTTAAGGTCACTCAGTTTATTATTTCTAAATGTAATAATAATATTATCTGTTTCTACAAGAGAGGCAGTCTTATTTGTAGCATCCCGCTTACGTCTATACATTCGTTCCATACTAACTATATTTGTCTTATCGCTAATAGCTGCCCACAAATCGGGGATCGCAGAGGGCCAATCCGTTATAACACCTTTACTAAAAATTTGGTGTTTTTCTATATTAGCAGTTATCTTTTTAGTCTTAAGTTTCTCTATTTTTTCCAGCGCAAAATTTGCCGATGATCCCTTTTCAAATTCTGCTTCAGCCGTAAAGTGATTTAACATAACGACATTAATTGGACGGATCTTTAATTCGGATAGGATCATCCATATTTTAATATAATTCCTACCTTTTCTCGTTAATGTTTGCTCTGGGGGGAGTCGGAGGGACAATGATACCTTACCCTCATGATCGTCGGGGAATCTATTTTGAATGCTCTCTACTTCGCCCACAAGTGTTGTACTCTCAATCAATTCCGATCCGCATACCCTGTATATCTTTCTTTCCACCGTAGTCTGCGTGTTGAGCCTCTCCGTATCACGTGTAATAACAGGTGGCACCTGTGAGTTGAGCACACCTGAATCACGTGCAACATCGGCCGGTACTGCGTGGACACCTGTGAACGCACTCGAATTCGCAGAAGCTTGATTAATTAAATCGCTATTGCACCTTTCCTTTTTATTATCCTTTGCGTCTTCCGGATTATTTGCATCTCCCGTTTTTTGCCTCTTCACACCACGGTCCCCACGACGCACCACAGCCCCTGCTTCTCTCTCTTTTGATCTTACGGTATTAATTCCTTCGATGAATTTGTCGAAGTCCTTCTCCGACAAGCCAGTCTTGACTTGATTTTTGATCAATTGATCTGAATCTGTGGCCTGATACCCGTTATCTTCTCTCTCTTCATCCGAGACCTCCATCTCCAATCGTCTCTTAAACAGCGGGAAAAAGACAAAAGGTATATCGCTCCCCCTCCGAGAGGGGAGCCCACAAAGTACTAGAAATTCTTTATTCCCTCCCAAAAATTCCGGCCCAAAGAACACCGAAAATATGACCTCAAGATTGCATTGACCGGGAATATCCCTCTGTGCAACTAAGTATATTCCAGAATAGGTTAAGTGCCGGATCGCGCTAACACGTCCGTCTCGTTAGGCCGCTCAAACGGAACTCCGGTTAAGGGTTAAGGTTATAAATAGGTTATGTTATAATAGTGTCAGAGGTATCATACATAGTTTGATACGTATCCTATGTATAATACGTATCCTACGTATCCTACGTATCCTACGTATAATACGTATAATACGTATTATACGTACGAAACTTCTGGAATGCGTATGAAACCCAACCCTGTATATGTATACATATTTCATTAATTTATAGTCTTAAATTATTTAAAGCATTATTATTTATCACATTGCTTTGTGAAAAGATTAAAAAAAAAACTTAAGGGCACGGAGATTCGAACCCATGCCCATGATGTCGAGACTACGAAGTTGACACAAAACCACTCCGCCAAATTTCATATGACAGATATCCCCCCGGCCTCCGGCGTCTCTCGCCGCCGCGCGAACATCGATCGCAACGACTCTAGTGGCTATTAGATAATTTAAAAACAACTTCACTAAACGACCTACCCCCACCACTGAAGTTTCCAGACCTGTATGTAAGACCGTGCCCGGAGGTACAGTATGTTGCGGCTCCAATTTAATATTAAGAAATAGGATTAAGAAATGGTTATTGAAAGAGCAACCGTATTGAATAAAGTACTATAATAAGACCATGCGACGTGAAAGAGGCCACAAGACAATGAGAAAGCAAAACAATGAGTTGCGCGACCGGCCTACATCCGATCGAGCAACTCACCGAAGGACGAACGAACAGATAAGACGGAGCGAGAAGAGGAGCCGAGAGGGCAATTGGAGTCGGGCAGTCGAACGGGTCTTGTATGTACATATAATTGTCAAACGAAAGTATCTTTTATTAAAGTCATTTATTCCAAGTGAAGTGTCGATTATTTCCGCCTTCCCCGCGGATCAAAAGAACCCCGTGCCCTTATCAAAAAGGGGCACAACAAAGCGTGAGGGATCCTCGCAAGGAGACGGGAATGGCAGCTGAAACAGAGAAAGTGAAGCGTTAAGGCGGTGCAACATCCTCAACGGAGACACGACAGCCAGATTCAACAACAGCAGAACACCCGGTAGCGGCCGACGAGGGACAAACGTTCAGCGTAACCCGAGACGGCACCGACCTACCTCAACGGAGGCTCACCGACAGATAAAGCACCGACCAGCAACATGCCACTAGCGACCGTAATGTAAGTCGATAAGCAATTTATGTAAAGCGCAATTACCGTCCCAGGTAGCAAGCACTCGTCATTTTGACGTCAAAAGACGTCAAAATGACAGACTTTTGACGTCAATTGACGTCAAAATGACGAGTGCTTGCTACCTGGGGTAGATGTCGGAAAGCGATAATGCACCTGCGGAACTAAATCAATCGTGGCTCCATAGCGAGACGAGCGCGTAGAAATAGCCCGTTAAGGGGATGCTGGAGCCGCAGGCGAACTCGATTAGCGTCGATAAAGAAGGCCGGCGAACTCTAACGCGAATTACAGCGCCCGCCCTTTACCTTCACGGTGGTAGGAATTGGAATCAATATGTCGATAATGTCAATATTTTTAATTCCATTTCTTACATTATCGTAAATATAATTCTGTATATTGCTCTAATGAGGTGTTCCATTCGTATTGCCGTATGAATGTTAGTACGGCATAGCCGCCACTCCTCTTCATAAAACGTTCCCGCTAAAAAATGTTTCATATAAAAGTATACATAAATATATATAATTATATAAAATTATGTACCAAATATGTCCATACATGTTTTTATATTGTATATTTCTATATATTTTTATATAATTCTACATAATTCTATAGATTTATATATGCTTTTATAAAAAAAATTTTTTAAGAAAAAGAATTGCTTATATATAATCTATATCTATAAAGGAAGATGTCCTGACTGACTGACTGACTGACTGACTGACTGACTCATCAACGCCCAGCCCAAACCCCTGAACCTAGAGACTTGAAATTTGGAGAGTGTATTCCTCTCATGACGTAAGCACCCACTAAGAAAGGATTTTTAGAAATTCCATCCCTAAGGGGGTGAAAAGGGGTAAAATGTGTTTTCACGACTGTCCTGACTGACTGACTGACTGACTCATCAACCCCCAGCCCAAACCCTTGAGAGAGGAAGGGAGGGAGGGAGGGAGGGAGGGAGGGAGGGAGGGGGAGGGAGGGAGAGGGAGAGAGAGAGAGAGAGATTGATTGATTGATTGATGGTTTATTTATGCCATAGTCACAGACTTTAGGCAAGTAAAGATTTACAAAGGTGTAAGCATACAAAAAGGAAGAAAAAATAAGATAACAATAAAAACAAAAATAAAAATAAAAATAAAAAATAAAAATAAAAAAGAAAGAAAAGAACAATATGATAGTGGCAGATGTAATCTACGCAGGAAAAAATAGAAATAAAAATAAGAATAAAATGTAACTTAAACTAAAACTAATGAAACGCACAAGAAATAAGTTGACACCCTAAGTCAGAACTTGCATGGTGGGCAGAGGCTGAGGAGACATTAGATCGAATTACGCTCAAGCGAGAAAAGATGGTCGTACAGTTTACTCTTGAAAACGGCGACAGACGTTGCAGATACTACGTCGGTGGGAAGCGAGTTCCACAAGTAGACGCCTGCAAGATGGAAGGACTTATGATATGATTCGGTTCTATGGATAGGAACATGGAAAGAATGAGGTATAGCCAGACGTGATGATCGCCTGACTAAGGGGTCAGGACAAGTGAAGATTTCAGAGATGTAGGTAGGAGACATGTTGTGAGACACCTTATACATTTCAGTGCCTAGAAAGTAGAGGCGTCGATGCTTGACCGTCAGCCACCCCAGCTGATGTCGGTAGGGCGTGATGTGATCATCACGCCTTAAATTAAAAACAAAGCGAACCGCACAATTTGAAAGTCTCTGAAGCCTGGTGTTGAGCTCGTCAGACACATCGTTGTACACAAGGGAACAGTAGTCTAACAAAGGCCATATCAAAGTGGTCACAAGTTTTACACGCAGATTAAATGATAGGGAATTTTTGTGAAATTTAAGTTTATGCAATGTAAAATGTACCCTTTTGGAAATGTACGAGACATGGCTTGCCCAAGATAAATCGGAGCGCATGATGACCCCGAGGTTACGTGTCTCAGTAACAAATGGGATGGAAGTACCGTTAACCGATATGAGAGGTAAGTCACTAAGATTTAAGTGCCTAACATGACTCCTACCTCCAAGAATCAAGACTTTGGATTTCCTGAGATTAAGAGTCAATCCATTACGCACAGCGAACTCCGAAATGACGCCCACGTCATGAGCAACGAGCTGCAAAGCGACATTCAGTTGGCTAAGAGGAGTCCTGCGGTAAATCTGTGTGTCATCCGCAAATACAATACGCTCAGTAAACCTGAGGAAGGCGCCAATGTCATTTATGAAAAGAGAGAAAAGGAGAGGACCCAAAACGGATCCCTGCGGAACTCCGGATGTGACGGACAGCCAGTCAGAGAGCACTCCCTCAAGGTCAACAACAGCCTGGGATCGACCCGTGAGATAGGAAAAGATTAACTTGAGGGCAGAATCAGTGAACCCCAACCGCCTTAGTTTTGTGAGCAGTAAAAAATGACAGACTGTGTCGAAGGCCTTACTAAAGTCGAAAAGGACAAGGATAAGCACCTCTCCCACGTCGACGGCGTACATTATGTCATGGAATAATCGCAGTAAGGCTGATTGGGTGGAATAACGCTTGCGGTATCCAGACTGCCGATCGTCAAGAATATGGTGAGCTTCAATAAAGTCAGTAATCTGGCGATGTATAATTTTTTCAAACAGTTTGGAGAGCTCACACAAGTTGGCAATGGGCCTCGTGTCTGAGGGAGAGGCCGGAGATTTGACCTTGGACAGTGGGCGAAGTATAGCTCGCTTCCACAGGGGCGGAAAGTGACTAAGTTTAAGACAACTATTGAATAGTGAGGTTAGGAGATTGCCAATACTAGGTCGGGCTAAGGCTATGGCATAAAGTGGTATTTGATCGTAACCAGTGGCAAACGGAAGATGAGGAGACGAGAGTACTTAGATCATCACTGGTTATCTGGGAAAAACTAAAAAGTGGTTTATTCGGCACTATGGATGAGATAATATCAGAAAATTGAGACTGAGAACATGAAGGAAAACAGTTGGAGATAGAGGCATAATGAGCATTGAGAGTGTCACGTGAAAAGAAATCTAGCGGAGAGGATAGGGGCGACTCGACCAGGCCGAGATTAGAAAGCTCACGCCATAACTTAGATGGATCAGAAATTACGCTTAATCTCGCCATGTTAAAGTGTTCTCTGGCTCTTCTCAAATCAACAGTGAGACTGTTCCTGTACTGCCTATAAATATGAAAATCAAGCACGCTACCAGATCTTCGAGCAATATTGTATAGTCGATTGCGATGCCGAATTCTGCAAGCGAGGACATCAGTGAGCCAAGGCGCAGATGGACGATTTACACAAAAGGTGCGAATAGGTGCATGCCTGTCCAAACTGGAAATAAAGTCTTTGACGAGAGAGAGAGAGAGAGAGAGAGAGAGAGAGAGAGAGAGAGAGAGGAGAGGGAGGAGGGAGGGAAGGAGGGAGGGAGGGAGGGACGGGCAGGGAGGGAGGGAGGAGGGAGGGGAGGGAGGAGGGAGGACGGGTGAGGGAGGGAGGGAGAGGAGGAGGAGGGTAGGAGGACGGTAGGAGAGATATGAGAGAGAGAGAGAGAGAGAGAGAGAGAGAGACTATTTGCGTGTCTTATTACATATGTCCTCCGGGGCGAAGCCCGGGTAACCAGCTAGTCATATATAATTGAATATAGTTTAATATAATTATAAATAAGTATTTTTTTCCCTTTGAAATTTTTGTCTATAAAAGCATGTATAAATCTATAGAATTATGCAGAATTATTTAAAATTACATTTAGAATTACATTTGTGTGTATTATCATATGTGTTTACTCACACGCGCGCAAGCATATTACAATGCATACTATATAGCCATGTACATGTAATGCAGGAATGTAGTATTGGTATACAAGAATTACCGAATGCTATCCGGAAGTGATGCACCTCTCAAGCGTTTGAAATCGCGATTTGAAATTTAGCACGCAACATTAGTACCGCTGCAGTAAAAGGATTGTCAAGTAACGTCGGTAGCTCGGTGGACTAGACGCTACGCTACGAGTCTGCAGGTCGCGTGTTCGCGCCCACTCTGTCTATTATTTTTATCACACTTTTTTTTTATTATTACAAATAAAAATATGTGCAATGTATAACAATACGCAGACAAATCCTTTATATCATTGAACGTTTTTTGTTTTTGTCATGAATAAAAATCTCGGAAGTACTCGCATACCAACATGTCGCAACTGAGAATCTGTCGTGCGTTAATTTTTATAATTAAGAAACACCTGTCTTTTATGGCCATGCAGGAACATGCTCGTGAACGCAGGAACGTTTAATTTAGTGATGACGAGTCATTTCGATGATATAGACCGCACTTGAAAAGGGCTCGAACCTAGAGCCGAAACGTAGTGCTTAATTTGTACATTTATGCCAGTTAATCGAGGAATAAATTAATATTTGCAATAAAAATAACAGTGCACAAATAATAATAGGCCAGTCATATTAGATTTTTAGGGGGTCCTTCCAATTAATCTTCCCAGGTTGCAACCACCATGAATGGCTTTGATTTGAGGTGCTCTAAGTGAAATTTATTTTGCTTCGCAAAATTAATGCGCAATAAAAAGTTATTAACAATATTATCAATAAAAAACGCGATTTTTTTTATTTTTTCTCAAATATCTCGAAAACTAAGCAAGATAGGGTAACTAACTATACGTACCTTTTTTGTAGAGCGTAAAATTATCTACAATAATGATCTGAACAACATTTATCGTCAAGTCAGTCGTTTAGCTTGCACACGCCGTCAAAGTCTGAGACTCGAATCCCGAAAATCCTCGATTTCATTGTTTTTTTGATGTTGCGCCGGTGATTTTTTTCCGTCATTTAAAATAGAATTAAAAATCTCAAAAAAATCACATCATCCGAGAACTACAAAGAATACTTTTCATGGTGTGACAGATTTTTTAGATCCTTTTTCTTTAGTTTGTAGCTATGTAAGCAAAAAATTTTGATTTTTTGGAATAGTCTTAGTTTTTCGCTGTTTTCAAGCCTTAGAATTTATTTGAGACGAATTTTATCGTATGCATCTTGTTGTGGACGAAATCTGCAACAAAAAAGGACCCTTGTATTTTTTCCGTACGACGAACGCTGATTTTTTTATTGACACGCAAAGTTATCCAATATTGCGCACAGGTCGGATAACGTTTGTTTTACACTAAAATAATTATTTTTTATTAAAATTTACGTGATTTGTCGCATTATTGCAAACCGTTTTTTGCAATATGGTTCAATATTAATAAAAAAAATCACGTAAATTTTAATGAAAAATAATTATTTTATAGAACAAACGTTATCCGACCTGTGCTCAATATTAGATAACTTTGCGTGTCAATAAAAAAATCAGCGTTCGTCGTACGGAAAAAATACAAGGGTCCTTTTTTGTTGCAGATTTCGTCCACAACAAGATGCATACGATAAAATTCGTCTCAAATAAATTCTAAGGCTTGAAAACAGCGAAAAACTAAGACTATTCCAAAAAATCAAAATTTTTTGCTTACATAGCTACAAACTAAAGAAAAAGGATCTAAAAAATCTGTCACACCATGAAAAGTATTCTTTGTAGTTCTCGGATGATGTGATTTTTTTGAGATTTTTAATTCTATTTTAAATGACGGAAAAAAATCACCGGCGCAACATCAAAAAAACAATGAAATCGAGGATTTTCGGGATTCGAGTCTCAGACTTTGACGGCGTGTGCAAGCTAAACGACTGACTTGACGATAAATGTTGTTCAGATCATTATTGTAGATAATTTTACGCTCTACAAAAAAGGTACGTATAGTTAGTTACCCTATCTTGCTTAGTTTTCGAGATATTTGAGAAAAAATAAAAAAAATCGCGTTTTTTATTGATAATATTGTTAATAACTTTTTATTGCGCATTAATTTTGCGAAGCAAAATAAATTTCACTTAGAGCACCTCAAATCAAAGCCATTCATGGTGGTTGCAACCTGGGAAGATTAATTGGAAGGTTTGATGTCTAATATGACTGGCCTATAAGTATATATGTATCATCTAGGCGGCGAAACGTGGGAATAAGTTATGCATATGTTTATTGTTTTCTGTATGTATAGGTGTACAAACAGATAGGTACAATGATATAAAAGCAATTCGTGAAATAAACTGCATGTGCACGGTTCGTCCTCTATGCATTCGTATTACCGTTAGAATTTTAGTGCGGCATAGCCGCCACTCCTTTTCGTAAATTTTAATGTTAGCAGATATAAAACGTAAAAACCTACGGAAAGGAATGGCGGCTATATTGCACTAAAATTCCAACGACAATTCAAATGCATAGAGGACGTTATTATAATTGTGTATGCAGTTTATTTCACGAGTAATTGCGTTTATTATTGTACCTACCTATTTGCATACCTATACATACAGAAAACAATAAACATATGCATAACTTATTTCCCTCTTTCATATTTCATAGATGATACATATACATATGCAGAGTATCCCATCGCCCCAGGCAAAAATCTCAAAAAATATAGCAGATGCAGAAAAATGTTTCAGATAAAAATTGTGTGGTTTGAAGGGGGACATCAAATGAGCTGATTAAATTTTGGATCCAGCGTCCACTTTGGACCCAATAAGACCCAAGTCTTGATTTTCTTTAATAAAAATCCTATTTTTTATTGTGTCATTTTTTTCGAACAACTTTCGTCTAAAACATTTTTTTATTCGCCTAATATTTTTGGAGATATTCCAAAAAAATTTGGTAACTTTTTCAATATTTAGCTTATGATATCTCGATAATTGTTAGTCAGAGGAAAAAGTAATATAGGACACTTTTTTTACTTGATTTGGCATCAAGAATATGCTGTTGCAATAGTATCACAACTTTTGTAAAATCTTGAGTATACATCTCTGTGGAGTTTTTATGTATATACAAATGTTTACAAAAATTGGCGTACTATTGCAACAGCATATTTTTTAGACCAAATGAAGTAAAAACGTCCTTTTCGGAGGGAAAAGTACCATTTTTCCCTCCGACTAACAATTATCGAGATATTGTAAGCTAAATATTGCAAAAGTTACCAAGTTTTCTTGAACATCTAAAAAAATATTAGGCAAATAAAAAAATGTTTCAGACAAAAGTTGTTCAAATTAATTCGTAGAAAAAGATGACATAATAAAAAATTGGGGTTTACATTACAGAAAATCAAGTTGGGTATTATTGGGTCCAAAGTGAGCGCCGGACCCAAAATTCTCATTTTATGTCCTTTTTCAAACCATATGCAATAAATTGTAGCTGAAAAATTTTTCAATATCTTCTACAATTTTTTATATTTTTGCATGGGATTATTAAACTGGGACTCCCTTTTTTTCTGTAACGCGGGGGAAATCTTCCACTACTGGGATCCCAGGTCCATATAGGGCCTGGTTTGCCCAGTAGCCCCCGAAGGGGAAGACCCCCCCGTCTTCGAGGAGAGAATGAGGAGAGTGTGGGATTCTATGCGGGCGCGCCGAAGGCGCGTCCGCATAGCCTACCCACTAAAACCCCCGCGAGTGGCTCTCTCTGACGTTGTGGTGGACTCCTCGGGAACGAACTGAATCATGACTTTCGGGGAGCCCACTGCTCTGCGCTATCAGCGCACCTACTCCCCCCCCCCCCCCCGAAGATTGTCTCCGGGGGGTCCCTAACGGGATAAAACTACTGCGACGGGGAGCGGCCACTACCTCTCCCCGCCGCGCCTCCTCTGGCTTTGGTGGAGGCAGAGTCGTGAGCCCGAAAATCCCCGCTCGAGCCCCCGACCCCCAACGTCCGCGGGAGAGCAGGGCACAAAACGGATCCCCCCTACTGGGGGGAACTCACTTACCATCCCTCTCCCGCGGACTGAAACTGCTAGCCCCTCGTCGAAGGGGCCCATTTCGGCTCCGGGGTCATACCCCGAGGCCGCACCTCTCAAACTGGGACTCCCTGTTTACTTATATGTGCACTGTTACTTTTTTCACGATAAAGACAAAAAACGTTCTATGATATAAAGGATTTGTCTGCGTATTGTTATACATTCTACACATTTTTATTTGTAACAGTAAAAGAAAAAAGAGAGTAAAAAAGATAACAGAGTAGGCGAACACGCGACCTGCAAACTCGTAGCGCGGCGCCTAGTCCGCTGCGCCACCAACGTTGCTTGATGAACCTTTTACAGCAACGATACTAATGTAGCGTGCTAAATTTCAAACCGCGATTTCTCGAAAAAGCTTGAGTGGCGCATCGACTCCGATAGCATTTGGTACTTCTATACCAATACTACATTCCTACAAAAGTTCGGCAAAATTGGTGACTCGGAGAGTACGTGCTTTCGAAGATAGACGTATGGTCACTTACAAAAAGGTTGCAACAGTACGATATTCACAGCAGTACTGAAAATCTATAATGTATGTGATATAAACCATGCATTTTTAGTACTGCAGTGAATATCGGACTATTGCGACTTTTTTGTAAGTGACCGTACAGCGTTTTATGAAAATTGTACGTATGATATATGCCTGTAGCATTTTTATATAACTCACGATCAGCTTACAACAGATGCCTTTTTTTTTTTTTTTTTTTTTACGTGGAGAAATCTTCTACTACCGGCATTCGGCCGATAGCCCCCTCTTGTGGGAGGGGGAAGACCCCATCGCCTCCGTGAAAGGCGAAGGGAGTGCCGGATTTTTACCGGCTAAAACTCCACGGTGGTCCTCACGGTACCTTGACTGGGGGAGCCCCGGGAAACGCTATGATTCTTCCGAAGCTCCCCGGTCACAACAAATGCCTTTGATAATTTGTTTTTACTAGTCAACTCATAAAAAACGCTTGTGGCATTATTTGTACTATCCAGCCCACGATAAACGCCTCTGGCAATAAATTAAATACAGTCAGTTGACGATAAACGCCTCTGACAATTTTGACAATATGGAATGAGCCCCTCCATCGCCCATTTCTGTGGAACGCAACAAAATATTTTTTATCGTTTCTCCATTCCCGTTTGCCTACGAGATAGATAAACTGTTTATTTTTATTTTTATTTTTATTTTTATTTTTATTTTTTTTTTTTTTGTTAAAACGTACTTCCATAAACACATATAAAATACATATATAAAATTATGCACTTTTCTTTTTTCTAACAGTTTTATCACACATGCTTTCTGGAGTGTGCAATTTCCATATGAAAGCATAATTACAATATTCTTTGAAATAATATTGTAACGGCCTGACTTTATCGAACGCGGGCTAGCTTGCGGGATCTGGAGTTCGATGAAAGGCCCAGAGACAGTAGTCAATTTACAGTACACACGTATTAGTTATTTTATTTACTTAGCTCGGGATCCAGGATTACACATCGATCATAGTGCAACGCGGTATACTACAAGCGGCAGTGCAGGTGCACTTGCATGTGAATAGAATAACGCAACGCGGTATCGGTATAACGAACGCGGGTTTTACAGAGACTCACACAACGCGGTATATTACAAGCGGTAGTGCATATGCACTCGGGCGGCCGGTATGACGAACGCTGATTTTACAAAGAATACCGCCCCGCGGTATCGGTATAACGAACGCGGGTTTTACAGAGACTCACACAACGCGGTATATTACAAGCGGTAGTGCATATGCACTCGGGCGGCCGGTATGACGAACGTTGATTTTACAAAGAAGGTAACGCAACGCGGTATAGAGATCACAAACGCGGATTTTACATGGAGTATAAAGACGCTAACGCAACGCGGTATAGTACAAACGAATATAATGCTAAGGGTCGAGATCGGGGCGGGGGCGCGATATGTACAGCGGAGGATTGTGGAGGCCCGGGGTTACGGTCGTGAGAACCCTCGCTACGAGGACGAGCACGCTCGACCTCGCGGTGCCGTAGCCGTCGGGAATAAATGCGATGGATGTTCGGAGACACTCTGAGAACCCTCAGTAGAGGCCCACGCTCTGGACCTCGTTTTGCGCGTCGTCCTAGGATATGGAAGGTAGGCTTCGCCAGGAGCAGCGGAATGCTGTGAGGTAGACGAAGTGCCGTCTCTTGCCGGAGGGCCGGCTTATATACCCCGGCGCGGCGGGTCTGATGAGAGGGGGGCCGGTCGTCAGGCGCGTCGGGTGGGGGACATGCGAACGCGCTGTCGCCTTCGGCGTGGCTCGGCCCTTTTCGGAGGCGGTCGTGGCCGCGCGAAGAGAAGGCCCCGGTGCTGCGGTTTATCCGCGCACACGGGGTCGGTGGAAGCGTTTAAAAATGTGGGCGCACCGCGCCCTGTCCTCGCCCGACGGAGGATCGGTCGGGCGGCATCCGGCGGGTGGTAGCCGGGAACGATGTCTTACGTCAGGGGCGCATCGTTACACCACCCCTCCCCTTAGATGTGCCTGAATCGAGAGGCACAGTGTCCGGCTGGCTGGAGGTGCCGGTCGGCCGGGTGGCCCCTTATGCTGGCGGTTTCCGGGACTTGTCCTTAATCCAACGGATGGAGCCGTCCCCGTTGAACCGTATGTGCCAGCGCCGGTTCCCGATCGTATGCTTGTACTGCCGGGCGACGTGGCACGAAAAATGGGGAACCTCTATTATTACCCCGGGCTCGACCTGGATCGGGATTGGAGGTGCCGGCAATGGTCCCATCACTCTTGCGGGTTGTAGAGTCGGCCGTGGTCGACGGGGGGCCTCCACCAGTGGTCGTGGGCGCTTTGGTGGCGGCGGTGGCGGGGCCAGAAGCCAGGCCTGTTTCGCCCGATTTACTGCATCGGACCTCTGTATTATCGTGCCTACTCGTGGTACGGTCTTCGGCGGGATCGGTCTGGTCGGCGGCGGCGGTGGCGGTGCCGTGTCGGGCTCACCCCGATAGAGGGTGGCCCACCCTTGTCCGATCCCGGGGTTGGCCGGATCGTATTCCTCGTCGTCTTCGCCGAGGATTTTCGCTATCTCCGTCAGGATGTCTCGCTCTTGCGGCGTTGTTTCGTCCGTTATGGTTGCGGTCGTTCTGACGATCGGCTTGCTCCTGCCTCGATACGCCGGGTGTGTTAACGCTTGTTTTCATTTTTCGGCGGTTAACAGAAATGTTTGGGTCGCGGGAGGTCGCGTCACAACAGTTTGTTCGTCGGCGTTCTCGCCTTGGCGCGTGTTTTCCCGCCGTGTACGTTTGTACGGCGGTGACGGTCGGCGCGAGCGCGTTCCCCCCACCGAGGTCCGGGCCAGATACGTCGGGTGGTGCGTCGGCCGGGGCGCGCTTTAAATCTTGCACGTGTACGTGTCGATGCCATTTTCCCGAGCGGCTGCGGAGGTCCACTATGACCGGTGAGATAATGCGGCGGATTTCTAGCGGGCCAATAAATTTTGGCGCGAGCTTGGCGTTAAAAGCTGTTGCCTTGTTGGAAAGCAGGCGGTCCCGCTTCCACACCCATTCCCCGATCCGCGGTCTCCATTCGCGGCGGCAGAGATTATAGTGTTTTTCTTGGCGTTGGAACGCGCGAGCCAGCTGGATCTTCACTAGGTCGTACGCTTCTGCTAACCGGCGATGCAGGTGGGTCGGCGGCGTTGGTTCGTCGCGCGGCGCGTCCTCCCCGGGGCGGCGCAATTCGCGACCGTGGTTTAGGAACGTGGGTGTGTAGCCCGTCGCGTCGTGGGTCGCGGTATTATAGGCAAACTGGAGCTCCGGCAAGTGTTCGTCCCAGGTTTTGTGTCTTTTTGCGTATTGCGCGATCATGGTCTTGATTACGCGGTTGGTGCGTTCTACGGGGTTGCAGTGGGGCGCGTATGCTGGCGTAAAGCGGTGGTGAATTCCACAGTCGGCGAGAAGTTTAGCGAGCTGCCGGGATTTTAATTGCGTGCCATTGTCCGACAGGATCTCGTCCGGGCATCCGTGTCGGAGGATAATGGCTTCGGTCACGTGTTTTACGATGGCCGGCGCGGTGGCCCGTCGTAAGGGCCGGAGCTCGACCCACTTCGTAAAGCGGTCCTGGATGTTGAGGAGCCAGATATGGCCGGCGGCGGATCGCGGGAGCGGGCCGACGAGGTCGAGGGTGACCTGTTGCCACGGGTGGTCGAGTGCGGTCGGGTGCAATTGTCCGGCGGGTTTCTCTTGCGCGACCTTATGGGCGAGGCACGTCGGGCATTCACGGACGTAGCGTGCGATGTCGCGGAACATCCCGGGCCAGTAATACCGGTGCGCGATTCTCGCGATTGTTTTTGCTATTCCGAGGTGGCCGGCGGTTGGTGCGTCGTGATATTGTTCGAGGAGCGGTCCTCGTTGGTCTTTTGGTACGCATTCCTTCCACTGTTCGGCGGCTGGGGTGTCTTTGAAATCAAAGCTGTGGAGTACGTGCTTCCACAGCCGGCCCTGGTCGATTCGGAAATCCGGTACCTCGTGGGGCGTAGTTTCGGCCGCCTGCCACATGCGCGTATACCAGGGGCACTTTGCTTTCGTGACGGCGAGGATCTCGGGCTGTCGGGATAACGCGTCGGCTACCTTGTTGAGCGCCCCTTTTCGATATCTGATCTCGAAGTCATACTGTTGTAACTCAAAGGCCCATCGCCCCAACCGGCCGGACGGGGACTCTAGCTTCTGTAGCCATTTCAGCGACTGGTGATCGGTGATCACGGTGAATCGGTATCCCTCTAGGTAGCCGCGCATCCGTCAGATTCCCCACACCACTGCCAGGCACTCTAGTTCGGTCGCGCTGTAATTCCGCTCGGCGTTATTTAACGTGCGGCTGGCGTAAGCGATAACGCGCTCGCCCTCGGAGAAGTATTGCGTCAGCACGGCCCCTAGACCGGTGGTGCTGGCGTCCGTTTGAAGGTGGAATTGTCGCAAAAAATCCGGAAACGCGAGAACTGGCGCGGTGGTCAGGACGGTTTTGAGTGTGGTGAATGCGTTTTGTTCGGCTTCCCCCCACTTCCACCGGGCTTGCTTTCGTGTTAAGGCGGTGAGCGGTGCGGCGAGAGTCGCGAAACCCTTGATGAAGCGGCGGTACCACGACGCGACCCCCAGGAATTGTCGGATCTGACGGATATTTTGCGGCGCGGGCCAGTTGGCGACGGCGCTGACCTTGTCTGGATCGGTTCGGATACCGTCGCGGTCGACAACGTGGCCGAGGTATTTAATTTGATCCGCGCAAAATCGGCACTTCTCGGGGTTAATGCGGAGGTTGGCCTCGCGGAGCCGGCGGAACACTTCGCGCATAATGCGGAGGTGTTCTTCAAATGTTTCGGTAATAATAACGATGTCGTCTAAGTAAACGAATACGTACGGTTCTAGGTCCGGGCCTAAGATTGTATCGAGCAGACGTTGGAACGTGGCCGGTGCCGAATGTAGCCCGAACGGCATTACCTTAAACTGCATTAGCCCCTTGCCGGGGACGGTGAAGGCGGTCACGGGTCGACTTTCTGGCGCGAGTGGCACTTGCCAATAGCCGTTCTTTAAGTCGAGCGTGGACAGGTAGCGAGCCCCCCGTAACTTATCCAGCGTCGCGGTGATGTGAGACAGGGGATACGCGTCTTTTTCGGTGGCCTCGTTGACCAAGCGGAAGTCGATGCAGAAGCGGGGTTTGCCGTCCTTTTTCCGCACGATCACGACTGGCGAGCTCCACGCGCTATGGGACGGTTCGATAATGCCGTCGTGGAGCATCTTGTCGACTTCCGCGTCGATGATCGCCTGCATGGCGGGGTTTCGCGGCCGGTACCGCTGTTTGATCGGTCGGTCGTTCTTGACGCGTATTACGTGTTGCACGCGGTCGGTGGGGCCCTGCACGGCCTCGAACTTTGCGAGTTCGACGGCCAGGAAGCGGCGGAGGCATTCCTCCTCTGTTATCACGTCCCCCTCGGGCGCGGGTTTGACGGCGGCGGTCCGTGTGTCGGCGGCGGGCGGGCCCGGCGACGGTATGGCGAAGTCCATCTTTGCCCATAGATCCACGCCTATCAGGACGTCGCAATCTAACAGTGGCATAATCTGAAACCGGTGCCAGAACATTCGCCCCTGCACGGTGAGGGGGAAGATGACGTGCCCCGGTATGGACGCGCTCGACCCGTCGGCGAGATACACCTGTCCGTCCACCGGCTGGATCGGGAAATCGCGGGCTATTTTGTCGGCGGTCTGTGCGTTGATGAACGATGCTTCGGACCCGGTATCTAGGAGTGCCTCGAATGGCTGCTTTGCCGCTATTACGGTTAGTTGCGGACGCGGTGTGTATGTTATTCGGAGGACCGGGGGGCGGCCGCCTCGTCCCCGGCCCGAGCGGCATTTCCCGGCGGCGGGTGGCAGTCCTTTGTGAAGACACCATCCCGGCCGCATTGGGAACAGAACCGGCGCGGTGGTCGTCGGCAGTCGAACCGGGTGTGCCCCTTCTGCTTGCACCGCCAGCAGCACTCTCGGCGGTCGTATGCTGCGGCGGCGACTACGGGTTTCGGAGCGATGGCTTGGCGAGCGCGCGTTTGCTCTTCAATGTGCTCGAACTCCTCCGCCAAGCGTAGGATGTCTCGCGTGCGCGTCACGGTGTCGCGGCGGATATACATTTGATAACGCGGGTGCATATTATCATAGAGCGTGTCGACTTGCTCCTCCTCCGCGAATCCGGTGGCTCGTCGCATCATCGTCAGCATGTCCGTCGCGAACTTGCGGTACGGTTCGTCCGGCTTCTGTAGGCGCGTTTGAATTTCGCGGACCAGCTTGGCGCGGTACCGGCGCGGCAGGTAGTATTCCCGGAAGTCGGCGCAGAAGTCTTCCCACCCCCGCCAGCTGGCTCGGTTGTTCCGGCACCACAGAAGGGCGTCGCCCTTGAACATCTCCGGTAGCCCCATTAACAATTGCGCGCCGGAATATTGATACGCGTTCTTTAGCTCCTCGAGCCGCTCGAGGAAGGCCACGGGGTCTTTCCCGTCGAAATGGCACCCCCATTTTCGTATTTGGTCCATGACCTGGGCGGGGTTTTCGTGAGGGCGGTCACTCGCGACTGGGCGAAAGAGTTCAAACGGCGTCGTCGTTAGCGGCGGTGTGAAAAACGGCGGGTTTGGTGATAACGGCGGGTGCGTGTCGAGTGTCGGTGCGGGGCGGTCTCCCGCTGGGTGTACGGTGATTGTGGGTGCGGCCAGCGTCTGGTTGCCCCCCGCGGCAGTGGATGGCACCGTTTCCGGGTGCTCGGTTACGTAGGCGCTTAATCATCGGCGTAGAATCGTTTTGCGCGTCGTCCTAGAATATGGAAGGTAGGCTTCGCCAGGAGCAGCGGAATGCTGTGAGGTAGACGAAGTGCCGTCTCTTGCCGGAGGACCGGCTTATATACCCCGGCGCGGCGGGTCTGATGGGAGGGGGGCCGGTCGTCAGGCGCGTCGGGTGGGGGACATGCGAACGCGCTGTCGCCTTCGGCGTGGCTCGGCCCTTTTCGGAGGCGGTCGTGGCCGCGCGAAGAGAAGGCCCCGGTGCTGCGGTTTATCCGCGCACACGGGGTCGGTGGCAGCGTTTAAAAATGTGGGCGCACCGCGCCCTGTCCTCGCCCGACGGAGGATCGGTCGGGCGGCATCCGGCGGGTGGTAGCCGGGAACGATGTTTTACGTCAGGGGCGCATCGTTACAATATAATTCAAAGAACATTTACTGTCTCGGAAAAGGCAACAGTTTACGGTTTTCTACGATAGTGACAAAGTGTCGTCTCATAGATTCAATATCATTGGAATATGTTTCTTTGCAAGGATTTCTACCTAAGACTAGATCCGTTGCAAAAGCCGCAGCAAATATTCCACAACACGTAGAATCCGGTTGGCTTTGAACTTTTTCAAAGCTTATGTCGGTAGGTACTACTTGTGGAAAACGAGCGCTTATATATTCTTTTTCTTTTGATGACATTTTATTGTATGTACAGCCCGGTATGCTGTCATATACGTAAAGTTTGATTCCATCAAAAAAGATACAACGCCAGTGATCAGTACAATTGCCTCCTATTATTTGTACACTTTTGCTACAAGTGGCTCTAATTAATTGTTGATACTCTATGTAATGTACGCTTTGTGTTTCGAAACAAGAAGTTTCTGTCACAACGCGTAAGAATAAATCCAATGAATCGTCATTTAATTTACTGTTTTGAGGCAATACATTCTCTTTCACCGAAGAAAGAGATATCTCACGACCATCAATGACTCTTCTGTGACTTGCCATCTCATCCATCAGCTGTTGGAATATGTTCAGTTATATGACTGACTATAATACAGTCATCAGAGTCATCTTCCTCTATCACAGCAGTAGGAACAGTAGCACTGGTCTCTATTGAAATATTATTAAATTTCAATTTCTTATTGTTAATCGTTTTATTTTCTTCTTCATTGACCGATGCTATCGTTATATGTTGTCGCTTAGTGTTCGAGAGCGCGCGGTAGCGCGAGGAAGCGCGAGGTAGAGGACGACCACAAAGAAACAAGACACGCAAGCTCACAATTCCAATGAAATAAAAGTATATTATAAAGTCTATGTTACAGTATTTACAGAGTTTCTTTTCAGGCAGAGTGCTGTGAACGCGCACCGAGTTTGAAGGCAAGCGATAGCGAAAGCACGGGGTGGCAAAACGCGTGTCGAAGCGAAATAGCGGTGTACGAAAAGCAAGCGGTGTGCAAAGCGGTTGTACAAAAGGTGGTGTAACTGATACAGCGAGTGATCTGCGAACGAAATCGATCCCGCGGCGCAGCGGCGATCCTTTTATCATCTCCGAGGCGAACCTCCCTCCCGGCTGGTTGCTACAAATTTCGGGAGGGTGATTGGCCATCGGAGTCCTACGTCATCGTGCGGACGTCACCAATTTAACTTGACGACCAGCAGTGAACGTTACATGTTTTGTTTATGGCATGGATCTTTCCTTTGTGTGAGAGCTGTTTGACTTTATTTGTGCGACGGGTCGGCCGTGGCTGTGTTATTGTCGAATGTTCCAGAATGCTTCTAGATAAGATCCATGCCATAATTCGACGATTGCACGACCGTTTTACTGAGATTATGCGAATTGTACGAATGCTGCACGCGGTCTTGCGCCGACCGGTAATTAGCTTATCACGATCTCAAACACTTAGTGCTACTTACACTTCTGGACAACTTCTCTTTTGCCTCTATTACATATTGTGGTTCTCTGATAGGCATATGTCTATTATGCCGACTGTCCACAATTTCTGAAAGCATGCAGTCAAAATAAAAACGTTTTACAAAACAAAGGCAACATTTTATTTTGCCAAAAATCGTTGTCTCTTTTAACAAACACTTTTTTAATGCTATTCGGCGTGCATACAGCAAAAATGCAAAAATCGCGCTATGTAATGTTCAGTTGACCTTGTACTTGATAAAAGAACCGATGATTTCGGTTCATTTCGTTCGAATTTGTCGTATCAAAAATACCTTTCAAGTGAGGCAATGTACGAATATAGTTTCCTCCGCTGTTAATTTTTCAGCGGAAAGAGGACATTTGATCTCCACTAGAACATCTTCATCGAGAAGCCCATCAGGAGAAGCACCCAAGTATGGACTGTCACGATCAATAAACAATCCGCATGGTTTTACATCTTTTTATAATTGTGCGGCTAAATCTTGTTTTGCCGTTTCCTCCATGTCGCGACCATACTTCATGGCTGCAGTATCGATGACCGGAGGAAACAAGATATTTTTTACCGTCATTGCACAAGACGTTGTATCTCTCTTACGACATACCAGTCCAAAATTCGATGCTGTCGACATTATTTTTCTCAGTGACAATTATAATTCGCAATCACTTTGCTTTCTGGTCTGGCGTTCAATTTCTTGCCAGTTTTTCCCATTTTCGAACAATTTTTCTAAATGCTTTTGCTTATATTGTTCAAATATGTCAGGGGAGAGGTCTGGCTGTTGACATTGAAGTCCGTAATAACCATCTGTTCCTGCGTTTCTTTTAATTTTTTTTATTTTCCCTCTATTTTGCGAGATTCTCTGGTTCGAGCTGTTTTTATTTGTCGTCGCTTTTCCAGATTCTCGATAATAGGAGAAACATTGTTACATGCACTTTTATGGAATTCTGTGAGGACTTGTTGAGTGTTATGTTGAATAACAGCTGACATAATCCTGGTATTATACGAACCTCGCGCACCATAAAAAACGCGCTTTCCGCCAATTTCTTTGCAGACTATTGAGTGAAACAATTCTGCAAAATTGTTTGTCACACTGAGCAACAAACTGTTGCAATGAGCGCTTAAATATTTGATTGCAGTCTCTATTTTGGGGTAAAGACCGTACTTTTCCAGATCTGGAACATAATTTGTCTTATCTGTATCACCGATGTTCTCACATGTACGACCACGTTCCGCACATAGCTTGTGTTCCCCAAAGATATGGCTAGGAGCATTTAATACATCTTCTCGTAATTCATTAGCTGAACAATGCAGAGGCTGCTTCTCTTGCCTTCTACATTCAGCTAATTGTAATATTTCCTTTCTCATTGGTGCAATATTGCTTTGCACAATTTTTCGTAACTTTATGAAATCACGTTGTCTACGGAACTGTGGGTTAGTTGTCTCTGCGACTATTTTTAATTTTTTGTTTAAATTTCTAAGCAAATGATTAGTGCATTCTACTTTTTGCACTGTTACCATTTGCTCTTGATATGGATTACTATTTAAGATGGCCTGATACACGTTGCTATCGCCATCGGCAATGAGTGTTCTATATATCAATCCATGCATTTCAAGGCTACAGTTAAATCCTTCTACAATACTATCACTTTCCATGCGTGTAGAGCTAACGTTACGGTCAAAATTTTTGTAGCATGTATGAGACTTTGCCACGAGACCTTTTCGTTCCGCCATATGACATGTCGTGCAAAATTTGTTGCGAATGCCAACGAAGAGGACTTCCCTAGTGTAAAGACCAACAATAGCTGCAACACCGGAAAGTGAATCGTAGGCAGTGCCATACGACCTCTTCGCCCAACTGCCATCCAACTACAACGGTTATGTACGGAAAACCGTTAATAATTTCATTTCTTTCTATAGCTAACTTTTTTTTTCGCCTGCCATTTTCATATTTTTTAAGGCTACTTTTTCAAATTCCTCGAGTACTTTGTCTCGATGTGCGATATATTTTTTCTCGGACATACATGTATTTGCAGCTGCAAACATTTCTTCCATTTGGGAATAACCAATCCCAGTACTGATGGTTCCAGCTGTGATAGCCGTGTTGATGTCCATACTATCTGTGGGATGTGACCAAAAGTTTGCCTTATAATGGCACATATCGCATTTATAGAAGAACTGCGTTTTAAACCCACAGCGATGAGTATTTACGAGTTTCCAGTTTTTAAACTGGCACTCAATTCCTCGCGCATGATTATCAAATGTTCGATGCAGTTCTTCATGGAAAAAAGAAATATTTATAATGCAATTACCTTCAGGCTTATGCTGTTGGATATCAGTATCTACAGAGCCTGTCTTTTCGATGACAAAAGTATAATCATCTAATTGTAAGTCATCCTCACAATTCGGCCAGATACATTCGGCGCCAGTATCATTTGATAGCTTAGTGCTTTCTTCAGCAGTCAATGCTTTCAAATTGATACATTCGTCGCCAGTATCATTAGATAGCTTTGTGCTTTCTTCAGACTCATGTTGTTGGATAGGGTCAGTATCTACAAAGTCTGTATTGTCGATGACAAGAATATTGTCATCTTCACATTTTTGTACATTTTTATACTCACCTTCACTTATTGGTACTGGCTTCAAGCACTGTATATCTTCAGTACTGATCTTCAAATCTATGTCAGGCAGTAATTTTACTAAGCCCTGACAATTGATAGATTCGTCGCCAGTATCATTAGATATCTTTGTGCTTTCTTCACCAGCGAATTTCTGCAATATCTGCCTCCTGCACGATATTAATAAAATGGTATGTTACAAAATAGTTTTGCAAATGTATATAAAATATATCATATTTATCATACAAATGATAGTAATCTTTAAATATATTTATAAAAATCTTGAGTTTGAGCAGTCCTTTGCTTATTATATATTTATTATACAAATGTACTACATCATTCCAATTCTAAATGGTACTACGCTTGTAGCATTTTGTATTATTTATAAAAAAAAGCAGTTGCTTCTGAATAAATTTTTTAGACAATACAAACTAGCCAACTCGAGTAACCAGAGAACTCGACTAGCCACGGCGATAAACGCCTGTGGCATTTTTGTTATAACAAACTAGCCTACACACGCACCTCTGGTAATTACTCAAGACTAACCGTCCACGATTAACGCCTCTGGTATTTTCAAAACTAGCCAGTCCACGATTAACACCTCTGGTATTTTCTAATTAGCCAGTCTACGATTAACGCCTCTGGTATTTTCTTAAAACTAGCCAGTCCACGATTAACGCGTCTAGTATTAGCTAGCCAGTCCACGAATAACGCCTCTGGTATTTTCTTAAAACTAGCCAGTCCACGATTAACGCCTCTGGTATTTTCTTAAAACTAGCCAGTCCACGATTAACGCCTCTGGTATTTTCTTAAAACTAGCCAGTCCACGATTAACGCCTCTGGTATTTTCTTAAAACTAGCCAGTCCACGATTAACGCCTCTGGTATTTTCTTAAAACTAGCCAGTCCACGATTAACGCCTCTCGTATTTAATACTTATACTTTGCGATTAAAAAATATATATTGTCCATTTTTAAGTAAAAAATTGTCCAATTTTAAATAAAATGAAAATAAGCAAAGGTCTGCATGTTATCTTTCGGAGCATATTATTTATAATATTATGGATATTTTATATACATTTTGCAGGTATAATGTTATCCTACAATACTTTATACAATGTGTCCCAAAAGTCCCGGAACGATAAAATATCTCGAAAATAAAGTATTATCTTGAAAAATGTTTCAAACAAATAGTAAGGTTCAAACAGGCAAGATACGATTTGACCATGGAAATAATAACACCACGCACGTTTTTAGGCTTAAAATTTTCAGAAAAATATACTGAATGATATCCAAAATCCACCAAAATCGCCTTTGCGTTCTGTTTTTTAAAACAAAATACACGTGAAAATGTAAACAAATAAATTTTTCTAAAAAACTATGAGGAATATCGAAAAGACTCAAGAGATCAAAGTTGTACATCTGATCGAGATCTACAAAACGTACTTTATTACTTTTTTTTTTCTTAAAATTTATAGTTTTCGAGATATTTACAAAAAACTGTGATTAGTCAAAGGAATGAATTATGCAATGCATATGCGTTTACTATCTATATTGTTTTAATTTTTATCAGTGCTATAACCATTTTTGTGCATTGCTGTAATAATTTAAAAAAATTATTTATTAAAAAATTTTTTTTGACAAATAAATATTTTTTATTAATATTATTTTTACAAATAAAAAACATGTATGTTGTAGTAGTAAATAAATTGTAACACAAATACATAATATATCAAAATTGTGAAGTGATCAGATAAAAAATACCCGACTTGATCTTTTGAATACGGTTGAATTACGCGAATATACATGAACAAGAAACCTTTTTTCGGGATTTTTGGGGCACACTGTATACATTATGTAGGTTATCCTAAATAAGAAAATAAATATAAATACATATTTGAGAATTAAGAGATTTTCGTAAATTATTTTTACAATAGATATATGGCTTGTGTTGGCGAATTTGGCCGGGCGTAACTCCGGCTTCGCCAATTGGCGTAAGAGGAGGCCGAGTCGACCCCGACAGGGATCCGGAGTGCGGAGAATGAGCGGACACGGCTTTTATTGATCAGGCACAACAGTCGTTTATTCGGATTGCACAATCGTTTCTTATACACAAATTATGAGGCGCTGTGACGCAATGCTGAGGCTGGTCACCACTCGCGGGCAGCGAGGGTGAAGCTGCTGACGCTCGGAGGCGTTAAGTTCGTCACCGCACTGTGAGAGCGGATCGAGTGCGCGATTGGCGCGGTTGCGAGTGTCTGCGCGACACTTTGCTGAGTGCACTGACGGCACGATTACTGCAGCGCGGATGCACGACGGGGCGTAAGTCCGCGTGAACCGCCACTTGCGAGATTCACGAATTCGCGACGGTGAACTTGACCGCGTGAATCGGAGTAGAGAACGATACGGGTGCAAGTCGGCAAGAGGACCGCTTGAAACGCTCGATTTTCTTCTACTGAGGAGCCGGAGCTCTCGCGGGCCCGTTTCCGGAGCATTCCGTGACGCGACAATTGAAAGGGCCAATAGGCGCGTTTCGTAGGATCACGGGATCCTCGCATGTCCGGATCGATAACGCGACGCGAGAGACGGCGCGGTCAGGGGTAACGCGGGGGAGCGGCGCGAAGTCGCCTCGTTCAGGGGGCGGCTCAGGGATGGCGGCAGCGGTATCGATCGCGGTGATCGATCGCGGTGAAAATCCTGAACAGCTTGGAGGAAGATATATAATAGTACAATAATTTGAAAAAATCAATTTTTTCTAATTCAAAATCGAAGTTTACAAGTTTCTTAATATATTATACGAGGGTCGGTACGAAAGTAATGCCTTCTGATTTTTTTCTTAGAAAATTTTATTTCTGGAACTTTAGTGTTTACATCTTTATGGTGCACATTTATTAATTTTCCACATAATCACCATCTCTTTCTATACACTTTTACCATCTATGATAACGCTGCGGTAAAAGTATTTGCTTTCATTCTTGAGGGCTCGATCAACACTTTTCTTTAGCTCATTGTCACTCGTCTGTAAAATTCGACCTGACATAAACCTGAATGAGGTTTTTCTTCTTCATGACAACGCACAGCTCCACACCAGTCTGCGGATGAGGAAGGGGCAACTGCCAAATTGCAATGGACTGTTCTTCCTCATTCTTCTCATAGTCCGGATCTAGCGCCCCCTGATTATCATCTCTTCGGCCTATTGAAAGATATCCACTTCGTGGACACCACTTTTCCGGTGACGATGAGCTAAAGAGAAGTGTCAATCGAGCCCTCAAGAATAAAAACAAAGATTTTTACCGCACGGATATACAGCATCTTATTCACAGATAGCAAAAATGTATAAAAAGAGATGGTGATTATGTGGAAAATTAATAAAAACTTATGTAAACATCGAAGTTCTAGGAATACAATTTTCTGAGAAAAAAATTAGGAGGCATTTCTTTCGTACTGACCCTCGTATTTCAAAATGTTAGAACTAAAATATATATTATCTTATAACTATTGATTTTAAAAAATATTCCTTCATATATTTTTAATGCAAATAAATTGTGTGGCAGATATGGATAAGTGAAAGGTTTTGGAGGCAAGGAGAAAGGAAGGGAGTAGATTGAGGGTGAAAATGGACGAGAATAAATCTGTGGAGACGAGGGTAAGAGAAAGAGAGGAGAAAGAAAGGAGAAAAGAAAGGAGAGAGGAGGAAGGCGGGAGATGGAAGAGGACTGAGGAGGACGAGATTACAAAAAAGATGGAGGTGAGTCTGTTGATGGAGTCGAACGAGGAGGAGGATGATAGTAAAAAAAAGTAAGTAAGGACAGTGAAAGAAGGAAGGAAGGCGCCGAACGCAAGGTGGGGGAGAGCCGGACAAAAGCGAAGAGGCCCGCCAGGAAGGAAGGAGGCAGAGAGATGTGGAAATATGATGTTAGGTCGCTTGAGTTATGGGTATAATGAATGTATAATTGGGTCGTGAGTATATATGTAAAGTGTTGGGTATGTCCTGGAAAACGCTATATGAAATGTATGTGATTGACTGAATGTATAATTGTAAAGGTTTTTGGGAACATTTTTCCTGAAAAAAACGTCTTTCCAACCCCGGAAGGGGAGTGAAATAAAGATGATTGATTTATTGATTGTGTGGCACATATTATATTTAAAAATCATACAATTATACAATTATAAGATCATACAATTCATACAATTCGAATCATACAATTGAATGAAAAAATTGTATGAAAAAATCATACAAATCTATTTCAAAAAGGGTGATAATCTTTATGTTAGCTTTTAATGGATTTTTCACATATTTTACTAATTTTTTCCCCTCCAGACCATTTTTTTCTTAACCCTACAATGCTACTCTTATTGTTCTTACATTTGTACTAATCTGGGTGAAAAAATTATGTACAAAATTTATAATTTTTCTATACTTTTTTTTAATTTATACCTTGCAAAGTGTTAGAATAACTGAAGTAACGCTATTTTAATGTTAACAAAATCTTATTATAAATGTTATTTTTAAAAAGTATCACAAATTTAGTAATAGAAACTATACTAAATTTGATTTAGTACAGTTGTGAAAATTTATCCACAATAGCATTCCAGGGTGAAACTTTTTACAATATACAGATTTAAAAAAGTGTATATATCATTCAATACATTTAATATTTCAAAAAGTAAAAACAATAATAAGATAGAAGAGTTGATAAGAATCAAACGCGGATCTTAGTGCGCATAAAAAATACTTGTTAAAAAGTTTCTTTATAATACGTGAATATTGTTCAACGTTTCGGCTCAATATTGAGTCATCATCAGCAAGTCTGTTTATCAGAAGATGCCTAAAAAATAAGCGAAAACGTCCAATAATTTTTATAATTTATGTATTTTAATTAAACATTTTTACAATTATTTTATATGCACAAACACCTGTTTAATTTTCCTCAGCCCTTCTGTTGCATTATTATTTTTTTAAATTTAAAACAGTCTTGAATGCTGTTATTTCATATTTATATGAATACTTCTTTTATAACTTTACTATAAATGCATATTATTTTAATTTGGTATTTTACTTATGTATTGAGTAAAATGTATTCAACTTTTGGGTTTTTTAAATAACATTTGTAAATAAGAAGTTATATATAATTACAAAAAAGAATATAATAATAATAATATACAAATAATATTGTATTAATAGAAAAATTCATATAAATATAAAATATGAAGATACACACTACCGTTTATAAGTTCGGAAACGCTTGCAATTTTGTCTTCTTCACACAACCAAAAGCATTGTCTACATTTTTTAAATTTTATTTTTATCTTACTTTCTACATTAAAAAAACATCTTACATTATATCAGTTTTCGTGATAGCGACAAAAAAGGAGAGGATGCCGAGGGTAGGAGAGAGGATGGAGGAGGCTGAGTGGGCAAAGGAAATCGTGAAGGAGCTAAGAGAGATAGGGCAAGGGATCATGGAAGAAATAAGACGAGAAGGAAAAGAAGTCAGGAAGGAAATGAAGCAGTTAAGAACACAGCTAGAAAGGATGGAGAACAGGCAGACTGGAGAGATCCATATCAAGGAGAGCGAAGGACGAAGAGATAGGGAGAAGAAAAGAGCGGATGAGAGCATCGGACGGAGACAGAAAGAGAGAGAGAGATAGAGAAGGTGGAGAAGAGCAGCAGAGGAACGGCGATGAAGGAGATGTCAGAAGAGGAAAGAGGAGAGAGCAGTGAAGGAGGATGGAGTGAAAAAGGATGGGGAAGAGATTGGTGGGAGGAAGTGACAAGTGAGGAGGAAGGGAGAAGCGAAGGGAGGAGGAATCCCAACGAGGAGGTGAGAAGAACGGAGGTCAGACGGGGAGACGAGAAGATGAGGAAAGGGAAGGGATGGACTGAGAGTGAGGCGGAGAGAAGAGTGATGATGGAGGGGGAGGACAGAGGTAGCAGAGGAAAAAGCGAGGTTAGGAAAGAGAAAAGAGGGACGGAGGAAAGATATAAGGAGAAGGAATACACTGCAGAGAGGAGCAGACTGTGGCGAATGGCGGAAGACAGAGAGGAGAAAGTAAGAAGAAGAAGAGAAAGAAAAGAAAGGTAGACGGAGCGAAAAGTTGAAAGGGAGAAAAGGGAGAAAGACGAGAAGAAGAAAAGGAGCCTCATATGGAGGAGAGTAACAGGAGAAGAACCGAGGGAAAGAAGGGAGCTGGTGGAAACAATTATGGAGAGAGTGATGGGAAGGATAATACCGGTAAGAAGAGTTGTGGAGGTGACGGATACGGACAAGAGGGAGGTGCTGTTTATGGAGCTTGAAGAGGAAGACGATAAGGAAGACATAATTGGAAGGAGCGAGGAGATATGGAGGAGATGGGAAGTAGGAGTCGACGAGGAACTTTCGATGGAGGAGAGAGCGTATAGGCACAGGCTGGTAGAAAAGGCAAGAGAGGAAAGACTGAAGGGAAGGTCAGCGGTGTTGACTAATAGGAGACTATGGATAGACGGGAAGGAGGTGAAATGGGATGAGAAGGGAGACAGATGGAGGGAGGATCTGAAGGTTAGGAGAGATGCAGGTACAGAGAAGAAGAAGGTGAGGAAACGGTGGATTGACAGGATAGAGAGAGAAAGGAAAAGAGGATAGGAAAAGGAAGAACCGAGGAAGGAATTTGGACCGAGGAAAGACGGAAAAACGGAGAAGGAGGAGCAGACGAGGGAAAGAGGGACACGAGGAAAAGAAGAGGCAAAGGGAAAGGAAAGACGGAAGTCCGGGAAGATGGCAGAGGGATACTAAGGGAGAGGGTGGGAGGGGCAATAGTGTGTGAGGTCGCTCAATGGCCAGGTTTTTGTGGGGAAGAGATTTAGAAATGTACAGGGTTGGGTACGTCCCGCCCTTTAGGCCCCCTGGGGCAAATAAAGTATCCATTGAATTGAATTGAATATCAGTTTTCGTAGTTCGATATTATTGCGATATATCATTGCATCTATTTTTTAAAAAGCATTTTTGTAAACTTATTAACTTTTATAATTCCATGATGTTTTATAAGTGATTTTTTTCCTCGAGATACTTATCTTTTCGTGAGAAGCGTACGGATCGCAAGCATTCTCAAAGTTATGAGCACTTGTGTGTGTGTGTGTGTGTGTGTGTGTGTGTGTGTGTGTGTGTGTGTGTGTGTGTGTGTGTGTGTGTGTGCAATAACTGTAAATGCATGTAACATATTCGCTACCAGGACTTCCGGTGGAGCAAGTAGAGAGGTTGGTCGACAGGAGAAGAGGAGGAAGGAACATGGAAAGAACAAAGGAATAGGTCACAAGGAATGTAAGGAAAGAACAAAGGCGTGCAGAGGAAAGACGAAGGAAAGCGAGGACATGGAGGAGGATCCGGAAGAGATAAGGAAGCGGAGCAGAGCGAGTCGAAGTAAACCGGGAAAATAAGGTTATGTTGAAGAGAGGCAAGGTGAGGGGAGTGGGCACGTGAGGAGGGAAGAAACGACGCAGGAGGGAACGGAAACGAGGAGAAGGAGCGAGACAACACAGATGGCGAGGATGAGTGGACGAGGCGGTGCTGGTGCGGGGCGGAGCGAGGCGCCGGCCCCTCCAAAAGAGTGGGTTGGCGCCACTGCGGGGCGCCGCGCGGCACACGTGAGAGCGATTGGCGACGACCGAGGAGTGGAAGAGGAGACAACGCAGATGGCGCGGAGGCAAGTCGAGGCGGCGCTGGTGTGGGGTCGACGCAGGGCGCCGACCTCTCCAAAAGAGTGGGTTGGCGCCACTGCGAGTTGACGTGGCACTGAAAGATACGCGTGGTGACGAGAAGAGGCGACTAGCAGGGAGACAAAAGGTACAAGGGTTCCTTTATTGAGAATGAGGAGAAGGATTAACGAGGAGAAAATGGAAGAAAGTAAGTGGCTGAGCAGATAGAAACGTATGATAGGGAGAGGACGGAGAGTGACAGGAAGGACAGAGACAGGTTATGAGCAGGACGAGGAGATAGGTTAAGTTGGCAAAGGAGGAGAGAAGGTAGGCAATTACGGCAATAATATAAGGTTTTAATTATAGCGAAAAGGAAGGAGGGGATGGCAAGAGCAGGACAGAGAATGATGGAGGAAGAATGTGCTAAAGAAATTGTAAAGGAACTAAGGGAGATTGGATTGGGAATAATGGAGGAAGTCAGACGAGAAGGAAAGGAAATCAGAAAGGAGATCAAGGAACTAAGGGTGCAGATAGAAAGGATGGAGAAGAGGCAGCTTGAAGTGTTAAGGATGAAGGAGAAGGAACAGAGAGGAAGAGAAACGGAGGGAATAAGAAAAAGTGGAGGGAGGACGACGCCGAAGGAGAGGTCAGAAGAGGAGGGAGAAGAAAGCAGTGGAGGATGGAGTGAAAAGGAATGGGGAAGAGACTGGTGGGAGGAAGTGGAAAGTGAGGAGGAGGAGAGAATTGAAAGGGAGAGGAAATTAAAAGAGGAAAAGAACCGAATGGAAGTCCGACAAGAAAGAGGTAAAGGAGAGTTGGAAGAAAGTAGCGAGAAGAAGGAACACGCTGCGGAAAGGAACAAGGTATGGAAAATGGTGGAAGAGAGAGAGAAAGAAGTAAGGAGAAGAAGAGAAGAGAAAGAAAGAGAGGTAGCGAGAAAAGAAGAAAGAGAGAAAAAGGAGAAAGACGAAAAGAGGAATAGAAGTGTGATATGGAGAAGAGTAACAGGAGAAAGCCCAGAGGAAAGAAGAGAGACGGTGGAGATAATAATGGAAAGGGTGACAGGGAGAACAATCCCGGTGAGAAGAGTGACGGAAGTGATGGGTGCGGATATGAGGGAAGTTATTTTTATGGAATTGAAAGAGGAGGGCGACAAGGAAGAGATAATAAGAAGGAACGAAGAAATATGGAGGTGGTGGGAGGTAGGAGTAGACGAAGAACTTACGATGGAAGAGAGAGCACTGAGGCATAAAATGGTTAGGAAAGCAAGAGAGGAAAGACTGAAAGGAAGGTTGGTGGTCATGACGAACAGAAGGATGTGGATAGATGGGAAGGAAATGAAGTGGAGTGAAGAGGAAGGTAAATGAAAGAGCAAATGAAAGGAAGAGAAAGTAAGAAGAACATGAAGAAGAGAGAGAGAAGATTAGAGATTAAGAAGGAACGGTTAGAGTTAATGTGAAAATATGAATAGGGCGCGAAAAGGAGAGTGAGGGAGAGAGAGAGGATGTGGGTGTGTGTGCGAGGGAGGATGCGCGGGTGCGAGGGTGAGTGAGAGCGGGGGGGAGAGCGAGATGGGAAACGCAAAGGGTAGGAGCTTAGAGGGGGGGGGGGGTGGAGAAAGGGAGGAGAAGCGATCGGGACGAGAGGGGAGGGAGGGTTCGAGAATGTATAAGGCTAAGGGCCAGGCCGGGAGAGGAAGAGAAAATTGTACAGGGTTGGGTACGTCCCTAAAAAACGCCAAAATGCCAGAAGATAGTTGAATTTGTAAATGTATGCAAGTGAAAATATGAAGGGGGCGTGAAAAGGAGAGTGAGGGAGAGAGAGGATGTGTGTGTGCGAGTGTGTGAGGTGTGGGTGCGAGGGTGAGGGAGAGAGGGGAGAGAATGAGAGGGGAACCACGGCAATGGTTTAAAGTAGTTGGAAAATTGATACTTAGACTAAAAGATCTAAACTAAAGCAAAAGGTAGGAGCTTACAGGGAGGGCGGAGAGAGGGATGAGAAGAGATTGGGAGCGAGTAGGGGAGGGAAGGTTCGAGAGTGTATAAGGCTAAGGGCCAGGCCGGGAGAGGAAGAGAGAATTGTACAGGGTTGGGTACGTCCCTAAAAAACGCCAAGGTGTCAGAAGATAGTTGATTTATATGTTTGTAAATTTTTGTAAGAGGTGACGGAAGCCATCCTAAGCCGCAAGGCAAGGATTAAAATAAATATTATTATTATTATATTATTATATTCGCTTCCAACGTTCTATATGTAGTATTCGTAATATTTCGATCTCTGACGAGAGAGAGAGAGAGAGAGAGAGAGAGAGAGAGAGAGAGAGAGAGAGAGAGACCGATGTTTTATACCTCTAACTGTTTGTAAATATAATTAATTAAAATGTAGAATGAACGCAAGTATTTGATTATGTTGAATATTCAGTTTGTCGCCTCTTCAATAAATTATCTGCATAATTATAACCTAGTTCACACCGACTGTTTTGGTACGCGTACCAAGTACTATATCTGTAATTCGTATTATCTCAGGTTATATCGGTGTAAACCGAGATTTGATACGGATTTGATACGAATATAGTACTTGGTACGCGTACCAAACGGTCGATGTAAACTAGGCTTATAACGCATGCGATAGATAGGAAAAAACAATAAAAAATGTTACGGAAGTTTTTGAAATTTGTGGTAGCGAGCATGTTATATATCACTTTTATGACAAAAAAGAAATTCTTTCACGAATGACGTAATTGAAGATACTAACCTATCAATCCATCCTTTCTTTATAGACAATCTGCGACGAAAGAGAGGCAATTTTTTAGCACTATATTTTCGTCCCATTATGTGGACACAGTACACACAAAATGTATATAACTATCACTTTTACAACACTTCACTGTACTGACACTTATACTGTCGGGATCAACGATACTGTGAACACGGAGTCACACGTCTCGCGCCGCTGTTTTGTTGTGCGTGCAGTATTGCGCATCGGTCCGCGGCTAGCGCAGTATAGATTATAGATCAGCGCAGGTCTGTACTACTACAGTGATACGATGCGAATATAAAGATACATCCAGATTATGAAATCAAATCTCGATAACCTGAACGCATCAAGAAACTGGCATGCATTTTTATAAACGTGTAATCAGCAGAAATGTTCTTTGACTGAAAAAATTATTAATATTCGAGAAATAAAACATTCCAAAATTTATTATAACTGTTCGGATTCTTGCTTTTTGTAATTCTCTACATGCATTGATTAATGTGTAAGATATTCTGAATAAAATAATAAGCATTTATATCTGTTTTTTATCAATCTTATTATAAATGTTTTATAAATATTGTCTAAAATATTTTCAAAGTAAAGGAGTAAAAAAAAAGTAATAATAAAGAAGTAATGAAATAAATGTACAATATTTTTCAGATTTGTCTTAATATATATCAGCAATATTTCATTACTTAGATTCTTTCGAATCTTCGAACAGATCACATGTTGGAAGATATTTACCATAAAAACATGTAAAACATTATTTGTGCACAATTATAACATTTTATAAAAATCATGACATTTTTACATTAACATGATTTTTTTAAATTGAAATTTTTGTTGCATCAAGATCCGCTTTGAGAAATGGCATTTACCTCTCATGATTGTATTATTACATATCGGTCTAATGCTCGACTTATTATTGATTATTGTAGTCTATTTCATGTTTATTATTTTCATGATGCGTGAATAAAGACGAAACACGCGCGCCGAATATGCGTGCAATTTTACGTGAGAAGGCATTAGTGCCTCCTCGTATATGGATGTGAGCTTGTGTTTTATGTATCCTGCACATAGGACACGTCGCTTCTTGCCGCGCGCGGGTGCGCGCGACAAGCCATTGTGCACGAGCAATTAGATGTTACACAGTGTTGGCTGACGATATACATCAAAGCTTGAGTCTACGTCTGTGTGAGCTCACGGTTCATCCACGCTTTGAGTTCTCGAATCGAAGAAGCGATGCTCCACTGTCACCTTCCCCCTCGAGCTGTTTTTTTGTCTGTCATAGCTAGATATAACTATAACTATGTGATTTTCGATCTCGAGTTGCCGAGTTGGAGATGCGACACGCGACGCTATTATCTATTCTATTCTTTCCTATTTTATATATAAATAATTATAGAAATATATTTCTATAATTATTAACTTATTTTTTATTCCTACTGTACATATGATATATGGGCGATTCCACGTCAAATCGGCCAAGATCTCGTATTTTATTGATTGAAACTTTTTTTACATGAAATATACATAAAATAAGTAGATACGTATTTTTTTGTTTGTTCGAAAATTTTTTTTGCAAAAGTTATAAACAATACAATTTTCAAAAATCCGTTATGGAAAATCTCAGCAATTCAAAACGGAAAGAAAAATTAAATTATACAGTAGGGGAGAATGGGGGAATTGCAGTCAGTAAGAATTATTTCTTATTTTCTAAAAAAGAAATGTCTTTAGAACCAAAATGGAATAGTTGATGGATACTTCATCAATCATTCTTCGAAAGTAGAAGCATAAAAATCAAGAAAGCTAATAAATAATTAAGCCTGCATTGATTATAAAAATCTCTGAATTGACCGCAATTGTCCGACATGTTGGGTAATTACGGTCAGTAGGAAATATAGGACAGACCTGTATCGGGTGCTCCGAGGGGGGAGCGGGGCGGGGGGAGGACTCGCGGGCGAGGGGGTCCTAGGGAAGGGGGTCTGCGTTCCCATCAGAGGGTTCCGCGGGGGGGGGGGGGGTTTGAGGGCGAGAGGGTCCTAGGGAAGGGGGGGGGGGATCATGGTATCGGCGAGCGCGTCGGGACATGTTTCTATAAACAAATGTCACCTCGCGTCGATGTTCGGCCGATAGTATTTATAAACAGATATCATTTCACACTTCAGATGTGAGCGAGCGCCCACGGCAGGCGGCTATAATTTATGACCTGCGAGTGGCGTGACGCCGCGGTCCTTTTCATTTTTCTTTCTAGGAAGAGTTATCAAGCGCGGAGGGGGAGGGGGGCATTAGGGTATCGACGCTACGTCACAGCATCAAAAGCCGGTAAAACAGACGGCTCCAGCATCACCCGAAAAAGAAAGTTGGCCTGGGAGTCTCCCGGAGACCCCCGCTGTGCATGTCTAGGGTTAACCATCGCGATGATCTCTTTACTCATGTTCTTTAGGACAATTTATTGAGGTTTTTTTTTTGGCGAACATGTGGGTCACAGGTTCACTGGGTCAAGTTTTACAGCACCGATTGGTTATGTGATCGTGGGTTATTTCTTTTCTTCTTTTCTTTCTCTTCCTTTCGAAAAGGGGCTGAAAGTAATAAAATGAAGCCCGTCTTCTCGTTCGCGTTCTCTCTCCCTCGTGCGCGGTCTCTCGCCATTCCTCTTCGTAGTACGTCTTCATGTTCTCTCTCTTTCTCTCTTATCTTTTTTCTCCTACTCACCTTCTTACCTGTGCGTCATCCGTTCACGTCTTGTCTCGGCTATTTCTCTCGGGTGTCCTCTTCACGTTCGTGTCCCCTTCTCGCTCTCACCCATTATACTTAGATCATTTTTTAAATAGTATTCGCCTTCTCGCTCCCACCCATTATAGTTTGATCATTTTTTAAAATAGTATTTTAAATGATTTATTTATTGTAAATAAGATGAAGAAATATTTAATAATTAGCTATGAGACAGATGAGAAAACGTTTAATAATCGCGCGACGAGTGCGGCACGCGCATTCTTATCGAGAGTTACCGCTCTGTAATTGTAAACCGCTGACGGTGGACAAGGGAACGGTGGACGGAAGGAAAGATAATTTTAGATACCGTGATGTGTATTTTAATATACATTTATTTTTTCACATACAAGACCTTTTTAAAATAATAACCATAAGTAATATCTATTGAGGAGTGGAGGATCTTCACCTAAAACACACAAAATGCAAATAGATTATTAATATGATTAATATAAAAATAATATTTTTCAGAAAAACGATTAACTTACCATTCTTCCTCCTCCTCCTCCTCCTCGTAACCGAAGAGTCTTCTTAAACCGAAATCATCACATCCATTGTACAGCCACAATGTATCATTCAGTTCGCGATTCCTCTGCCTCTCCTCGCGGACCCACAGCCAACGGTCAACATTTATAAAGCCCGGTATGATGTACTCCACACGCAGCTGTAAAATAAACATTAAAAATATTGTTTTTTTCTTAAAATACGCACGCGCACGCACAAAGAAAAAATAATAAAACTTACGTAATCTCGGGGGATGCGAATCCGCATCCACGCCTCCTCCATCTGCACCTCTATATTCAGCCGCACTCGTCGCGGCCGCATCCACTAAACAGAAAAAAAAACATTAAAAAAACTATATCACTAACTATGTCACTATACTTTGTCACTACACTTCCGTACCATGACGTCCCTTGGGAAATAGATTTCGATGTAGTCCATGTTCGCCAAAAAAAGAAAATCGCTTAAAACTTTCGAATGCGTTTGCAACTCTTCGCGGCCTCGTTGAGACTGAGTTTGACCACGGTTGCAGAACGAAGCGGGGTAAAATGTCACCAGCGAAAAAAATATGGTAACAGTTCAAAAACGGACGGCCCCTTCCGACGAAAAGAAATTAGGAGAAAATATGGCTCGCACTACAATGGCGAGCAAGAGTTCGATGGAGCATCGACACATGTGGAACGCGTTCTCTGTCGCTCGCGTCCCTTCGTTCGCATCCTCTCTCGCTCTCACATTCCACTTCGCGTTTCTTTCCTTTATAATATATAATTGAAATAATAAATAATTGGGAGAATTGAAGGATAATAAAGTTTTTTATCATATAAACATTAATTTATTTATTGTTTGTCGCATCGTATACAATATTATCTAAAGCATAAGCTAATAATTCGCAATCAATTATCGAATTTTTATCATAAACATCACGCAAGATTCTAACTGCATTACATTTATCGGTGATACAATTTTGGCGTAAAATGGTCACAAATTGTTTAAATTTTTCACTTACGCCATGAACATTTTGGCATAGTTGAAAATACACATTCTCGACGCAATGTTCTAGTTCGAACAAGAAGAGTACGGTTGACGGTTTCATGTACAAACTGGTGTCGCACGATGTTAATTTTACAATATCTGCGTCACGTATTTTAACGAGTTCCAGATCTCGAATCGACATAGATGACGGTGCTGGTGACTGCACGAGTCGCTGAATATCCGCACGTCTTTCGATGAACGTCACCCACGTTGCATGAGGCAGAATTATCCGATTGCCTCGGTTATCCCCAATAAGTATATCCACAGAGGACATAGGTCCCACGTTGATTCCAACTATCCAAATATTTATAAGCTGTTGATGTCAATGCGTATCGTCTGCCTAGTATACGAACCGCGCGACGCTCCAACGAAATGCTGTAGAAAAAAATAATACGATTACTTTCAAAATAATACAATTCGCAAAAAGATATAAAAATATATAGCTCTGCAAATTAAACAAAACTTACCTGTTTTCACACGTTGGAGTTTCAACATCGTGAATCGGTACGTAATAATTCATACGTCTACCACCGCTGTTGCCGCCGTTGCTTCCTTCAACTGAATACATTCTTTCTCTCGATTATAAGAAGTGAACACCGATCGCACAAGCAGCCGATACGAGACTAGTCGTATAAAATTAATCGAGTATACGCGACAGCATCCCACTGTAACCCTTCTAAAACTATAACGTGGTGGGGGAGGCATTAATGTTTTTGGAACGCGCAATCAGCGCTCTGGAATTTAGGAGAGGGAACTAAGGTCGGATGTTTTTTTCTTTATTAAGACGTATACTCCCCCCCCCCCCCTCCCCCTTTCACATGATATCAACCGCGAAACATGTTCAGACATGTTCGCTGAAACCTGATATCCCCTCGAAGCTAGAATTCGTCACGTATACCTACTTATTCTTTAATTTTGTACGTTAACAACTAATGGGAAAGGGGAAAAAGGAAATTAAGCATTGTAAAATTTTATATATTTTATTTAAAAAAATTACATCTCTTTCTGGCGTCGCGACCACCAGTTAAATATTTTTAATACATTTTGCAATGCACAATTTTTAACATGTTTTCCACATCGCATAGTATTGGTAACATCTAGATTATTTAAAGATTCGACATCTTCGTAATCCGCATCCAAAGTCTCGATGGTTAGGTCTTTTCTCGCTTTATTCTCAAGCAGATCCACCAACCATTCTCGTTTCTGGCATCCTTTGACGTACACGAGAGTCGGCATCTCGTCGTCCTCTTCTGTACCAAGCACAGCCGATGTAATTAGGCGTCTTACCATACCGTATGGCACGTCTCCGTCTTCCCATCGTAATCCATGGTGATTCGCAATCAGCCAGGAAGCACATGACTTGTCGAATTTTGTAAGGAGACTCCACGGCATGGGGCACGTAAAGGTGTAATGCGCCAGAACGGTCCCGTTTCTCAGCACCGCCGCCTCCTTCACGACAAATTTCATCTCGACGACGAAACCTTGCAGGTCCACGAACGTTGGTATGGACATGACGTGATTTCTCTCTTTCTTCGATGCGTCAATCGAGAGGAATGACGCGCGTTTCGCGACACTCTGATTTATATCCACTTTCCCCCTTTTCATAAATTTGTATCGGGGGAAGGGGGAGTGAAAGAGAGACAGAAAATTTTCGTCGACGTCCCGCTAACACTCAGACTATTTTGCGCACTACGTTGGTCAACGGATTGTACTCGATCACGCGGTCGTGTATGATGAGACAGTACGCGCAGGTATTCGGCGGTACGTTCTCCATGCAATCGAATTCTATTCTGACATCCACGGTGGCGTTTTTGACGGATTCGTTTTGTCGAGAGCAATCGATGATCACGAACGGGCCGTTACGTAGAAAAGTCGAAACGGTGAGACTCGGCTCGAGATATTCGTATCCGTAGTAGTTCTTGCAGAAACGCGCGTACATATCGTACAGAATCGCCCATCTGTGTTTATCGAAGTCCAAATTCAAATCGTCGTACGGATAGACTTCCGAGTTTAGGTAGAGTTTCACGTTGGTCAATTTACAGTCGTCGAATTGACCCATGTCCGCGGACAAAACGTTCTTCCGACCCGTTTGCAGAGCGAAGACGACGTATCGCGGTTTCTCGAGCTGAGTCGCGGTCTTAATGGCCCACGAGTGCTTGGTCGTGTTCTGCAACATGGGATACTCGTACAGATCCCACGAACGGAAACCCATACTTAGATATCGTCCATTTTCCAAAGCGCGCAGCATCGACAGCTTGTTGATCTCGTTCAATACCACGTGAGGCATTCGCCACTGTATCTTGAGTATTTTGACACTAGGCTCCAACGCGACACTTCCCTTCAGGCAATTGTTGTCGTTGCGCGACCGTATCAAGATCAATTCGTGGCGAGCGTTGATCACCACGCGTTTGTAATCCTCGCAAAATCCCAGTAACAAGTTTAGCGGTACGCAGAAATTGAAGTATCCATTCGCGTTATTATGCGGATCCCAGCCGGCGTTTCTCAGGATCACGCTTCTGTCGGACGATACCGTTACGTAGGTCTTGAGCGCGCTGGTTATTCCTACGTTTCTGCAGCGATCAATCTCCACGCCGTCGAGCTCGTATCGAATCTCATCGAACATGAACGCGACGCAATTTTGCCCCAATACCACGGTATCGCCTTGACCGCCTGCTCTGGCCACCGTCAATGCTCCTTCGACGTAGAGAAAACTTTCGCACGGCAACGTATACAGATCCTGCTGTTGTATGGGTATTCGTATCTCGTCGCTGTACTCGAACGTTGTGTTGGCGTACGGGTTGTACGTGTGAGTCTCGATCTTGACGATGCGATCGTCAAAGACCGGCTCGCCTCCGATGTTGAGAATTTCAGTCATTGTTCAGATGTTTCGTACCGCGAATCCCAGAGATCGTAGAAATTTAACGTTCGATGCGTTGAGCTTCTTTCTCGTCTCTTTTTTAACGCCACCGAATGTCGATTTAACGATATTGTCGATCGTCGCAGTCGTAAAGTTATTCTTATCTGTCGCGTGCTCCGAGTCGTTCAACACGAGCATCTCATACGTCGCGCGTTATCGCTGTCGCCGTCGTACGTGCAATCTAACGGTGATCTCTTCTCCTCGAAAATCGAGCAATCGTCCGTCTTGATCCGTGACGCGTATCGTTAGGTCCGTAATGCTCCGCGCGATGATCGGCAGGTAAATGATCTGCGCCGGCGTTTCCGATATCTTATATCCCGGTGGCACGCTCGGTGAAAATTCGTGTATCGTGTGAACGCGTTTACCGTTGCTGTACGCACCCGCGGTCACGTTACACTCTACGCGGATAATGTTTACGTTGATAATTTTAATCGGCGCGTCCGATTCGTGCCACTGTCCCGGCTGCAATATACGCTTCGACGAGAATCCCAGCAGCGATCCAATGTTGTTCGGTTTGTTAAAGTTCACTCTGAAAGCGCACTTGATCTCGCTCTTCATCGTATTGTAATTTGCGCGGAGCACTATCGGGTATTCCGCGACCTTGTCTTCGTAGCCGATCGCGCGAACGGTCTCCTCTCGCGCGATATTCGCGACCGACGTACGATCATCGTTGGAACGAATCACGCGTCGCGGACGTTTCCGCGAAATTTCGCGTTTTAAAAACTCATGTATGGCTCGTATCTCGTACGATCCCTCGGGAATCGTAATTTCCGTGTCATCCTCGCCGAAATAAAATTTATTGTTCGAAGAATTCACGTTCGAAATCGTGTGATAAGTCTCGAAACACGTTAGACCGAGCTCGTAGTCACCGTCGCTCAGATCCACGGCGGGAAAATAGTGCTCCGCGAGGATGCTGCTCTTTCCGGTCAGCGTAAACGTTGCAGACATGTCGGCGGAAATCGTTCGACGAATACTGAGTCACCGCGACGCACCGTCAGGCTTTAAATTGATTGTCAACCGACTGTAGAAAGCGTAGGCACAATTGTCCACAGATGCTCTGATCGTATCGCTGATAAGACGTGTGATTGTACTCAATCTTCGTCACGCTCGGTCCGAAATATCGCACCAATTCTTTCGGTGGTCGAAGATTGCCGAAACTGTCGAAATACATGACTCGATCTTCCCTCTTCGCGTACGCTACCCAATGAGTACCGGGACCCGCTTCGTCGTCCAAATTCACGATACCGCTCTCGTTTCGACGTACACCGCCGATCGGTAACGAATCACGCATGAAAACACCTCTAAAATATAGAATGCGCATACGCCTTGCCAGTCGATTCAATTGTACGTTAGTCGTAATACTCGCGGGCATATTTAACGTCTTTTTGACGTTTTTTTTTTTTTTATTTTCGACGCTACTCCTCGCCCGCGTTTGTGTGGACCGAGATACAGCCCTCGTCCATATTTGTACGGAGCGAGATAAAGTCCGCGACCTTCCACGGTGCGATTGTGACGTTGCATCTCTTCCAGCTGACGCCGCGCGGCTTTGTTATCGTTCACGGCCTTTACGACTCCCGCCGCTCCGCCGGCCAGAGAGCCGAGAACTCCCAACAACGGTAGAATCGGCAATACGCCGCCTCGTTTCGCCGTCGGAAGTATCCGTTTTTTCGTCAGCCTTTTCCGCGTTTTCGTTTTCGTTTTCTTCTTCGTTTTCAAGCCCATTCCGAGCTTCGTCTTAGCCTTCATGCCCGCCCAGACGGCTGTAGCGGCAGCTCTCTCTCCGAGAGTCGAATCTTTCGCGGTGATGCGTTTTCGCGCTTCCACAGCGAGTATCTCATCCGCCGCGTGTCTCTCGGCGAGATCGTTGCTACGCGAATAAGCTATGTCGTGCTCGCGACACGCCGCGTCCAATGGATTAATACCTTGATCGCCTCTCGCCAATCGTTCTCGTAAACGAGTTCCCGGACCGCAAAATTGATAGCCGGGAATGTGTAATTCGATCGGAAGTGCGTTTATCGCGCGATTCAACAGGCCTCTACCAATTTTTTTCGCTGACATTCGCAGCAATCCTTTATCATTGGCGCAGGACCGTCGATGTGCGTTCGCTGCCACGGTTGATTGTAATGTTCGTAACAGCGACGATATGTCTGAACTTCCAAATCCGCCCTTATATGTTCCGGAAGCTTGTCCCACACGTAGTGGACGTGATCGCCGCACGTTTGCAATAGAACAGCTTTCGGCACAAATTGCAGCTGTTCGGCACTCAAGTCGCGAATATCGGAAGGTCTCGACAGTAGGACGAACATCTTTGCTACTGAGCGATTCACGGTTCCGCTCGCCTATAAATAGGCGTTCGAGTCAGCCAGAGAGTCGACAGTGTGGAAAATAATGAGATTCGTGCGACAACCGTTGGCGATTCGCGTGACCAATTGCGACGACAGATCACGGTCGATGGGGGGAAACGCGGAGAAACGCAGGCACGGTACGATGTTACCGACTACTATACGCGCGATCATTTGCGGACCCTCGAATTGCGGTAAAACCAACGTTCTGATTAGCTTGCTGGAAAGTCCGCACGGTGTACGTTTCGAAAACGTGTACGTGTACTCGAAATCGCTGCAACAGCCGAAATATCGATACTTGGAGAATTTGTTGACGTCGATCGACGAAATCGGCTACTTTACGTTCTCCAATAACAGTGACGTCATTCCACCGAGGGACGCGCGTCCAAACTCGATCTTCGTCTTCGATGACGTGGCGTGCGATAAGCAAGACGCGGTGAGAGAGTATTTCTCAATGGGCAGGCACTCGAGCGTTGACTCCTTCTATCTCTGTCAGACGTACGCGAGAATACCTAAACATCTGATACGCGACAACGCGAACCTGCTGATCCTGTTCAAACAGGATGGTACCAATTTGAAACACGTGTACAACGATCACGTGAATACCGACATGCCGTACGATGAATTTTGCTCGTTGTGCCACGAATGTTGGCAGCAAAAGTATGGATTCACAGTGATAGACAAGGACAGCGCGCTTTCGAACGGTCGATACAGAAAAGGATTTAACGTGTTCGCGATACCGTAAAAGCGATCAGTCGTTGCCGGTACCTCGTCGGAGGTGAAACGTCAGCGTTATAGAGATCTACGCTCTGCTTTGTTTTTTCCCCCGCGATGGCCGCGATCGACAAGAGCGAGAATATTCGCGAACGTGAGAAGATCGTGAAAGAGATTGCGAAAAGTGAAAATTCAATTCGCAAGAAACTTCGCGCTTTGAAGACCGGTAAGATCGAGGAGAACATTGAGTTGGACGCGCACTTTAAACCTCTCATCGAACCGCTGAAAAAGATCGCCGACAATTCGAGCTTGATCGCGGTGAAGAAGGAGGAGCCGGAAAGCGTCGCTGACGCGGGAGTGGAAACGTTACCCGGTCAACAGCGCGGGGAGGAAGGGGATGCTACACCGAAGAGAAAAAGGAAACGATTAAGCTCTTGGTCGGGTGGCTTCGGACCGACGCCGCTTAAATTTCTTAAATCGAAACGATCGAAAGTTGCTCCACCGAATGAACCATCGAATGAACCACCGGTAACCTCTACACCAGACGCGAGTAATCTCGAGACGTCCATTCGACAGCAGTTGGAGACAGCGGACAAAACGTTTGAAGAAACGGCGCCAAATTACTTGGGTCCGTTGGGGCAAAAATACATCGGAGCTGTTTTGAGAGACGATCGAAAGATAGACACCGTGTACGGCGTTTATTTCGACAACGATGGAATGATGCTCGGCAACAAACGTTTTTACGTGGACGACGCGGATAACATATATATCGACGATGTACGTTACATTGGGACACCCGGTCTTTACGAGTTGATCTTCAAGAAAAAACCCGACGACGACATCTACACGGAGGACGACATGCAAAAGTACTTGAGCATCCTGTTGGCAACGAGCGCGCATAAACGCAATCACAATGCACATGCTCCATTACTGAGCAACAGGGGACACAAGTATAAAAATGTAATCGCATCGCTGTTACCCAGAAAGAACAAAAAATCTGGAAAGGGATTACCCATGCCTCTCGCGATGACGCTAACCGACAATAAGATCGACTACGTGCACTGGGACGATCCCAACGAGCTGGTGGATCGTCTCCGATTGCTCGACGCTTCGCGTCAAGCTGGCAACAATGCCCACGACAACGAGATCATGTCGATCATCGAAGAACTTCGCGAAGACGGGCTTATTATAAACTAAACGGTGCAACGGCGATCCGTTCAGTCAGCGTCGAAATGCCGATCAACAAATTTGGATTGTTCGAGCACAGCGAAGACGCGACAAACTCCATTTCGTACCATCAGTGGAGCGGATTAATGAGAAATTTCGTGCGCGATAAAGCTCTGTGTCGCACCGCTACGGACTATGACGCAAGGTCGCGGAAGATTCGTCGTGTAGCGCAACCTCAGACTGACGGTGACGCGGTTAACAAACTATACGTTGATCAATTCTTTAAAATGTTGAGCGATCAACGAAAAGAATCAGACGAGAAGCTGACTGCGTTCGAGAAGGATCTGCAAGCGTTACGGACTGCGATAAACGAGCTTCGCCGTTCGACTACCGTTGAATCAGACGCGACAACGAACAACAATGGACAAACGGTTCAGCAGAAACGACTATCGAAAGGCGACGAGTGAAGAGAGGCAGCGGTTAACTAACGACGGCGACGAACAGCAACGAACGATTCGAGAACGGTTGTCGGACGGTTGTCGAGCGGCTCAAGAACGGTTGTCGGACGGTTGTCGAACGGTTCAAAAACAGCTCAAAAACGATTACGAGCGGTTTAGAAACAGCTGCGAACTACGCGGAGACAGGAAAGGCTACAAACGGCTAAAGAACGTCGACGACGACGACGAGTGGCAATAAGCGGTTAACTGACGACGACGACGAACGGTTAACAAACGGCTCAAGAACGGCTAAAAACGGAAATAAACGGCTCAGGAATGGTTAAAAACGGTAACAAAAACATGACATCGCTAAAATCCGACGGACGTAAAAATATCGAGAAGCAACGACTCGTCGAGGAACTGCACGCTCCGGCGAGAAGAAATTTTCCTCGAAGACACGTCATAGTGCGAGGGTACGATGACCTGTGGCAGGCTGACATCGTCGAGATGCGTCCGTACTCACGTTTCAACGGAGGCTACCACTACCTACTTACCGTCATCGATGTGTTGAGCAAGCACGCCTGGGCCGTGCCACTCAAGGGTAAAGGCGGAAGCGAAACAGCTAACGCCATCGCTGAGATCATTCGACACAGCGGGAGGTGCCCTAGTAACCTACAAACCGATATGGGGAAGGAATTTTACAACACCGACGTGCAACGTCTCGTGAGAAAACACGGCATCAATCATTATTCCACGTATTCGGTGTTGAAGGCGTCGGTCGTCGAGCGATTCAATCGCACGCTCAAGAACGACATGTGGAAGATGTTTACGCTCAACGGAAATTACAAGTGGGTCGACGCCTTGCCGCGACTCGTGTCGGATTACAACGCGCGCAAGCATCGAACCATCGGCATGCGACCCGTCGACGTTACCCCCGCGATCGCCGAAAAACTCTTGGCTACCGTATACAGCGCGATAAAGATCGCAGGTCCGGCAAAATTCAAAGCGGGCGACTCGGTGCGCGTTAGCAAATACAAGACGATTTTCGAGAAGGGTTACACGCCGAATTGGACCACCGAGGTATTTAAGATCCTTAAAGTGCAGCGTACCAATCCCGTAACCTATCTACTTGAGGACTATCGTGGAAAATCCATCGCTGGAGCGTTCTACGAACACGAGTTGCATCGCGCGACTTATCCGGACGTGTTTCTCGTGGAGAAAGTACTGCGCAGGAGGGGTGACGAGGTTTACGTTAAATGGCTGGGATTCGATGGATCACACAACTCATGGATACACAAGGAAAATGTTATTTAATTTGTGCAAACTGTATTTTATTCTTAACATAAAAAAGTATGTAATACATGTAGTGTTTGAAATATGAAATACACATAAAGTATGTGAAATACACACATGTGCAATATATTTATTAATATTCTTCCCAATACTGTAATATAATACTCATAATACGTTACGTTACGTTATACTACATACATTCATACGTTATACTGTTACATTTTATACATACAATACATACGTTACAAAGGTATTTGACAATGTCCCCACGGTAACGTATCGGTTGAATCGGGTATAATGTATCGCTTATCGTCGTACGGACTCAGAGCGATTTTCGTTTCGGACACGGTGTACACCTCGTGTCGTTCGGACCTTATGCAAGCCTGCTGTCGCGACATTTCAATTTCGTCTCGCAGACACCTCGTGTAATCGTCGAACGTTATAGCACGCGCTACGACGTTACTCTTAACACCTTTAGCCTTTTTACAGTCTTTTTTACCGTCCACTCGCAAGGCGTACATCTTCGCCCTGAGTCCGACGAATTCAGTCATGATCGCACCGTTGTTTTCGTCTTTCATCAAGCCCGGAACTTTTTTATTGACAAGTGGGATACCGTACGCGTTGTCGATCGCGTAATCGCTCGTGTCGAATTTAACGATATCGCGTTTCATGTTCTTGTACACATCCTCGCACTCTACGTGATATATCAGACTGTCCGTATCGGTGTACATAATTCTACACTTGTCGCCGTACAGGGGAGACATGTACTCGTGATGAAATTCGTACAAACAGACTTTCGATATGTCGAGAATGCACATGCCGACGTAAATAGGTTTGTCAAATTTAACCTCGAGTTTTCGCAGTTCAACGGCTATCAGATTTTCCGAAAAGACGCTCCTGCTGTGAAAATTTGGTCTCGAGATCAGTGCCTCCGCGCCGTATCTACCGTTCCACTTTGTTAATAATTTTACATCAACGTGATTTCGAACGTTCTCCATAGTTTTACCGAATACCGCGTTGTTCATCAATTTATACAAATTTTTCTCGAATTCGTTTTTGGCCAATGTTCTAAATCTTGTATTGAGTTCGATGTAAGCGCGGAGCCATGGAGATTGAGCGAATTGTAATACGCGATGAATTTTTGTGACGCGAAGGCCGTGGCGCGTGCATTGCTGTAGGTTGCGGTAGTGTATGATATAACGCTTCTTATCGTACAGCGTGGCGAGAAGTTTTTCCTGCCGTTTGCCAGGCGGTTTATCGCGCGTCGGACAGAACGGTAGGTCAGCGTGCGCGCCGTGTTTATTCTGTGGATACTCTAGATCGACTTCGAGAATGTAACCCGTGGGCGAATCCAAAGCGACCGTGCTAAACTCGAAATTCGAGACGTCTTCGACCCATTGAAAATCTGCATATGGTAATGGTTCACACATCGCCCAGCCGTACAAGTTGTTTACATCGAAATACATCAGGTACGACGATGGTTTCGATGGATCGTAAGATTGCATGTACCTGTTATTGGCTTGCGCGTATCTGTTTGAACATTGACTCAAACCGCCGCGTATACCGCGTTCGATGAACATGACCATGTCAATGTCGGTGAGCAGTTCGAAATTGATACGCGTATGCTTCAACATAGCGTCCCACGTAAAACCCGGTAGAGTATAATAATACGCCGGATCGAGTCCATAACTCACGATACAACTGTCGCGAAAATTTTCAAAGATATCGGCCAATAGCAAGACATCGGTTTTGAGATATAAATCGCTGTATTCGCCCAAGGTTCGAACGGAGAACCGTCGCCAGACGTTCGCGGCGTGCTCGTAATCGGTCTCGGATACAGTGTTACCTGTCAATGAACTGTAAAATGATTCGCGCGATGGTAAACACGAGTCCTCCAACTTTTCGACGCGGTCAATGTACTCGTACGGAAATACGCCTTTTCGCGTCAGCAAATCAAAATTTTCTGCGGATAATTCACAAAATTCGCGTTGTAATATTCGCAGTTTATCCTTGCTGAGATAAGATGCCAATTTGTCGAGACTAGCGGTGAGAAACTTGTATGAATCAATAAATCGCAATTTTATGTCGCTTCGCGAATCTGATTTGTCAGCTGTCTCTTTAACGTGTTTCGTAAATGAAATGTATTTTTCCTTCGTGATTGGGAGTAAGTCTACGTTTCCTTCAAAAGCGGTGGCAATTTCTTTTATAATAAAATGAGAATCGTAACCTGATAAATTATGAAATACTACTGGAATGCAATGCGAATCTTTATAATTTAAATTACAGTTAGAATGAGCGGGACCTCGATAATTGCCGGTCAAGTGACAATGATCGCGTACTCGCACGTCGTCTGGCTCGAACGGTTTTTCGCACACGTGGCAGTGCGTCGCGCTGTTAAATTTTTCCCACTCGTCTCGCGTGAAATCTGTCATGGGTATATTACCGGACAAGATAGTCTTTACGTTGTGCGCTAAACGTCTCAGTTCCTCGGCGAACCACGCGACGCAATCCTTATCGCGACGAAATCGATACGCGGATAACGAGTCGTCGTACGAGCACCGCACGTAGTATCCTATGCTAAATACCCGATGATGTTGAGACTTGAACGTGGACGTTGTCGGATCCGCATCCGTCTTCTCGAGGGTACATTCCAGGTCGGCGTACACGACATATGGAAGTCGTTCCTTCCTGCTGTGATTCTTGAAACTCAGCCACTTGTCGTCCTCGCTCGGTAGTCGGATGGCACAGTTGTTAATCTCTCGGCAGTCTTCACCATGAGCTTCCAATTTCTTGCTCGAACTAAAATAATGTAAACATCTGCAAAAAGAAAAATATAATTTTGTAAATAATTAAATAAAAAAATTTTCTATAATTTTATTAAAAGGAGTATAAGTACTCACCGATCGCAAAAGTATTTCCGACCATCGTGCCTGCTCAATTGCGAGCTCACGAGGCGGGATAGGTTCTTGATCCACGTGAAATGTCCCACGTTGTCGTCTCGCGGGTCCTGCACGTACAGCAGATTTACGTGCTTTTCTCTCTTCCGGTCGGTGAGCCGTATCGGGAGAACGGTTGGCGTCTTCTCTCCCTCGATGGTATACACATTGATGGATATATCGTTGAGTCGTTCGAACTTTTTAATTTGACTCAACGTCATTGGAAACTCAATGCCTTTTAAATTCAGTACCGTTGTGTAATGAGGGTACGAGGATTCCCGATTATTATTGACCCTGACTGGATAAAGCGCGGCGACCACTGACCACGCGAAGCACGCATTGTCCATAGATTGCACGTTGATCACAGCTTTTTTCGATTTAATATCTCGCGGTAAATTGATGCAACATCCCGCGCGCATAGGATTGTACTTGTTCACGTTCACCGTCAAATTGAGTATACGCGACAACGCCCACCCGCTGTCGCGTTCCTGAAACTCTTCGAGGGACGATAAAGTAGGCTCGATAACGTGTTGCTCGTACCACTCGCGCAGATCGGACCGATCGAACGAACGAAAGAGTTCACAGTTTCTCGTGTTGATACTTTTGTTCGCACGTTTGTCACCCGTCACAAACTCACCGTTGAACACAGTGTTTATCTTTACACTTGCGTGTCTTTGCATGACGTTCCGCACATGATCGAGCACGATGTCTCTAGCATCTTCGAGAAATTGTCGCGGTTCGATGTAATTAATATTTATCACCGCACCGGTCAATACACGGTTTTCGAACGCGGTATCAATCTCTCGCCAAACGAGACTTTTCGCGTTATCGTCACTACTGCCCGCTGCGTTATCGTCACTACTAGTGCCCGCCGCGTACTCGCCACCGATATGTACGAACCGTCTCTGTAATCGAGTCTTCGCACCTTCGAGTCGCGCGATTCTTGCCACTAAAGATTGTCTGTTTCCGATTGAGAGACGCGGACGTTTGGAACGACAGTCTTCTTCGAGCTGCTCAATAAACTTCTCGCATCGCTGTGTCCATGCAAGATATTCACCCAAGGTAGCGATTTGGTTGGATCGTTCCAACAGGTCGCGTTCCGTTTTATCGGGATTTTCCATGTTTTTTAATACTGTTTTTTCACGCACTATTTTTTATAACACGTCACACTGTTCGATGGAGCACTTGCACGCGACTCGATCACACGCTGGACAATATCGTTTGCAACATTGAACAGTAAAGTGCGCAAGCATAAAACTATGATCACTGAAGAAGGGGGTATTAATGTCCCAATTATTAAAAAAATCATTTTCTTCACGATCACCAGTTCTTTCTATCATCAATAAATGATTGGGATCATTGATACGGTCAGGGTACATATACATACGTGCCGAATTGTTCATCACCGCTAATTCAACGTATTTCCCAATACTTGTGCGAATCTTAATGTACAGTGCTTCACAACCACCATCCTCAATCTTCCGAATAATTGCAATCGCCCAATAGTGATACTCCCAATAGTGCGGTTTAACGTGATATCGACTAATATTGGCCAAGCGAGTTTCCTCGTCAATGCAATCGTCCCACAGCCGTCGATACACTTTTCGTTTCACGTTAGAATTCCAGTCATAAGGAGGCTCGGTTTCGATATCGATTCCTTGTCTGACGAAACGTTGACCGGTTCCGCGTATGCCGAGTTCGCGATCTCGAAGAAACTGCACCGGCGATATTCGTTGCACATCTCTCAATTTTTCGTCTCGCACATCATTCTTCAAAGCATCGATGATATCGTTTATTAAATGGCCATCATAGTATATATAGTCTCCAGAGCTTATAGAGCTCTCGTCACTTGACCATTCCATGTTACGCACGTTAATGTCCTATTCGCGATAATGTTTTTTTCTTCACTTCATGCAAATCGGGCACATGTTGCACGGCAATATTTGATATAATGGGGTATTACAATTTGTGCAAAATCGGCCTCTTATTACGTCGTACGGCTCGGTTACGTGTTTTCGGAAAGTACATATGTGCTCACCAGTGTCTGGTGAAGCGATCATACACGAAGCACACTGGTTATATGAACCGTATATATAATAAAAATAAATGGCGCAACACTTCGTACGTCCATCTAACGCTAAAAATTCGGGGTGCGACACTATTTTCTTGACAACTTGTTTACGGTTGCCGTCTTCGTCACTGTTATAATTGCTGTCCGGCGACATCGGACGATCCTCGTCGGATGAATCCATTGTTGCCTCGAAATTGTCCACCTCAATTTTTGTTCACTGTTTTTGAAAAAATGTTTTTTTATACGGTCCACTTGACACAAAAACTTCAGCCCCCGAGCATGTTCTTTTAAGAGATGCCCACTCACGATAATGTTTTTTTATTGTGTGCAAATCGGGCACATGTTGCACGGAAATATCATGTACAATACACCACGACAGTTTGAACAGGCGCGGTAATGCTCTGTAACGCGTAAGTCAACGAAGTGTTTTCGGACAGCGTACATGTGCCCGACATCAAGGTCCGATAGATCAATCATGCACGAAGCACATAGTGCAAGTGCACCACCCGTTGAGTAATAAAAATATATTACGCACTGTTTTGTATGTAAATTTAGTGCAACGATTTCCGAACGCGGCACTATTTTACGGACGACTTTCTTATGATCGTTGTCTGCGTCGCTGAAGTAATCACTGTCGTCCGTTAACGCGCGATCCTCGTCTATATTCATATTGAAATTATTGTCATCTCCTTTATCGTAAAAACTATTCCTCTGTATTGAATACTCGACACAAAAATGCGAAATAACCGTTATACTTTTTCAATCGATATACCGACGCGTAGACTTTCAAATCACAGACTGTGATTTTGACTCGCTTCATTCTTCCTTATATACTTTTTTCTATTGCCTTTTCCTCTCGTTCCAACTAGAGCATCGTTTCTTCTGTTTTAGTGCATGGTGTGCATGCACTGCAGAGAAACAATATCTCCCATAGAAATTGAGTCGCGTTGCTGCGCTTATGCCGTCTAGTGTTTATAAAATCTAGCGGCCTGTCATCGGCGCTCGCCTTTGTAACACGCGGCGCCACGAAACCCCGATAAGCGGCTCTTCCTCGAAAGAAAAATAAAGAGGAGAGACCGCGACGGTTGAATCGTCTAAAATTTTTGGTCGAGTACCTACGTCGACCATCGATGCTCGCATCTGCAGTGCGAGATGATATTCGTTTATAAATTCAGTCATCGACGTTCGTCGATACCCATAGAAATTGAGTCGCGTTGCTGCGCTTATACCGTCTAGTGTTTGAAAAATCTAGCAGCCATATATCGGCGCTAGTTGAAAGATTTACAATTTTGTGTACGTATAAACGGTCTACGAGCATTATAGCGCGCAGTCGAGAGTTTGATACGGTTCGAGTACGTCGCTCTGTAAACAGTCTCCAGATACGATGAACACTCACGGTGCGAATTGTTACGTTCCGATTCAGGATGAAACGTGCGAGAAACAGTAAGTATTCAATTACATTTTTTTCATATATTTTTTTCCATACTTAATTCTTTTTTCTACAGTACATCTTCTCATAATTCTGAGCCTCACATGGACAGCAACGAGAAGATTAGAAAGCGCGTGATGTTCATCAACGAGACTGTGAAAATTATGGATTCGATTCTCGATGAACATTAGCGTTTTGGAGACCATTAAAATGGATGAAGAAATTGCGAAAGCGTACTTTAGATTTCTCGTCGCACCGCTGAAAAAGATTGTCGATAAGATGGAGGACGAGGACGAGCACATTAGACTTCTCATCAAACTGCTGAAAAAGTTCATCGACGTTGACAACATAGAGGAGGAGGAGGACGAGGAGGAGAAAGAGGAGGAGGACGAGGAGGAGGACTGAATGTAATGCAGTTAGAATCTTGCGTGATTTTTACGATAAAAATTCGCTAATAGATTGTGAACTGTTGGTCTACGCTTTAGATGCTATTGTGTATAATGCGCTACATGAGAAATAAATGTATATTAAAATACATATCACTGTATCTAAAATTATTATACAGGACGTTCGTCGATACCCTAATGCCCCCCTCCCCCTCCGCGCTTGATAACTCTTCCTAGAAAGAAAAATGAAAAGGACCGCGGCGTCACGCCACTCGCAGGTCATAAATTATAGCCGCCTGCCGTGGGCGCTCGCTCACATCTGAAGTGTGAAATGATATCTGTTTATAAATACTATCGGCCGAACATCGACGCGAGGTGACATTTGTTTATAGAAACATGTCCCGACGCGCTCGCCGATACCATGATCCCCCCCCCCTTCCCTAGGACCCTCTCGCCCTCAAACCCCCCCCCCCCCGCGGAACCCTCTGATGGGAACGCAGACCCCCTTCCCTAGGACCCCCTCGCCCGCGAGTCCTCCCCCCGCCCCGCTCCCCCCTCGGAGCACCCGATACAGGTCTGTCCTATATTTCCTACTACGGTCGCCTCTTGGATAACCGCGGTCAGCTTTCGGGGGTAATGCCAGCTCGTCTGAGGACCATTTTCCTCTTTCGGTTTTTCTTGGTCTACAACGAGGCATCTTAAATTGAAAATATAATTACAATTAATGATCATTAAAACAGAAAAATTGAAATTTTAACCTAAAATTCCGGCGTTATTTCAAGACTGAAATGTCCATCAAATTGAACATATTTTCTATGTAAATCATGTATATTATTCTTTTCTCACTGAGTTTGGATAAATTCTACCAAATTTGTAGTATAAATATAGGTATACATATCGTGATGTTCACGCTGTCACTCGACGTTTGCAGGCATGTGCCCGATGGTTAACAGGTGCGCCACGACTGCAATTTCCCCGTGCAAGCGACTATCGTTACCCCAAAAACCGAGTGAATTTGTTATATTAAATAATAATATATTTATACGATGTCATCGTTTTAATATGGGCGAAATGGAAGCTAAAGAACCAAAAAAGCCATAAATAACGGTTAGATGTAATTTTAACTACTAAATTTCGCAAAACCCTTATTAAAAGTACATCGATTCTTATAAGAAAAAGGGCGTAAAATAAGAATCACCAGATTTTTATTAATTTATGTTGGTTTAATAGGCACGGCATAATAAATTACTCGATAATTATGTATGTAAACGGATAGACAAAAAAAGTTTGATATAACTGTTGGTTTATGTAAAATATAGGTGACCGGCATTGCCTGATGACTGTAATTCCCCCATTCTCCCCTACAGTAACGATTAACAAAAATACTGCACAATTTTTAAAATATAATATTTATAATAAAAATGTGTGATTTGTATAATGTTGATTACATTTAACATTATAAATTATATTCATACTGTATATTCTTCCTACAAGGGATTTCCGAAGAAATCGCTGCGCCGCGCTACTTGGTCGAACTAGAAATGCGAGCACAGCGCGATGCGGCGCGGCGCCTCAGTCATTGAAATTATATAAAAAATAGAATCCATCGTTTCTCCAAAAAATATGTGTACTTTCAGAATAAAATAAAGAATAAAATAGCATTATTAAAAAAAAATTTTTAATGTACTTTTTATTGATAAAAATAAATTAAACATTTCAATTGCTTATAACAAATGGAATTTGCAATTCCTTGTAACTTAAACTATTTTTTTTCAAAGACTGTCTTCTTAGCTTTAAAATGCTTTTTTGAATATTTCTCTACGACAAATATAACCAAAGATATTAATTTGTGAAGTAGACGACTTCTTCATTTTATTTTGAAAATTGTATTGTTTATAACTTTTGCAAAAAAAATTTTCGGACAAACAAAAAATACGTATTTGCTTATTTTATGTATATTTCATATAAAAAAAGTTTCAATCAATTTAAAAAATACGAGGTAAATCTTGTCCGATTTAACGTGGAATCGCCCATATATAAAAGCTTATAGGAAAGAATATACATATAATAGCGTCGCGCGTCGCATCTTCAACTCGGCAATTCAAGCTGGGAAATCACATAGCTATTGTTGTGTGAAGATAATCTGATTCGTGTTGCGCCGAGTGAGATTAGTAATCAGAAATGGCAACAGTTGACAAGGATGACGAGCGCGTAGATCGCAAGGATGACAGGAACGTAGAACACAAGGATTAATGGCGCGCAGAGCAAGGATGTCTAGCGCGCAGATCACAGGAACGTAGAACGCAAGGATGAATGGTGCGCAGAGCAAGGATGTCTAGCGCACAGATGATCTCGTTAAACTGAGCGGTTATCAGGGGAATAGCGGTAATCTCAGAAGCGGTGTATCAAACAGTCGCGGGTATCAGCAGAGTAACGTAAGTCAACAGTCGCGGTTATCAATAGCGGTAATCTCAGAAGCGGTGTATCAAACAGTCGCGGATATCAACAGAGTAACGTAAGTCAACAGTCGCGGTTATCAGATCAGAGTAGCGTAAAGAAACAACACTCCTTCGAAATCTCCCATTCGTGGCCTCGTGCCGTTCGTCACCACGCAATCTCCCATAGAGCCTCGTGCTGCTCGTCACCACGCAATCTCCCACACAGCCTCGTGCTGTTCGTCACCACAACGTCAGGCTGATCGCAAAGCCACGCGGTAATCATGCAACGGCTGATCGCAAAGCCACGCGGTAATCATGCAACATCGTGTAGCCCGTCAAGACCTCGAACGTGTGAATCTGCGGATATCTCGTTCGTAGCGAATCTACTATCTGCTCACAATCTTCTCGTCGGCTTACGCAAGGAATCTGAGGCAAATCTAACGATGTCAGAACTCTCGGGCGTCTCGATGACGTTTCGGTTGGGAGTGATTTAGGCAGGATGCGAAAGTGGAAAAGCCGGGGCATCAAAGCGTCCCGTCCGGCCTTGTCGATTTTCCGCCACGGCTCCGTCGAAACTCTGCTTTCCGCTCGAAGATTCAAGTGTCTCCTCGCTCCGGGATGCGAACTGCACAATTAACTGAGAAGGAAGTTTTCTTCGCGACGATACACGCACTCAACCCGTCTCGCTTCACTCTTTTCTCTCGATGTTGATGTCTAAACTCGCGAGAACGGTAAAATCAAGCAAGAAAACACGAAGAAGACGAAATAACAACCGTTGCTAGGGCCGGTGCTTCACCGTTGCCGCGCTCGCTGACCGTCACGCTCTCCTCGATCGCGCTCGCGACGTCTGAGCCGGCGTAACGGCGCTTATTTTCAAATCGACGCTATCGTCGCTATCGTCGATTTCGAAACAGCTATAGTTATAGCCGTGAGAGAAAAGGAGATAGTTCGAGGGAGAAGAGACAGCAGAACATCGTTGTTGACTCCACCGTTCGAAGGATGAACCGTTGAGCCGTGAGGACCGTGAAATCACATGGATGTGGGCTCATGCTTTGGTGTGCGTTGTCGTGCCGTAAACGGGGAGTGTTCCGGCACAGGGTTCTGGGATACTGGGTCGGAGAATAAGTCGTCACGATGTGTACAACAATTGAGCCAAATATATTTCCCTTTGATATTTTACAACAGTTCTTCTTTATTCTAATTCCGATACTCGCGAACTCTTTTATATTTTAGACGCACGTTACGGTTTCGTTGTTAACTGACGACTGCCCGCCGCTCATCGGGAAGGCGGGCGCTTTATTCGCTCGGTATTGCTGACTTAGTTGTCAGCGTTTTTGATACCTCGATCAAAAATCTAACGGACAAGTGATGTCCGGGATGACCATATTTGGTCATTCCCGAAACTAGTGCAGTTCCTCGCGTCAGCGGTCTTCGTCGCTAGGGTCGGATTTCGTATCGGAGGCACTTGGTGTTGCCAAGTGCATTAATAATTCTTAACTACGTTGTGCGCTCACAACAGCGTTCAGCCAATGACACGCGACACGTGACACGACGCGACACGCCTAGCCCTAGGCTAGGGCTCCTAGCCCGCAGTAGAGAACGCAGTAGAAGGAAGGGGTGAGGACACTAATTCGTGAGAGTGCAACGCAAATCACGCAAGCATGGGTTCCGCGTTTTCGAGCCACGAGGACAAGACGATGGAGACAAGGCGAACGCGTAGGCTAAGTAAAAATCATTATATACATTTCTTATAATAGAAATACTTTACGTATATCAATGTTAAAAACACGTATAGTAAAAAAGACTAATGAGATCAAGTTATAACACGAATATGAATGTCCAAATATTCGTGTTCGCTGTTCGGTGTTCCTTCGATGTATACCCAGCGTAACAATATTTCCGAAAACGTTTCAATCTGTAATAAGATTATTGTCGTAATGATTGATAAATTGCATAATTGTAATATACTTTGTATTTCTATTGCAGCGAAAAGTGAAGGCAGTCTGCCGGCACGTAAAGTGCCACAAATGCAGGCACCGATGTCCACGTCGATGTCCACGGCATCCACGCCAACACCGCCGCTGGCATCGACACCGGCACCCACGTCGACAATGACACCGGCAACGACGTCGGCACCGATGCCCACATCGACGCCGGGATCGATACCGGCACCCACGTCGACAATGACACCGGCAACGACGTCGGTTGCGACGACGGCAGCGACGGCGACAGCGATGGTGGCAGCGACGGTCCGGATCCAATCAAGACATACACAGTGGGAGGATCCACGGTTGCGCAGAGTAAGTACACAGAGAAAAATAATCATTCTACAGCGAAGGGAAGCACTTACTTATTTTATTATATTTCTTGTAAGTTTTTTACAACAAATAATATTTTCTTACTAATAGTTTTCAAATATCTTGACACAAGTCTTTAAAAATCCAGAATATTATTTTCAGTAAATGTAATACTTACAATGACTTTATGGTAGATTTACAGATACATAATCTTATCAAATACTAATCCGCAAACTTACCATAAAGTCAGTTGTAAGTAATACATTCACTCAAAACAATATTTCAAAGACTTGTGTCAAGATATTTGAAAACTATTAGTAAGAAAATGTTCTTTGTTGTGAGAAAACTTAAAAAAATTATATAAAATAAGTGCTTTCGTTGGTTCTAGAATGATTATTTTTATATGTGTAATATTGATAATTTTACTATGTTATAATAATATATATAATAATATATGTACATGCATTCACATATATACATACATCTGTCCACCCATCCTTCCATTCTTCCATCCATTCATTCATACATACTTACATACATACATACATACATACATACATACGCACATACATACATACGGGCATACATACATACATACATACATACATACGTATATGGTAAAAGTTAAAACAATAGGTATATGTATTCAAATTACTTGCTTACAAAGTTTTATTTCTTACAAAGTTTTAAGTGACAAGAAGACGTTTTATTATTTACACAAATTGTATAAATAATGTAAAAATTACGGAAATTATTTGTATAATTTAAATTTTATTTAATAACACTAAAAGCATTAATTATTCTTGAAGAATTGAAAGTTTCGTAATGGTTGAAAATATGTAATTATTATGCATGCAATATGAAAAAATTACGTAGATAATTTCCTAATATTTTTTGAAGGATTTGAAATAACAATAACCTATATTATAAATATATTCATATGTGTATATATTAGGTACATTTACATTTATATACAATATACACATTATTGTTGCAAGTGAATGTGTTAAAACATTAAACATTGAAGTTTCAACATTTTTCTTTGAATAATACATTTTTTTATTTTTTTTATTTTCCTGGTAAGTGAATTGGCGCATTCTTAGTCGAATATAATAAAAAATTGCGTAAGAAAAAATGTCTGAACTGTGATCTTTACAGGGAAATGTAAATTCATAATTATCCAATATTTCATTTACCGTTAAATTAAAGACATTTGAATTAGTCGCATGTTTAGACACAAACATTCTTTAACGTATTTGATTAAAATAAAAAAATGTAAATTTGCATGAATTAAGCCTTCTCTTGTTTTAACCAATTGCGAAACTGAAGTAAATGTCAGACCTTGTTAGAGCTTTTTGACAAAATTTACAAGTTCTGTAAATGTCATTCTAATACTTGCTTATATAGACAGCCTGTAAATGCAGTATATAGTCATGTGATTTATAAATATTTAATTAAAATTTGAAGCTATGATTTCTACTAAAAATAAACTTACATTTCAATGGTTGAATAAAGAAAAATTTGTCTTATAAAAATATATATAAATATACATATATTTATGTAATATATATTACATATTTATTTTTATTTATTTAATTATCTTGCTTTGATAATGTTGTTATGATATTATTAGTGCTGAAGAAATCTGAATGGAGAAACGACGTTCATATTAATTACATATTCTAATTTGACAAGTAATTAAGAATAAATATAGCTATTCTCTTTTCAATTCTTTCAGTTGGCTCGTATCTATTGACTATATTTTTACCTTATTCGTTTGTCCACATATTGAACTTAATTGTTTAATTTTTATCGATAAAAAATAATTATAAATACATAAAATATATACATAAAAAATTAATTGAAAAATGTTATTTACAGAAAATAAAACAACAAGAGCATCGGAGGCTGCAGAAAGAAAGGCGCATCATTAAAAAAAAATTATACGCGCGCAAAAAGTGGGCGCCCGCTCCGCCAGTACCAACCGCACCGGTGCCACCCGCGCCGGCAATGTACGCACCGGCGCAGCCCGCGCCGGCAGGATACGCAGCGGTGCAGCCCGCGCTGGCAATGCACGCACCGGTGCCACCCGCGTCGACAGGATACGCACCGGCGCCGCCCGCGCTGGTTGTATACGCACCAGTTCAGCCTGCGTCGGCAGGATACGCACTGGCGCAGCCCGCGCCGGCAATGTACGCACCGGTGCCACCCGCGCCGACGGGATACGCACCACCAGGATACACATCGGCGCCATCCGCGCCGATAGGATATGTCTCGGCGACGGCGCCGCCCGCGCCGCCCGCGCCGGCAATGTACGCACCGGTGCCACTCGCGCCGACGGGATACGCACCACCAGGATACGCATCGGCGCCATCCGCGCCGATAGGATATGTCTCGGCGACGGCGCCGCCCGCGCCGCCCGCGCCGGCAAGATACATGTCACAATATTAGACAAAAAATAGGGGTAAACAGTAATGTTGTTGACCACTCTACAATGGCCACGTCTTAAATTAAATATTATAAAGAAATACAAATGTTTTTAATTATAAAAAGAATAATTATATTTTTGTATTTTTAATAAAAACATTTGTATTTCTTTATATCTTTTTTTTAAAATGTGGCCAATCATTGTAGAGTGGCCAACAACTGCACTGTTTACTCCTAATATGAATGAATATATTCTTATCTGTTTGATAGGCTAATTGCAGACAACGAAACGTAGGCTCTTACGTCTATCGTAGTTATAGACGTAAAGCAAGGCAGAGAAAACCGTATACGTAACTGCGTAAGTTATGAAAAGCTATCGTGTCAATACGTGACGGTACGAACGTAGTTACGTATACGTTTTCTTTGCCTTGCTTTATGTCTATAACTACGATAGACGTAAGAGCTTACGTTTCGTTATCTGTAATCAGCCTATCAAACTGATTGAATACATGTATCTAACCGAGTTGTGTATATGATATTTATGTCTACGTGTGTTTAAAATTATAAACGCAAAATGCAATCATATGCGGACCGGACCGTTCATCGTTCTTTCGAGCATAGACGTATATAATAGACTGAACATTGACATTGCAGAGCTTCCGGCAAGATATGAAGGACAGAAGATATGCTTGTAGTGTGGCTTTCCTTTTCTATTCTTTTTCTATTCTTTTCTTTTCTTTCCTTTTCTATTCTTTTTCTAATTGTGACAATTAGAAAAAGAAAGCGGCACTACAAGCATATCTTCTGTCCTTCAGATCTTGCCGGAAGCTCTGCAATGTCAATGTTCAGTCTATTATATACGTCTATGCAATCGAAAGAACGATGAACGATCCGGTCCGCATATGATTGCATTTTGCGTTTATAATTTTAAACACACGTAGAGACATAAATATCATATACACAACTCGGTTAGATACGTGTACTTTTACTGTCAAATTTTTTTTGTTTGTTTTTATTCTTGTTCGATTTTTTTCTGATGAACGGTCCGGTCCGCTTTTTTCGAATAAAATTTTTTTTGTTTGCTTATGTTCGGTTTTTTTAATGATGAACGGTCCGGTCCGCATATATTAAATAAAAATACATTTTATAAATGTCTATTATATATTTTGTATTATTTGGATCCTATCATCCTATCATATCCCGAAGAACCTAAAATAATTGAAATAACTAAAACCGTAATAAAAAACACTTTTCCAATATTATAATGTCGAAATGTAATACTTTTGATTGCGACTAGTCGAAATAAAATTGGTGCAGTCAATCCAATCTCGAGATTGCATCCGTAAAAATGTCACTCCAATGTCTATTTCAGATTCTTCAATCACACATATATGCACGCATTGCACACTCGCTAGGCATATGCCTGATTTGTAATATTTATACTTTATTATACTGAAGTCAAATTGTATTAATTTTATATCTTTTCTTTTTTTGTACTGTTATCCAATATAATATCCCATATCATAATTTAAATTTACGATATAATATCCCATATAATAATTTATATTGAATGAATTATCTACATGAAAAAGATTTGTGTAAACATAACGACACGTACGTAAATAATCCATTCCGGGAAGTAAAATCTTGAAATTTACGTCCTACAACCCTGGTCCTAGGTAATAGTGTCACTTATCGATCAGATTTTTTTAGGTCGATAAGTCCGGAGCATTATTCTATGATTCAGCGATGCACTTAACTGCACATTTGATTACAGCACCACCTATCGCACTACCTAGCAACTAAACTACGGTCTGTTTTACTCTTCACACCGATTCCGCACGCATGCATACATATGAGATTTTCAGACACACTGTTCTCTTATACTAAAGCTTCTAGGCTCATTTTTCAAAGCACAATATTGTTCTTTTTTGCAATTCCGAGGGTGCTGCGGGCTTATTTTATACGTACAAAGTCTAAATTTTTATGTGCAGCAAGTGTTGTCATGAGTCGACCGCAGAAATCGATAACAAAACTATAATTTTTCTATTTTTTTTCGTTTTTTATGCCAAATCGACTGCAGCACCCTCCGTTTTTGTGCGTACTTTAATTCTGTAAAAGTTTTTTCAATTCCGTAAAGCCAATTCAAAGTTTAGTGTGTTCAAAAAAATGTCGGTAATTCTGGCCACTCCAGCATCCCCTTAATATATAGACGCGTGTAAACGATAAAAAAATACAATACACATAATTAATAAAGAAATACAATATTAATATATAGACGCGTGTAAACGAAAAAAAAGTTGGTAAATTACAGGCGAAAGGATCCATACTAATCGATTAAAAATTGGTCTATGGGCCTACACTCGACGAGCGATAACGCTTGTACAATACACTCGGTGATGAAACAGTATATTCGCACAAAGATTCGCACAAAGAGAAGAAACACAAAAAAATACAATGCACATAATAATATATAGACGCGTGTAAACGAAAAAAAAAAGTTAGTAAACTGAGTTAGTAAATTACAGACGATAGTAAATTACAGACGAAAGGATCCATACTAATCGATTAATGGGCCTACACTCGACGAGCGATAACGCTTGTACAATATACTCGGTGAAACAGTATACTCGCACAAAGAGAAGAAACAAAAAAATACAATGCACATAATATATAGACGCGTATATATATTATATATAAACGAAGAAAAAAATAAAGGAAAAACAAAACGTTTGCAGCCCTTTTTTCCCCGCCGGTCGATCGATTGTTCGATCCATTTCCGAAAGCCGATCCTCCTCTGTGTGTATGTGTGTGTGTGTGTGTGTGTGTGTGTGTGTGTGTGTGTGTCTTCTTGCGAGCTCGACAAGAATAATATTAAGATTTTTGCCTTTCTGTCTTTTGACGTCTAATAGCTCGGCCAAGCATACACGCGAACATAATTCCCGTTAGCTAGAAAGAAATAAGTGAGATTAGAGATTATTATCAATTTTATTTGTGTAGATAAACTACTCTTGAAGATCGCGTTTTATCTTGTAAATGCTTCTTAATATTAGTATTGACGATTTCGAATGTTGACATGCGGGAAATAAGATTAAAATTAAGTTATAAAAAAAGAACTGAATCTACTAACCTGAATAAGGGCGATCGCTACGGCTCCAGTGCCGATATAAAACGCGTTGCGGTGAACAATAATAGAAAGCCGACTGATACAGCCCTCGTGATATTTTCTATAACAGCGGTCCGAAAGCTCATCCACTAGATATGCGCAGCAAGAGTCAGGTACATCTATATGTGTATTATTGAACAGTACGTTGTTCCAATCCATGTAGCCATTATACCCGCAGCAATGTAACTGTAAAACAAGAAAAAAATACCATCAATTATTTTTCAAAATGCTTCTTTCTGCCCCTGTAAAGAATGCGCTATATCTTGAAAATGTTATGTTATTTGTAGGACATGTCCAGTGCCACTACATCTCAACGGATTTTTCTACAGTTTTTTTTTATTTATGGAACGGTCAGTTATCTTACCCTGGACTGCATAAAATCGATTGCGAACTTGGCTTCCTCGTTCTTTTCGCATTGGTGCATCGTTAAATTAATCTTCTCGGCTAAGAGATCCTTGATACCGTCTTGCAGGGCATACGCAGCAACGGCAGCGGCAAGTTCCAGTATCAATACAAACGATAGCAAGACTGCAAACTAGAAGCACATGCATAAAATGTAGTATAGTGTCAGAAAGAGAATGTAACAAAGTAGAAATTAGAGATATTCGGCTTACCACAAGAACCATGCAGGTACTTTAAGACAAAAAGCACGAGAACGTTGCAGCACACGTTGTGTGTGTGTGTGTGTGTGTGTCAAACATTTTACCTATAGGTAAAATGTTATAGGTAGATAGACTGCTCCACCACCATGTCCACCGCGTCCACCGCGATGCCAGCGGTTGCTGCTGCCGCCGCGGCCACGTCCGCGGTATGAGCCGCGAGATTTTTTTTACTTTTGCCATCTCCTTGCTGTAACACAAATAGAAATTTATTTTTTATATTTATTAAGAAACACAGTGGTGGTGGTGGTGGTGGTGGTGGCGGTGGCGGCGGCGGCGGTGGCGGTGGCGGCGGCGGCGGGTGGCGGCGGCGGCGGTGGCGGCGGCGGCGGCGGCGGCGGTGCGGCGGCGGCGGTGACGGCGGCGGCGGCGGCGGCGGCGGCGGCGGCGGCGGCGGCGGCGGCGGCGGTGGCGGCGGCGGCGGTGGCGGCGGCGGCGGTGGCGGCGGCGGCGGTGGCGGCGGCGGCGGTGGCGGCGGCGGCGGTGGCGGTGGCGGCGGTGGCGGCTGGTGGCGGTGGCGGCGGTGGCGGTGGCGGCGGTGGCGGCGGTGGTGGTGGCGGCGGTGGTGGTGGTGGTGGTGGTGGCGGTGGTGGTGGTGGTGGTGGTGGTGGTGGTGGTGGTGGTGGTGGTGGTGGTGCCGACTTAAGTTTATTCTGTAGCTCTTTAAGCTCTAATATTTCTAGTTGCTTCGATGCCTCCTGTATCGTCGCTTCGGACATCTGTAACGTAAAAAGAAAAAATAATATTATTTAATATTTTTATTAATTAATATTATGTAAAAATCAAGAGACACGGTAATGTTTCGCGCCAAGTATACGCGAAGCGAGACTGTGGAAAATATTTTATGTGATGCGACGAGTTGCAAGTATTCGAGATTTTGAGATTTCGTAATTTCGTAATACTTACTGCGTCCATTGGTTCATTTTGATGATCCATCTCGGTCTTACGGGTGCGGTTAGTGGTACTTCCTTCTGTGGCTACCACACAGGAAACATGCGTTCCACTCTCGTCACCGGCGTTCCGGGTTCCGGGTGCCGGTGGTAATATGCGCGACGCGATTATTTCGAAATCGAACACGAGAATAATCACGAGGATCAGAAATCGGTCAATTGTACGCCGCGTAGCTACCTACGCGTAGATACATGTCTACTGTCGGCACTGTCCAGTAACTTGTTCTCGCGTTCGCGTCTCGCGTGTCCACGTATCAAGCGTACAGCGTACAGCTACGAATATAGCTATGTAACGATTGGCCACGATCGGCACGATCGTACAATCCAAATGAACATGAACAAATTAATAACGGCGGCGACTGCAGCGGCTAAAGGTTGTACTCAGGGAGCGCGCTTTTAGCGCTAATAGCCTTTTCGAACGCACGCAGAATGATTGGTTCTTATCTCTTTGGATCCAACCAATCATATTTACTTAGCTCAAGCTGCTCATCCACGGTTTATGCATTATACACAATTTCTTTTCTTACGATCGGTAACATTATCAACGATACGCGAAATAGAATTATCGATTGGGATTGTTCATGATAATATCATATCCATTTGATTTATGGTAATCGTAGATAGAGACTCTTCATGTCAGTGAAGCGATTTATGTTCTGGCCGTATTGTCCTCTGAAAAGAGACAGAAGCTAATATAAATATAAGAAGAGAAGCGATAATAAAGAATTTTGAAAATAATAATTTGGTAAGGTTAATAAAATAATTTACATAGAGTATTTGCTGTTTCGGTAAATCTGAAGAATAGTGGCCTCCTCACCGATTTCGTTGAACTTAGGCTTAATCGACGCGTTTTTGCGTGAAACGACCGAATCTGGCAGAAAAAAGTGTCGCTCTGCTCCGCGAAGCGAGATATTAACAGTTAAAGTTGACAGGAATCAGGTTATGAGACCTGTCATACTGACGAGCTGTAGCGACTACGAACATGCCCTGCGGCCATATGCGCATGCTCAGTGGCCGCACGCGCATGCAGCAGATCACGTGACAACTGTTTGGTTGGTAAGTCAGAAGTGTAACATAATTCGAAATGATATTCTTTCGGCGTATAGATTAGTGACGCGCTTTAAAAGTATTTAAGTGTTTAAAGCGCGTCAACTAACCTATGTAGGTTAGTGACGCGCTTTAAAAGTATTTAACTGTTCAAAGATTTTCGTTAAAGCAGGGCACACACACGTGTGTATGCCCTTTTTTTTTTTGTTTGACATGAGGGAAAATTTTCCATCACTGGAATCCCACGAAGGGGAAGGAGGCAACCAGTCACGGGGCCGGAGCTCCGATCGGGGAGCGCCCCCGCCCTCCGGGTTTCAACCAGTGACCCCCCTTTCGGGGGGAAGACCCTCCGCCCCCGGGGCGGGGCGAGGTAGTGCCGGATTCTACGGCCGCGCGTCCCAATTACAGGGGAAGCACCGTGGGGGACCCAAGCCCCCCCCCCCGTGCACGCGCCCAGGGAACGCACGACTGCAGCCTACCGGCTAAAAACCCTCATGAGTGACCCTACACTGCGCTATGGGGGGGGGGGGGGGGGGGGCAGGAAACGCAACGATCCATCCTTGCCTCCCCCCGCGACGTGTGTATGCCCTGCTTTATAGAAGTTGTGATTTTCGTTAAAGCAGTACCCACGCACTACTTTGATATATTATATAGGATATATTGACGAGTAGGGATGCAATAATATTAACATAATTTATGATAGACAAATTAATAAATTATTTAATAGAACATAATGTGATAAGTAATAAAATACATTGTCCAAAGTACAATAATAAATTAAAGTTAAACAGAGATAATTTCTCATTTCGTTGTCGAAAAGTATTATATGAGAAAAATAAACATAAAAAATATGTGAAGAAACAATGCACATTTAAAGGAAGTGTTAGATTTGATACATGGTTCATGGTTACTTTAATTTATTATTGTACTTTGGACAATGTATTTTATTACTTATCACATTATGTTCTATTAAATAATTTATTAATTTGTCTATCATAAATTATGTTAATATTATTGCCCTACTCGTCAATATATCCTGTATAATATATCAAAGTACATGCGTGGGTACTGCTTTAACGAAAATCACAACTTCTATAAAGCAGGGCATACACACGTATGTGTGCCCTGCTTTAACGAAAATCATTAAATACTTTTAAAGCGCGTCACTAACCTACATAGGTTAGTTGACGCGCTTTAAACACTTAAATACTTTTAAAGCGCGTCACTAATCTATACGCCGAAAGAATATCATTTCGAATTATGTTACACTTCTGACTTACCAACCAGTTGTCACGTGACCTCTTGCATGCGCGTGCGGCCACTGAGCATGCGCATATGGCTACAGGGCATGTTCGTAGTCGCTACATCTCGTCGGTATGACAGGTCTCATAACCTGATAGTCGTTAACTTTAACTGTTAATATCTCGCTTCGTGGGGCAGAGCGACACTTTTTTCTGCCAGATTCGGTCGTTTCACGCAAAAACGCGTCGATTAAGCCTAAGTTCAACGAAATCGGTGAGGAGGCCACTATTCTTCAGATTTACCAAATTAATGTACAATAATTATTAATATAAAATTCGTATATTTAACATAATATAATATTAATATAACGTTAACAACATGCATGAGAACGCCTAAAGACGCTACCTGACAAAATAAAGAATTTATTTAATGAATTGAAAAATAATTAAGAATCAAATTTAAATAAACATAAATCTAAAAGAAATCTATTCTTTATGTATGTGTGTGCATATATGTTCACGGAGTAAATTATAGTACTATATTATCAATACTCGATTAATAATAATAATAAGGGCCGTCAATTGACACTTAACGAAGATTAACACAATAACATTTAAACGACACCCAACGATAAAGGGATCATGGCGACACTGATTAAATCGGCATAGAACATTGAAGGTTAACACCAAACCAACATCCAACGATGAGGCTCAAGCTCCAACCTACACTAAACATTAAGGCTTAATCCCCAACCTACACTTATCATTGAGAATAAACTCCCAATATACACTCATCATTGAGGATTAAACCCACAACTTACCTAAACCTTAATGGTCAACACTCAATCTACACCTAAATTTAAGAGTTGACACTTAACTTTGATGGCAAACACTAAACTTACGCCCAAATTTGAGTGTCAACTCGCGTAAGTTTAGTGTTAACACTTAACTTTGGGTGTTAACTATCGAAGTGTTGAGTGTACTTTTTCATAAGGGTCTTATTGCGAACATATGAGGAGATGGAAGAAAAGTTTAATAATGGGAAATTGTCACATAAAAAATGTTGGGAACTAGTTGCTAAAGTATTAAAAAATAAGGAATACAACGTAACAGGGCCACAATGTTCCTCAAAGTTAAGAAGCTTAAAAAAGACATACAAATCAATAAAGGATCATAATTCTAAGTCAGGAAACGATCGGCGAACATGGCAGCATTTTGAGGCTCAGAGTAATTTTTTTTTATTGAGATACATTATCTCTTCTAAAATATATTCAAAATCAATAATTCTAAATTCTATCTACAATCAATTTTAAACACTATATACAAATTCTATTCCGAATTATAAATAACGGATTTACAAAAATTTTGTGACTAATATATATAAAATTTCCTTTTATAGATTATGGATAACATATTTTCAAAAAAAGCCTGGTGTAAGCCTGTAACACTTGCTTCGTCGACTGGTCTGTCAATTAAAAATATAGATACAGAAGAATCTTTTGCAACTTCGTCACAGTTTCCATATGATGAGTTTGATGCTGAAAAGGAAAATAATTTGCCTGAAAAGAGCACAAAAACTACAAAAACATCTGTAAAACAACTTTTGGAAAAAAGAATAAAGCAAAAGGAAGAGCAAAAAACTAAAAGACAGAAACGTCATGACGATAGAATGGCTATGGAACAAAATTTGATCGACACTATTACACTATACTTAAATAAGAAATAAAAATATGAAACATTTTTTACTTAAACATGCTACATTTGCTATATTTCTTTATAGATTAAAACTAATGTACGTATAATAATCTTATTTTTGTCTTAAAAGACTGATACTTCTCGTCAATTGCATAGAGATCTCTTTATTAACATGGTTTATTTTGAGTTTCCATTATATTTTTCTTATAAGATTTTGAAGGTAGTACAAAATATGAGTGATATGTTTGTTAATTGTACTGTAAGACATTTCTATTTCAGTTATTTTTCATACATTTTTTTAATTTCATGTTGTTTAAAATACATGCAGGTATTAAAATTATATAGTTTATTTTGAGTTTTTACTATATTTTTCTTATAAGATTTTGAAGGTAGTACAAAATATGAGTGATTTGTTAACTGTACTCTGTAAAATATTTTTATTTCAATTATTTTTTGTACATTTCTTTAATTTCATGTTTAAAATACACATGTAGGTATTAAAATTATATAAACAATATAATTTTCATCGTACTGTAGCCTTTATTGTATCTTTTGTTGATATAATGATTAAAAATATATTACATTTCTACAAAGTTTAATTGCGTTCTCTTTCTAACATGTTCATAATCATATTTCGTTTATAAATCGCATTATTACCGTTTGCTACGCTTTCATTAGTATGGTGATCTTGTATTGGAACACCTGATGTCACTGGTATTATTAAGAGTTCATCTCTTCTTAGAATGCACATATTATGAATGACACAACATGCTATTATATATTCAGACATGAGATCAACTCGGAACATAGGCAAAGTATACATTAAACTCCTCATTCTGCCTTTTAATAAAGCAAAACATCTTTCAACTACTACCCGTGCAGAAGATTGGCAGAAATTATAATATCTTTGTGCAGCATTCAAATGTCCGTTATCTTTAAATGGTGTTAGCAAGTGTTCATGTAATACATAAGCAGAATCTCCTAGTAAGTGGTTGTCGAATGGGAATTTTTCTTCATCATTCAAATATGTTGCCACTTCCGATTGCCTAAATATTCTCTGGTCATGGACAGACCTGGGGCGACCCACATAGCAATGAGTGATAAACGCTCTATGGTCACACACAACCTATAATTAAAAATTGAAAATATAACAATAAATAATTTAATGCCATAGTAATATAATACAAGACCATGAATAATATACTAATATAGCTAAAATTGCTATTATACTTTAATGTTTCAAATATACCTGAAGCTGGATAGAATGGTATCCCTTTCGATTTACATAATCTGCTGCATTTTGTGTAGGTGCTTCGATTCTGATATGCGTGCCATCGATGGCACCAATTACGTTTGGAAACCTATTGTTTTCTTTAAATTTACGCATTACAGTTTGCGCTTGTTCACCTGAAGGCCAAGATATAAATTGATCGGCCACTTTAAATAGTGCTCGTGTGATCCTCCTAACGGCTCTCAAAGCTGTAGCTCTTCCTACGTCAAACCGATCACAGATAGATTTGCAAAAATATAAAAAAAGCATTACTACAAATAAATTTAAATGCTTTAGGTATATTAAGTGTCCAAAAAAACAATATATGCGATAAAAGCAATAATCATACCTATAAGAATCCATTGTCGCTATTTTCCATAAGGCAATCATTAATTGCTTACGAGATGGGATTGTTTCGTTGCCCCTTGTCTTTCGAACAAGATAATCACTAATTATATTTAATATATATTCAAATGTTGATCTTTCCAATCTATAATCATATTATATTGGCATCTATTATTATTGTATTCTATATGTATCAATAATAACTATAAATGAAATAGATAATAGTATTATTCTATATATATATATATATATATATATATATATATATATATATATATATATAGGTGTCATTTAAATGCTCAGTTAAACTTATCTTAGTTCAGTAAATGTTTTTTCTGCTCAAGTTATATTTTCTATAGTGTTCAGTTAAATCGAATTATTTATCAGTAGAATAATTAAATTTCATAGCAATTATATGTATCCGCAAGGCCAATTGTTATTTTGATAGGTTAAACATTTAATATTTCTCGACAAAAAATCATATTTTGCTCAGATATTTTTTAAAAAAGTAACAAATTACAATAAATAGGTTGAAATATAATCAAATATCTACATAAACTGTTTCGAAATATAATCAAATAGTCAACATCGTGTCATATTATTGAATAACAAACATGAGAATAATTGACGAAATATGATGTAAAAATATGCACAAGTTTCAAAACTCAAACTCACCTTTCCGAAATGTAAATTCCATTCAAAAGCATAGATTGTCTGAATGCATCCTCATCTCCACAAGCTTGACACCTGGGAATATTTTGTTTGTTCACCAAATCCCTCAAGCATTGACTATGATACCATCTGCTATTGCAACACGGAAGCTCGATCGATGTCACTGAGTGAAATTTTCCCATTGACTGTTCACATAAACGACACAATTCGTTATCGGCATGAATTGTAGATCGTTCAATATCATGATGCAAGTGGCAAAACGAGTCGAACTTTCCACAGAATTGCGACAGCCCGACAGGCAACTATTTTCCAAGCCGCATGTGTAGTGAAATGATTTGCGGCACGAACGTCTACGTCTACAGCATCCAATACTTGCGCCACGCAATTTACAGTAGAAGCAAGTCTGCAAATAGTTATTTTTGATTGAGTAAACGGATTGAATGATTTCAAACAATCGAAAAACTTGAAACGCATTTAAAAATAATTGGAAAACATACCAATTTTGAAGCTCGCTTCAATTCACGTTTGACGTCCTCCTCCAAATATCCTAGAATTCCAACATTAGCTTCATCCTTTTGCTGCAATCCCAATGCGAACAACTGATACAAATGTAAACAAATGTGAAAAATGGGAAAAATTATCATAAAATCAAAATGAATGGTTAAAAAACTTACCAAACAAAAGTTATGTATGGTGATTCCATTCTTAGTGTATTTATTGCCATACAAAACAACGTCATTTGTCGACGACTTACAGAATATGCAGTTTGCTTCTTGGTTATCTTCGAACGATTTGTAAAGCGGTGGAATCGACATTTTAAATTAACCAAGAAAGAATGGTATACGAGGGAGAAGCATGTCAGCAACCAACGAGTGACAAAGGCACACTGATCACGATCGACGTTAAATGTTCTATTATTATATCATATGCCGCGGTCAAATTATCCGTGTCTTTCTGTAGGTTAATTGTATTGTTCTTTTGTTTTATGAAGAACATTCGTTGGATAATAAAATCGCGCGGTCGACCAAACTTATTGCATCCAGTTCTTATTTTTTTGGGTGACTAGAGTAATAATAAACGTAACGATTGGGCAAACAACAATGCAAATTAGATTTATTAACTGTGCATTATTCCCATAACAAAATAAATTTATTTATTTTGCATTTGCATTTTCTAACTTAGCATTATCATTAAAATCTATTGAGCATTGATTTTATTTTTACTTAATATTTTTTTAATTAACTGAGCAAAATAAAAAATAACTGAGCATTTTATATTATCCCTTATTATAATCGCAAAGGGTTTAATTCCATTATATTACAAGGTAAAGGAAAATATTAAAAAAATTAAATTAAATTATACTGTACTTGTAATAGTATTGTTGTAAACCAATATATTGAATTCTGATACTTTATACACTTATTTCAATATTTTCAGGAGTATGCAATCACAGAGGAAAATTTATTGATTGCTTCATTGGAATGCCAGGTCGAATGCACGACGCAAGAGTTTTCAGGCAAAGTCGACTATTTGAGCACATATCGAATGCAAGAGTAAATTTTATATCACGACAACTACATTTAATAGGTGATTCAGCATATCCATTGATGGTGAATCTATAATGACACCGTATAAGGACAACGGCCATCTGACAGTCCCGCAAACTCGATATAATATGAAATTAAGTTGTATTCGTTCAATTATTGAAAGATCCTTTGGTTTGTTAAAAGGAAAGTTTAGAAGACTTAAATATCTAGACATCTCAGATTTTGATCTGGGGAACAAAATGATTGCTGCGGCGTGTACACTACATAATTTTATAATAGAGGGTGATAACTTAAATATAGATGATGAAGATTTATTTAGAAGAGCAAAATTTACATGAAATAGAAGAAGATGAAGAAGAACAAGAAGTAGTAGAGGCTGCAGAAAAGCGTAGATATATTGTAGCTCAATTATAAATAAATATTAAAATGTTTATTGCGTATATATTATATATTTATTTCCTTATGAATAAGTACATATGTGAATAAATGCGTTATTCCATTCGTATTCCATACTATTTCTTCATTTTTGTCTCTTTAATTCTATTAAAGTTTCAAGTAATTCGTTTCTTTTTGTTTGGATGTTATTATTTTCTTTAAGAGAAGCTGTGAAGTCTTTTATCACTTGTATTCTTGTCTTTTCACATTGTATCTGATTTTTCCTTAAGTCGTACAATTGTTTCGATCTTTCGATCATTTTTTGCTTCTTATTATTATTTTCGTTAATTCTATTTTGAGCAGGGGACTGTGAACAAAGACTATAACAAAATGGTATACGTTGAATAAAATCTTTATACAAATAATTATTGCCTAAATAATTTTGATTTAGAAAATAAGATTTCATGTAATGAAAGAAATTCAAATTTAAACACATAATTGTGATTATGAGTACACTATGTACATAGATAAAATTAAATAGCAAAATAATTATTTTTATATATTAATAATTTAGAATAACCTGTGTAATTAGTGTGGATAAAGTTGCAGTATTCTCAATTTCAGGTAATAACGTATTTTGCTGTTCTATCAAAGGCATAATAGAAACATCTAAATCAATAATTGCCGTATTTGAATAAGTTATAGGTAAATTATTTGAAGATGACGGTAACGATGATATTGTATTGCCCACATTAATAGTACGATCTTCTAGAAAAATATCATCCATTAATTCGAACCATTCCCATTGTATACGTCCACGTCCTGTCGTGCTCTTTTTATTATTATCTTTTATTGTTTTAAAAAAATGCTTCATATTACGCATTTTTCTATCTAATGCATCAACAGTAACATTATAGCCTTTACTCGCAAAATCTTTTTGAATTGCTTCCCATATATCTTTTTCTTTATTTTCGGATTTCGAAAATCATATTTTCTTTCGGCATACTTTCCTAAAAAATATTTAGTAGCTTCACGAGTCCAAATAAAATTTTTCGGTAATCCTGTTAATAAAAGTAAAGTAATGTACTCTTTAAAATATATAATAACATTAAAAGTATAAAAATTAGGTTAGATTATATTTTTAGATTTATACATATAGATATTTATATAGATATACCTTCTTGAGATGCCTCACAGGATTGTAGCAAATCTTGTTCTAAATTCATTTGCATTGAAATAAATGTTTTGGATTAACAAATATGTAATATATATAATGTGTTTGTTCTTCTTATGGGGGAACCTCGGGAAAATAAACTAAACTGTGTTTCTCTGTAAGCAAAGTTTTATATAACCTGTATTACTCATATCGTTTTAATTATCCTAGATACAATATTCTTACCTGTACACGGAGAAAATTGCTACGGTTGTTACAACAACATTCTCTATGATTGAAAGAGAAATGTATGTGAATTCAAGTTAAATTGATATCACATTGAATGTAGCTGTTAAGATATGCCCATTTATACAGTTTTCATAACCGTAGTTCTTACGATACGTAACATTCGGTTACAACACCCTCGTATATGGTTGCTTCAACCAAAGGATTATTGCTATCTTTCTTATGTGGTCTGCAGCACAAATATTATGGTTGAGAGTTGAGAGATCCATAAGATATAGCTGCACGGTACAGTATTGAATCCATTGCGCGCGCAAAAGAATTTCTGCATAGAAAGTGTGTGGTATAGAATTGTGTAATTGGATACTGGATACTAATTGGGTAATTGGATTATCGTAAAGGATAATGGATGAAGCTTGTGAGCTTTATCTTCAAAGCATAGGATTTGGAAAATACATTCCTATTTTCAAAGGTAAGATATAAAATAAAACATTTATAGGTTATAGTTTATATTTCTGTCAACGAAATGTTTGCAATATGCCAATTAGATTGGCAACAAATCAGAAATTTTCAGCAGATTGGCATATTAAATTAAATTCGTATTCTACCGGCAGAGTCTGACGACTTAACCTAATTTAACCTATTAATCTAATCCCAGTAAACGCCAAGTTATATGTAAGTTAACAGATTTGCGACAGATTCTGCTCGATTTCTGCTGCCAATTCGTATTAAACTGCCAAACTGCGTGTAGAGCTGCTCTGTTTCTGCTGCCAATTTACTGCTAAATGCTGCATGTGAATAGATTCCGTTATATTTAGCATTAGGTTGTCGTTCTGATATAATAGATTTTGCTGAATCCTAAATTTGTCATAACTTTCTTATTTGTCTTAATATGTCTTTATATGCCAGTAAATTTCTAAATACAGAAAGTCATTTTTCCAAAATAATCTTAACCATTCTTCCTCGTATAGAAGTAAAAGCAATATTTAATTATATTATTATTTAAGCAATATTATTTTACATTGTTTCCGTCATAAATACTATGTTATAAATAATATTATTCTTATAAATAATATATCGTTTTTTTTGTCTGCCTCTAGAAAAGGGTATCACAAAAAGTGATATTCCACAACTGTTTGAAAACAATGAAAAATATTTAAAAGAAATAATGCCCAAGGCGATTGACCGAATGAATTTTGAGAAGAAATTCTATACTTATTATGAACAGGCACTTTTCTTTTTCTTATTTGAATACGTCTAAAATTTTGCATTTTTTTGTAATAATATTTTATAATGTAATTATATTTTATAATGTTTGTAGACTGAAAGTTTTGCCTCAAGTAGCTCAGAATTTGAAATTAAAAAAAGAAAAGTAGATTTTATCCAGTCTGACTGCAGTAGTGACTCATCATGTGTTACACCAATTATTCTGGACATCCATCATGTAGCAGAGCAAGAAAACTATGACATTCTTAATGTGTGTGATATTGATTTGAGTTCACTGATACCTTCAAATAAAGAAGTTGCTCATGAAACTGAAAAACAAAAAGAAGATACCACTTCTCCAGATGTACATTTATTCTCAGAAAACTCTGACATAAAAGATAATGTAAGATTGAAGTTACATACATAATTTTCAACTTGGTTGCAATGACTTTTTGAGTTCAGAAATGAGGATCTTGCTTACTTTACTTTTTTTCATGCTTGAAACTCAAAATAATATTTATTGTCCCACCTGTGCATAGTACAAAATTATAAACTATTTTATGAAATCCAGCTTATTTTTTAATTATTGCATCTTATTGGGAACATTATTTTTTTTGTTTCAGTATGTCTATAAGATATTAATTAAGTCAGTGGAAAGAAAAAATATCCTTGCACAATATAAAAGAGTAGGCTTAGATAATAATACTAGATTGAAAGTAGCTTATATGGTAATTGTTTCGGAATTTGGTTCTGACACTGATAAAATGTATGTATCCGTAAAATTATTGATCCTATTAAAAAAACTATTACTTTCTAGATACATAGATGTTAAGTTCTTCTTTATATTTCTTTTAAAATAAAAAAGTTTTGCTTTAATATTTTAATAAAAAGTAAACTTAAAATATACTCTCGAAAATGAGTTTTTTCCTTCATTACAGAATTGATACTAAACGTTTTCACTTCTTGGTAAATGAAATCGAGAAACTCTTTCCAGGGGAATTGAAGGTAAATAATACATTGTTATCAAGATATTGCTGATAATTTTAATTGTACTAGTCAGTTTTTACACGATTAATTATAATTTCATTTTAGGATACATATTATATTCCCTCGTATACCCCTAAAGGAGGAAAAACTGTACAAGCAAGAGGAAAATTGATTGATAAGTATAACACCATTGCAAGGTCACTTAGAGAGAATGGTATAAGGTCTATTCGACCGGGCAAATCTAATACAATACCTCCTAAACTAAATTTACCTGCAACAAATTTCCCTCTTCTTGGTAATTATTTTAAAATGTAAAATTTTAATTTGCTTAATATTCTTATTATTGAAAATTTTTAAACATTTTCTCATACTTGACCAGAATCTGAGAAACATATGACCATTGAGAACTGCTTAGAGTTCTTGTCGACAAGGCTTTCTCCTTGGGATCAGATCGAAACATATTGGAAACACACACACATATATATATATATATATATATATATATATATATATATATATATATATACATGTGTGTGTGTGTGTGTGTGTGTGTGTGTGTGTGTGTGTAATATTAATATTTTGTATTTATATAAACACACACACACACACACACACACACACACACACACACGTATATGTGTCCTATATAAAGACTATTATATATATAATTAATGCTTAAGGGGGTCGTCTACTCAAGAGGCTGTTTTTTTTTTTTTTTTTGGTCTTTTTTGGGAATTTTTTGTAAGGAATCATAAGAATACACTTTGTTGAAACTTTTACATCATATTTATTGATATTTGAAGAGTATTTAGAAATTTTTCCAAGTTGATATATGGCCAAGAATCCGCTGTAGAGCGCCCCGACGACAGCTGCGTAAAAAAAAAAGTTGTTGAACGGTACCCACGATTCCGGATCTTCAGTTCATCCTAAAAAAAAAAAAAAAAAATCCTCTTAATCTGTGGATGTATGGCTATCGTGTGAACTAGAACCAAATAAAAATATTGAAATTTCAATTTTTGCCAACGTTTTTGAAAATACCGAAAAATGAAACTTTTTTTCAAAACGTTGGCAAAAATTGAAATTTCAATATTTTTATTTAGTTCTAGTTCACACGATAGCCACACATCCACAGATTAAGAGGATTTTTTTTTTTTTTTTTTTTTTAGGATGAACTGGAGATCCGGAATCGTGAGTACCGTTCAACAACTTTTTTTTACGCAGCTGTCGTCGGGGCGCTCTACAGCGGATTCTTGGCCATATATCAACTTGGAAAAATTTCTAAATACTCTTCAAATATCAATAAATATGATGTAAAAGTTTCAACAAAGTGTATTCTTATGATTCCTTACAAAAAATTCCCCAAAAAGACAAAAGGATAAATTGCACATGCACACGTATATTTTATTCTTCAATCAATATGTGTGTGTGTATGTATTATACATATAATATATACGAGTATACACACATGCATAATTTGTTATTTAATCAATAATAATATGTGTCTTTTTACAGACAATCGTAGTGATTATGAATCAAAAGAACCGTATTTACACTTTAAAAAAGATTATATTGAAACATCTAAATTAAATACTACTTTACGTAATAATACGTACGAAAGCGAAGAGATGCTTGTCTCTGAAGAAATTGATGATACTACGAATTGTGACGGATGCAACAACAATGAAAACGAAAAGATTTACTCTATAGATGAAGATTTATTCCAGAACAGATGTATGGCGGGAGGAATCGAGGATAATAATCCTTGTCATACTGAAGCAACAATTATTAATGACGCAAACATAAAAAATGACAATACCATAATGTTTGAAAGTTCTAAAACAACTGTTGATGAAGTCGTGCAAATGATACACAGTTACTGTGTTCGTTTCAATAGTTCAGATGAAGCAAGGTTTGCCTTATTTAATATGGCAAGTATTTGGGCGGGTCCTAAGTTTTCAAATTTCATGAATTCGAAATATATGATAAGCAAACGTTTGGATCCTCCAGAAGAATTATTTCAATATATATTTTATTGTAGTAAATGTAATTGTTTATTAGACAAATTTTATAGAAAAGATTTGTTAACAACTATACTTATCGGCATTGCGAGAAATGTCAAGAGACATATAAAATGAGTACTAATTCTTCCAACTGTTTCGTAAGTACAGATGTGAAATATCAAGTACAGGTTCTTTTACAAAATTCAAATGTGCGCAAATTATTATTTCAAAACATTAAGGATATTGAAAATAGACTAAAAAATGAAAATTTAAATATTGTTGATATTTACGACGGTGAATTATATATATAGAAGACTTTATGATAAGTATAGGTCGTGATCGAGGTGGGAGATCAATCGCGGTAACGGAGACAGATCGCTACAACTATTGCTTCACCGCTGACTGATATATTTTCAATTTAATTGCACGGTACAAAAGTCACGGGGATCACTTCAGCGGATTCACGTACAGAGAGAGTTAAAAACGGAAGTCGTGATAAGCGCAAGTGTCGCCGCTTTCTCGATACACATTCATCGCGAGATATCGATCAAAGTCCCGATAATTATCATGCCCGACATGACGCCGGATGGCGCCACTCGGACTGAGTGTGCGTATTGCCGCGGGAACTCAACTTCCCAACACGCCCCCTCAATTGCGCACACGACCAATTCCTCCTGAGCTACGATGCGCTGGCAATCCCGAGTCCCTCGACGCAGCTCCAATGGTTGGTGGCCGGCAGTGCCTTCGTCAGTACGTCGGCCACCATTTCGTTGGTGGGTACATGCTCCAAGGTCACCAAGCCCTCGGCGACAGACTGCCTAAGGAAATGATACCTTATATCGATATGCTTCGTGCGAGGGTGGTACATATGATCGTGCGCTAGGTACTGCGCACCTCGATTATCGATATATAGCACGGCGTCAGCCATGTGACCCAGTCCTAACTCGGTGAGAAGACTGCGCAAGTACAGCCCTTCCTTAACCGCCTCCGTCATGCTGACGTACTCTGCTTCCGTCGAGGACAACGCCACAGTGCGCTGCTTCTGAGACTTCCACGAAATAGCCGCTCCGCCGAGCAGAAAGGCGTACCCGGTAAACGAGCGTCGGTCAATCGTGCAACCGCCCCAGTCCGCGTCTGAGTAGCCGGTCAGCGACTGGTCAGTCCTGAAAAATAGCAAGCCCAAGTCTGTGGTCCCCGCCAAGTACCTGAGTACCCGCTTCGCAGCCAGCCAATACCGCTTCCTCGGGTTATTGTTGAACTGCGCAAACCTGGACACGGCATTCGCTATATCTGGTCTCGTGGCGACAGCCAAGTACATGAGAGCGCCGATAAGCTCCCTATATGGCCAAGACCCAGCCTCCGAACCTACCGGAACCTCCGGTGTATCCCTTGAGTGAAGTTCCGAGGGTGTCGAGACGGGATTACATTGCTCCATCCCATATCTCGCCAGCACGTCCAATGTGTATCCCTTCTGGGTAAGGAGGATTGCATCTTCTTCTCGCGTGATCTCAAGCCCAAGGCAACGTTTGGCTATGCCGAGGTCCTTGATCTCGAACTCCTTCATCAAGTCTTGCTTGACTTCCATCATCCATTGCTTGTTTCGGGAAGCCACCAATATGTCGTCCACATAAATCAGTAGCAGAAGTATGTCATCTCCACGGCGTGCTTGGTACAAGCACGGTTCCCCGCGGGTCGGTGAGAGCCCCATGCTCTCAAGCTTTTCCTTTAGACGAATGTACCACTGTCGAGCGGCTTGACGTAGACCATATAAGGCCTTCTTCAATCGACAGGCATTTCCGCCCGATTTCAAGATTCTTATCATTGTCTCGGCTCGATTCTTCACCTCTGGAGCGATGCTCTTCTCGAGGACTAATCGCTCGAGCGTGTCCAACAGCATATCCGGAACATCCATGATGACCTCCTCCTCGAGATTTCCGTTCAGATAGGCTGTGACAACATCGAACTGCCAGATGGTTAGATTGAGTTCAGCTGCGAGGGCTAGCAGCAATCTAATTGATTCGAGTCGAGCCACAGGCGCAAACGTGCGGTGGTAATCAACGCCGAACTTCTGGCTAAACCCTTTAGCCACAATTCTGGCCTTTCGCCTCTCGATGGATCCATCTGTGGCATACTTGTTCGTCAGAACCACCCGGCAGCCCACACTCTTCTGGCCCTCGGGTTTCCTAATGACGTCCCAAGTATCATTCTTCACCAGACTCTCCACCTCGGACAGTATGGCATCCTTCCATTCCTCATGTTCCTCACCGGACATGGCCTTGCGTAGGGACACCTCTGCAATTCCGGCAAACATCCCCTGCAGAGACCCGTCTGGCGGCAAGGCTGCATCGAGGAAAACATCATCGTCTAGCTCGTCGTCGAGTATCTCCACAGGCACTTCAGTATTATCCGGCTCGCTACCTGTAAATGTCTGATATACCTTACGAGGGCGCCCCCTTCCACCGGTACGCACTAATCTCGGTCGCCCACGTGCACGTCGGGCGCCTCCTGTGACAAACGGCGGCACGGGTCGATAATCTGGAGTGGGTGAAGACGTTGGCGAACCACGTGCTCCTTGTCGCGGCTGGGGTGTCGGTCCGGGCAAGCGGTCCGAATTTGCAGCATCCTCGCCGGAGCGCTCCTCCACCTTCAACAAGTCACTTATATTATATTCATCAGTCATGCCTTCGGGCGACGCCTCAAGGAACTTGACATCTCTCGCAACGATAGCTTTTTGCTGTTCAGGCATCCACACACGGTATCCCTTGGACTCTCGTGGGTAACCAATGAGCACTCCTTCAGCTGATCTAGGCGCGAACTTGTCCTTCGTCGGGTCCTTGTCAAGAACGAACACCTTCGCTCCAAACGTTCTGAGATGATCCAGCTTCGGCAACTCGCCAGTCCATTTCTTGTAGGGGGTAAGGCCTCCCAAGCTACTGGACGGACAGCGATTCCGTATATGACAGGCGGTAGCGACCGCATCTGCCCAGAACATCGAGGATAATCCAGACTGTAGCATCAAGCAACGCGACATATCCAGGAGAGTTCGGTTCATACGCTCGGCGACCCCATTCTGCTGAGGGGTGCGAGCGACCGTTAACCGCCGCTTAATCCCGAGATTCGCCAACAGGGAATTCATCTCGTCATTGAGGTACTCCCTGCCGTTGTCGGATTGCAGAGCCTTAATGCTCCTTCCGGTCTGTCGTTCAACAAAGTCTTTGTAATGTCTGAATGCATCACAAACCCCGCTCTTCTGCCTGAGGAAGTACACCTCACACCATCTCGAGCTGTCGTCTATGAAGGTGACAAAGAATCTGGCACCATTCGCTGACTGAACACGAAGAGGGCCTACAACATCAGTGTGCACGATGCTCAATACCTCGGCACACGGTGGGTCCCCACTTGGAAACGGGAGAGCAGTCATCTTTCCCCGTAAACAAATCTCGCACCATTTCAGGTCCTCAGCTTCCTTCGCGGATGGCGACTGTTGATCGAGACGGCCGATGACCTTAACTAGGTCCTTGGAATTTAGATGCCCCAGTCGTTCGTGCCACTTCCACAAATCGGAACGTCGAGGTGCGCTGGCAACTCTCGCACTATCGACCTCTTCCTGAAGGTAGTATAGGTTACCTCGTCGGCGAGCCTCCATCCTCACATTTCCATCCTCATCAGCAACCAGCGCTGAGTCTCTGCGGAACATAACCGTGTGGCCTTTGTCAGTGATCTTAGCCACGGAAACTAGGTTGGTCCTTAAGTCTGGAACAAAAAGTGTATTTTGAAGCTCAACCACACGACGACCCTGGTTACCCGACATCGGTATCTTCACGGGTCCTTTTCCTTCCACCATTGTTGAAGCTCGACTCGCCAGGTTAAGTCTCCCCGTCGTCGAAGAGTCAATCTTGTCAAAGAGACTTCTCTCGCCACACAGATGCGCGGTGCACCCGCTGTCCAGAATCCATGCGCGCTCGCTCGCGGGTTCGTCTGAGACTCGGCAGCCATCTTCAAAAGTAGAGTGGTGAGCCAAATATGTGTCGTCAGCCGTATTAGCAGCCGGCTTAGCCGGAGGGCGGCTCGTGGGCTTCTGCTTCGATTTATCGGAGGACTCGCCCGAAATATCCGGGCAATCAGGAGACTTATGCCCTGGCTTTCCACACTTGTAGCACACGATCCCCGGTGCGCCTTCGGTAGAGCTTTTGCGCTCTATCTTCCCTTTACGTCGTCTCGGTAGGCGTCTTCCACCTCGGCTGGTCGCGAGAGCGCCGGCCGCCTCTACCACTGCAGACTGTGCCCTGACGTCATTCTCTTCCAGAATTTTGACCTTAAGAGCCTCAGCTGTGGGGAGCTCGTCGCGTGACTCGATCGCGCACCTAAAATTCTCATAGCTTGGTGGAAGACTATACAATAACATGATAGATAATAAATCGCCATTTATCTGTACATCCATAGCCGAGAGTTTGTCGACCGCGTTAAAGAATCTGTTCATATGATCTCTTACGTCTCCACCGTCCACCAAGCGCTGCAGAATAAGCTGCTTGAGTAGTGTCGCCTTCCTCGCCGGTCCTCTCGACGCATAGATCGACTCGAGCTTGAGCCAGACCTCTCTCGAGGACGCCAAATGTCGAACCTGTGGAAGCTCCGACGGATGGATGGACAAAATCAAGTCCGATCGTGCCTTTCGGTCGTTCTTCCGCCATTGTGCTTGCGCCGCTGCGCTCGCGGCTATGGCCGAGGCACTGGAATCCGTCGGTTGCGGGAGGGAACACTCACCGCTCACATACTCCCACAGATCACCCTTTATGAGCACGGCTTCTATCTGCATTCGCCACGTGTCATAATTGTCCTTCGTCAGGAGTTCAATTTTAGCCGGGTTCACCATAGTCATTGTTCTTCACGGCAAAAGATCACGAGCACGTGGTAACGCGAAGTATTGATATCGAGAAGCACGCGGCAACGCAACAATGTCGAAACGTAGAGTTAACGTCGCGATATCGAACAGCACGCAGTGACGCAGAGTTAGCAACGCGATATCGAGCGGCACGCGGTAACGCCAGCACACGTTACTTGGTTCTCATCACAAGTACGCGGTAACGCGATTCTACCACGGCACGTGGCAACACAACCTCACAGTTCGATCGCGAGATCAATCGCACCTTGCACGTCCTGGGCCCATAACCTGATAAGTATAGGTCGTGATCGAGGTGGGAGATCAATCGCGGTAACGGAGACAGATCGCTACAACTATTGCTTCACCGCTGACTGATATATTTTCAATTTAATTGCACGGTACAAAAGTCACGGGGATCACTTCAGCGGATTCACGTACAGAGAGAGTTAAAAACGGAAGTCGTGATAAGCGCAAGTGTCGCCGCTTTCTCGATACACATTCATCGCGAGATATCGATCAAAGTCCCGATAATTATCATGCCCGACATGACGCCGGATGGCGCCACTCGGACTGAGTGTGCGTATTGCCGCGGGAACTCAACTTCCCAACACTTTACAATAATAAACGCGAAAAAAACAGTATTATTAACATTTAATTTTAATTTAGATGGTGCACCTATTTCTAACAGTAGCAAAAGATCTATGTGGCCCATCCAACTAATAATTAATGAATTGCCGCTAAAAATACGGTTTAGAAATATACTACTTGCAGGAATATGGATTACAAACTCTGAACCTAGCTCACAATTTATGAATTTATATATAAATGTTTTTATTAATCAGATTCGTGATTTGATGACAAATGGTATTATCATAGACATAGAAAATAGTCAAAAATGTAATTTTATATTACAACCCCTTTGTTCATCGGTTGACTCTGTTGCCCGGCCTATAATACAAAATCGCTTCCAATTTAACGGTTATTTCGGCTGTAGTTGGTGCTATCAGTATGGGGAGTATTTCAACGGTGCTATGCGATACCCTTTTATGGATGATGATCCGCCTTTAAGAGATCATGAATCATATATTAAAGACATGAAGTACGTTGAAGAAATAGGCAGACCATTTAAAGGTGTTAAAGGTTTCGCAGAAATTACTCAATTGGAAAATTTTGATTGTGTTTGGGGATTGCCGTTTGATTATATGCATGGTATTTTGCTTGGTGCTGTTAATACTTTATGGACAAAGTTTTGGGCAAATAACAAAAAAGAAGAATATAATTTATCCAAAAGTGATATAAGAAACATTGAGAAACGATTGTTAAGTATTAAACTGCCTAGTGAAATTCACAGATCACCACGATTATTTAATAGTGGAAAATGGAAAGCAAGTGAATGGAGATCTTGGCTATAATATCTTAGCATTCCATGTCTTTTAGGAATAATGAAAACAAAATATTTAAGTTATTTTGCGCTTTTAGTTCGTTGCACACATAAGCTTTTATCTGAAAGTATAACAATAGAAGATTTAAGACAATGCAAGATTGATCTTATGTATTTCACTGCGCAATGTGAAGAATTTTATGGAAAAAGTAGTATGAATTTCAATACTCATGCATTACTTCATGTTGTTGATAACGTATATAAAAGTGGCCCACTTTCTTCGACTTCTGCTTTTCCTTATGAAAATGGAATTTTTGTGCTAAAGCAGAAATTAACTAGTCCGAAAGGAGCTTTAATACAAATGTCTAAACGTCTAATCCAGAAAACTATTTTAGAAACCGAGTTGTTAAGTACATCTGATAATAAACCTTCCCGCTTCTGTAAAAATATTTTGCGTAATAATTGTATATTGAAAGAAACAGAGTTGAAAACCAATTCAGGTGTAATTCTTTTAGCGGAAGATAATAATCTAAATACAAATATTAAACAAGTTTTAAATAATAATTTTGCTAATATCAGATTAGAAGATGTAAAAGCTTTTAATAAAGCAGTTTATAAAAATGTCATATACACTACTACTTGTTATAAAAGAGAAACAAAAACTGATGACAAATTTTTTGAAAGTTTACTGGTGATATAATTGAAATATTCAAAATTGTTTTATATAAAAATGAATCTTATATTTTAGGATATAAACATAACGTATAGTTTCTGTGTATAGAGAACGTGATAATTGATTTATTTTTTAAGATAATATCTAAATCTCATGATCTCCATTTATTTGCTTTTCAAGATATCAAGAAAAAGGTTGTACATATCAACGTCGAGAATGGACCATACTTTTGTCGAATGCCGAACACTTATGAGATCCAATAATATTTTCCGTGATATTATACTTGTATTTTTCAATATAAAATATGAAATATCTTGTCAGGGTATTCACTTTTTCATAACTTTACCTTAATACTTTTTTACATAGAATAATGAGTAGAATCGATTATTATAAAAAAGAGAAATATTTAAATAAATTCAATACATTTTGCAAATATATTGATATGCTTGTGTAATGATTAGTATCTATCTTTAATCGATGTCTCTCGTTAATTCAGCAAAATTATTAAAAAGTGAATACTTTTGTAGAATATAGTATTATTTTATGCATAAGCTAAACATATCGCTTTTGTAACTTTTTTTCAAAAGATATTCCTGAATTTATTTTCTTTGTTTCCTTGCAAAATAAACTCTGCAAATGTATATTGATTGGATTATACTCAGCAGATTATAGTCAGCAGATACTAATGTGCTTACGTCCACTGGATCATATATTTGCAATACTTGCAATACTTGTATATGTATACTCTGTTACTATTAGATACAACTCAGTATCTGGAAGATTAACGTTATTATTGTCACACATTGTATATTATATTGTACCACGACTCTTTCCTCAGATCTCATACGTTCAATCTCTCTCTCTTTCTCACCGTTGAATATATGACTTCTTTTTGATAGAAATATCTTTTGAAAATTTAGCATTTACATGTTACACCTTTCATAACAATTACAGTATCCGTTTTCTTTGTAATATTTGCATTCGGTAAAATATAAGCAGTATATATAGAACTGCAGAACGAATAATTGTTTTTGTCATCACTTACATTTAATTTTTTAGTGCTGCAGACGCTGATAAGAATTTTATTTCTTTCTTGCTTATAGATTAATCAGTTTCAGAAAATTATTCTTGTTTAGAGCAACTAAAGCGGATTATTATAGTATTCATCCATTACTGCACTGCAGTTGTCGATTTACACAGAAGAATTCGCTATAATTCACTACTCCTCCATGCACTTCTTTTTCTTCTTCCTCTTTTTTAAACTGTAAAGTATTAATATTTAACTCTATGTCATCAGATACCTAAAAATAAAATATGAATTTTTAACAAGAAGCAAATAAGTAGATACACTACAGGTAACAATAATTGCTAAACATGATTTAATAAAGGCATAACAGGAAATAAATGTTTCTTTGGAATATCTTTGAAAAAGTTGATTCAAGTTTTCTTCCTAACTTTTAGAAGAGCTTTTAGTATTTGAAAACTAAAGATATTGTCATATTTGTCTTTGTTTCATAACCAATATAATCATGTATATAAAGTTAACTATGTCTATTAGAAATAATTATTAATTAAAATATAAGTTATGTGTGCTTAAATGTGTGTGTGTGTGTGTATAAAAATTTACTTTTCAATAGCTTGGGAATAAGAAGGAAATTATTAGTAATATTTTTAGATTGTTTTACATAACCGTGTTAAGGCCTGATGGGCACATAGGAAAACTTAAGCAGTTAAAACGTAAGCAGTAAGGAAATATCAGCCAAACACAGTCAAGAAATTAAGACATAACATAAGCGGTATCCAAACTGTAATTGATTTTCTTATTACTGCTTACGTCTTTATTGCTTAAGATTTTCTATGTGCCCGGGCCTTTTAATACAGACCAGAGGTTATAATGAAAGTGAGACGTACGGTTTTTCTACTGATAATCTCTACTAATGACAAGGTTGTGAAAAGTGAGATGATATATATGCAATATATACCATACGGTTAGGTTAGATTGTAACCGGACGCGGTCAGTTATAGGCTCGGGATGCGCAATATGTCTGCCTTTTCACGGTCGCCACTCGGTTTCACCTTCAACCCACCCAGAAGGATATGGTAAGTATCAATCGAATTATTCAAACAACTAATCTATCTTCTTTTCAGGTTCCCGCCAACGATGGATGAGCACCACTGCTGCACCAGGATCCCAGCTTCGCCGCAGACCAGTATCACCGACGATGGACTTCGATGGATCAACGACAGCGGATGAAGTAAGTATAGGGTAAGTAATTTTGAAATAATTGTCGATAAATATTTATAATAAATGAAACAATTTATTCATTTAATTATTCACAGATGTTGTTCACAATTATCAATCGCCACGAACGGCCGCCCGTAATCCTCTCTTTAGTATCGTGAAGATTGACAGCTCGCGATGCTAGAAATTTTCTAAGTATCGACGGTTCGAGAACGTTGACTAATTATCGGTGTTAATTGGTATCTGAGTACCTCTCACTTCCTGTAATGAGTGAGCACTTAACGCGTTTCGCGGGCGTTACCGGTTGTTGTGGATGACGGCGGCACTTCGAGAATGTCGCGTGTCGAGAATATTCTAAGTCCCGATCGACTTTCGAGAATATTCTAAGTCCCGAAATCTCTACTCGCGCTCGCAGCGTGTTGCCGCTTCGACGATCCCCGATAGACTGCCAAGAGCTTCTTCTTCTTCTTCTTCTTCTAGCTATTGGCGCAGCTGTTTCCTTTCCGGTCAGCAACGGCCATTATTCGATTCTGCTGGTAGTGTGCATAGCAGGGGGCGCCAGCCATGATTGCATATATATGTGATGAACAGTGGCGGGAAAATTCAGATGTATAGCTTGCAAGAGTCAAAGTAAGCGAGGATCAAGCGGCATAATTTGGATGGCGGATTTTTAAGTAAAGGGAAAATGTCCATGGGATGAAGTGGAAATTTTTCACGTAAATAATTGTAAAGTGGAGGCGTTTTGCTTCTAGTTAGGCTGCATCTAAAGATAGCATGATTAGCATCTTGGCGAGGGTCGCCGCATGGGCAACTGGGAGAATCAATGATGTTTTTGCGGAAAAGACTTAGGTTTAGATTGTAATGGTTACTACGGAGACGGTTGATGGTAACGATCTGTGCTCTATTTAGGGGTAGGTGGAAGAACCAAGGCCTGCTACTATCAGAGTGATAGCGATTGTAATAAAAGCTTCCTTTAGTGAAGGCTGCGTTTTCTAAGTATGATTTATATCTGTTTTTCAGAATGGTTTTGGATCTGTGATATAGATCGGAATAAGGAACGCTACAGTTGGATTTCCTGCCGCTGACGGCAGCTTTCTTGGCCAGGGAGTCCGCACGCTCGTTTCCGATAATTCCCTTATGTGAAGGGATCCATGCTATTCTAATATTTGCACCTACGGTGGTTGCTCGGTAAAACATGTTACGGATGAGAGAGATAATGTAATTATTGTGAGTGATATTATGTGAGGTAATTGCCTGTAGCACACTTTTGCAATCGGAGAAGATTATTGCGGAGGGAATCTCTGCCAAGAGCTGTGTCGCTCTCTCGGGCTCTCCACTTTTGCGCGATACCCCCACTCCGCGCTTTCTCCTTCGAGAACGTTTGCGTACGGCGTAGACGATCACATGCGATCCTCTGGTGCCAACGTTCTGGAAGGTTCCGGTGGAAGTTTCCACCGTCAGTACATTCTCGAAGGGTGCCGCTCTCGGTGCCGCTGCACCATGTTTCGACGTTCCGCCGTTTTGGCTCCACGTCGACGCCGACCTATGCGCAACCCTTCGGGGAAGCTTCTGATCACTATTCCGCGTGAATTCCCAGGAGATGATGTCCGGGTGACATCGAGGGTGTCGGCCGTTGACGCCGACCTTATCGCCGCGTTTCTACCGACCTAGTACACCTTTCCCGGTACCGCGTTCCCGGGGAAGATCTCCCTGTCGCTGTTTCGCTCGCCCGTACTCGGAGCACGACGCCGACCCGAGATTCGCTTATACCAGGTCCCTAGCTTCTCGAAAGTTCCGTCTGTTCCCGAAGAAAACGTCTCTGTCGCTTTTTCCTTATCGCGTCGACGGACTTTGACGCCAACCCGCGTGTCGCTTCTACCATGTTCCACACTTTCGATCTACGTCGAATGTTCTCGAAGAAAACGTCTTTGTCGCTATTTCCCTATCGCGTCGACGGACTTTGGCGCCGGCCTGCGTGTCGCTTCTACCAGGTCCCGCGCTTTCTCTCCATATCGAATGTTCTCGGAGAATACGTCTCTATCGCTATCTTTCTATCGCGTCGCCGGACTTTGACGCCGATCTACGTATCGCTTCTACCAGGTTCCGCGATTTCGCTCTATATCGAATGTTCTCGGAGAATACGTCCCCGTCGCCACTTTCTTCGTTCCTACGCGGACTTTGACGCCGACCTACGCGTAGCTTCTACCAGGTTCCGCTCCTTCGCTCTATATTGAATGTTCTCGAAGAATACGTCCCCGTCGCTACTTTCTTCGTTCTTACGCGGACTTTGACGCCGACCTACGGGGAACGTGTCCCAGGTATCGGGCAACGAATTTAACGTGATTCTACCTGTGGCGGATTCTCCGTTTTGCCGTTTACGTACGCGTCATTGTATTTCGACGCGGATCTGTTCGAGCGATGTACCGAGTGTCTGAAATCACATCCGCGCGCTCGCGACGAAGATTACGTGTGGCTCAAGCCCTTTTACTCGCGCTCTTTATTTGACCGATTCGCGCGCGAACAAAATAAAACGAAAACTACCTCTTGAGCCAACATTTTTAAGGGAACAAAATAAATTGAATCGGTCTTTAATGATAATGTACGCTCGCTGCGTCGGACTACATCTAATGCCTTTATGGCCAAACACTTAATCCTACGGATATAATGTTATAACTTAAGCCTAGTTCGCGCCGGACGGGATATCACTTGCTGCCCTCCGTCCTCGGAGCGCCTCCTTGCTACACGGAGCTACTCCTTCCTCGAGCCCTCTGACTCCGTGGGCGTGGCCGGACTCTTGAACGACTCGTCGTCGTCGCTCTCAATCCCCGGCTCTCTTGGCTGCGACGGCCCGTTCGCCGCTCTGCTTGGCGCCGGTGTTCCTGCAATCGGTAATGCGGGGGAATCGGGGTCGCCGCGTGTATTGGCGCTGTCCTCTCATGAGGACACCTGTGGGTGACCCCTTACGCAGGGGTCGCGACTGGGAAGCGTGCGGTTGCAAGGTCCCTAATGAAAATTCTCTTGTAAGAACTCATACGATCTCTCTTATGAGATCTTAAATGAGAACGCATATGAGATCTTATATTAGGTATTCAACCAAAACATCATAGGACAGCGCATACAATATCTCAATTAATATTGCATATGAGATATCATATAGTATCACATATGAGATATCATTTAATATCATTAAAAAAAATTTTTATATGACATCGCATACAATATTACATGCGATGCCATATAAAATTGCATGTAAAATCTATTTCTTATGTAAAGTGTAACATAAATCTAATGAAAATACATTTAGCTGTAATATTTTTTTAACATAAATGTTTTTGCACAGTTTTAAGCATAAATTATCAATATATAGAAAAAGAATTTTATATGTTGCAATGTCGAAATTTTTTTATTCTGAAAACTGTATAAGTTTAAATTAATAAACAATGATTTTATTTCAATTTATTTAAAAGTTTATTTAAAAAATACATTTTTGTATTTACAGAGATTAATATTTACATATTATTACGCAATTGATTAAAAAGTACAGTTTAATAGGGTATTAATAATGATACAAATTTGGCAATGTACAAATATAACAATTCATATTTACTTTCATAAATACGCAAACTTGAACAATTTTACTGGTTTCTATTCCTATAATTTCATTGCCAATATTACGTACGGAAGCTATGAATTTACATAAAGAAGCTGATGTGTTGACAATATTACAAAGAGTAATTTCTTTGTTTGTTGTATTGTCAACTAAGAAAGCACTTATCCGGATAAACGTATTATCTGACAACAATGCGAAGCTATTGTCAGAACGTGTATTGTTCTTTTTTGATGACGAATAAAGGCAACCGTCTTTTATAGCTCTGCAATATGTTACAGTAAACACTGACATTCCAAAACGTTGTGCAATATCTTTATCAGTAATTGTTCCATTTCCTAAATAAGTTATCGATGATAATTTACAGCTGTTTTTAATATTTCTCGTAGAAATCTCTTTACAATAAGCTATTACCAATGGTGAAGCGTTAGTATATATGTGATTACGTAAAGTGCGTACACTTTCCTGCATGTTTATGTAACGGACAATCTGTAAATTAACACCTTTAGCACAATGAATGGCTTGAAGACTATCATGATTTGCTGACTCAAAAGGGAAAGTAGAGTGACACCATAGTGGTCCCCGATTCATAACACTTTCAGTGATGTGAAGCAGCTGGTGGATATTGTATGTCATTGACTTCTTTGAAAATAGCTTCTCTGTTAAATACACTTTGTGTAAATCTTCATCAACTTTGTTTAATTCTTCAAATGTGATCTCACATTTCAGTAATGAGTGTAAGCTATCTACAATTAAAATCCAATATTTTACCAGTCGTTCTTCCAAAGCAAATTTAAACAACGGCAAGCTGTAATATAAAATAAAGTTCTCCCATTCTTTTGCCTTCCATCGATTTATATCCTCAAAAGATCTCGTTGACCGTCCTAATTGATGGGGAACTTTTATATCTAGAAGCATTGTGTTAAGTAATTGTACTGTGGACTTTGGTATAATATTCAGAAACTGTTTAGTTATTTGCTTCCCAACACTTGCCAGATAGCAGTGCATGAAATCAGGGACAAAACCTTTTACTATATCAAAATTTGATAGATTTATAAGGGATGAAACATCTATCACTCCGTGTACGTCATCAGTGAATTCTTCGTTTGTAATCTTTTCCATAGACTCAATCATGTTTTCCATAGTTCTTTGGATTGGACGTGAATGGAGAATAGGATATCTTGTAGAACCTTCATACCATTCTCCTTCGTGTAGACACCAGTTGCATCCATATCTACCGTTAAATAATTTAACTCCTTGCATAGGAGCCCTTGCAACTGAGTCGACACAGCAGATCAACGCATACACTTTGATAAAGCGTACGTCATTATTAATATTGCATTGAACGCCTGTTGTATACAGTTGCTCCATAACCTGAGTAAAAGGCTGTAGAAAAGCTGCCATATTCGGTTTATTTTTACCAAACCAGATGCCACAAGTGATAATTGACTTTAATCTAATTTCGACTGGAAGCTCATTAACTTGTAAATATATTGACCATATAGAATATTGCGAGCATTCGAATCGAGGTGCTCCATCTGTATTGAAGATTGTTGTTGCGTAACTGTGTCTCTCATTAGTAGGTAATTTTTTTACAAATGATCTGTAACATTTTCCATCGAAAATATCTGTTATTTTTCCACTATACTTTCTTTCTTTTACAACATGATTGTAATATGATTGGTTTTCTTCTATAAGAAGTTTAATATTTTCTGACGGATCGATTATAACAAAAATATTACAAGATGATGGACCGTTAAAGTCGATAAGTTCGGAACACCCATTGCAAGTCACAGAACATTTAAAATTATCTATACTGCCAATATATGCACAGCAATTGGGACAAATTCCATGACATTTTAATGTATGTTTTGGGTTTAAAATCCTGTCTAATACTGACCGTGTATAAGGCAGTATTGACCGTGAGAAAATCATATTAATAAGTTGCAAAATATTTGATATTTCTGTTAATGATGCTTTATGTTTCAAAGCAAGTTCCAGAACCATTAAAAGTACTTCAGCTGGTGATTTATTCACAGGTATTTGAATGCAACTGAAAAATTCTGGATTTGACATAAGATCTTGTGAACAGTGTGATTGCAAAATATCTTTGTCTTCCTCACTGCCATCGTTTCTCAAATCATCTAATAAATCTAAATCACACTCCATCACTTCATTTCTTGAGCAATTAACCTGAAAAACATGTTATAGAAATGTAATACATTTTAAATGTTCGATTTCAATTATAAATGAAACATTTATCCAAAAGTATACTGGATATATAACGACATATGTGTATACACTTAGTATTTTTGACTAAAAATTCAGGAATTTTTTTCTCGTCGCCAAAAATGAAAAAAAATAAAATGCTCCGTCAGCCGAAAGCCAATACAATATAGATAATGAGCATATTTTTTATTTTTATTTTAGACGACTGGTTTTCGCGAAATCATGTACACCATCCGAAAATCATAGGGATGCGCGAAGCGGCTTAACTCGACGAGTTTTATATTTTTTTGGACAACAAAATTTTGACACGTTCTTCAATGTGTATAGAAGATAATTTAAAAAAAATTACTGGTGTTTCATAAATATTTTGTTAGAAATTAATTCCTGAAAATTACCCTGAAAAAACGCCCGTCACAGTGGTCTAACCCCTTAAGAATATGTTTTATCCTCTGAGTTATTTCATTACTTTCAAACTTTTGAGAAATTATGAAATTAAAATAGTGAAAAAAATTGTGAAAAGATCCTGAATTTGTTATCTTTTCATTATTTTGTTACAATTTTTTTGCTCCGTATTGTATTAAAAGTTTTAAATAAAAAAATAAAAATAAGTGAGGCAACAAAAACATGTAAAGACAGAAAAACAAGTTTTAGAAATTTTTACAATAAATTATTTTCAAGAAAATGTGCAATCCAAAAGTCAATTTATAGATTATAAGATTTTCAATAGGTTTAAAATATAATAATTAATAAAATTTGTTTATATCAACTAATAATATCATTATTACTAAATAGTACATGCATTTTTTTAAGATAAAACTTTTTTAAGTAAAATATGTACAAATTTAAAAAAACTTTCATGTTTTTTGAAAATTTTTTTAGATAAAGTTTCATCGTTAAAAACAAATTGTCAGCTTTTCATAAATCATGTATGTAGAACAGATAATTGAAATATAATATTGACTTTACGTTAACTTATTTAGTTATTTTATATATAAAAATTTCTTGAGATAATGTATAATATATTATATTATACATATAATAGGGGAGAATGGGGGAATTGCAGTCAGTAAGAATTATTTCTTATTTTCTGAAAAAGAAATGTCTTTAGAACCAAAATGGAATAGTTGATGGATACTTCATCAATCATTCTTCGAAAGTAGAAGCATAAAAGTCAAGAAAGCTAATAAATAATTAAGCCTGCATTGATTATAAAAATCTCTGAATTGACCGCAATTGTCCGACGTGTTGGGTAATTACAGTCGCCTCTTGGATAACCGCGGTCAGCTTTCGGGGGTAATGCCAGCTCGTCTGAGGACCATTTTCCTCTTTCGGTTTTTCTTGGTCTACAACGAGGCATCTTAAATTGAAAATATAATTACAATTAATGATCATTAACAGAAAAATTGAAATTTTAACCTAAAATTCCGGCGTTATTTCAAGACTGAAATGTCCATCAAATTGAACATATTTTCTATGTAAATCATGTATATTATTCTTTTCTCACTAAAGTTTAGATAAATTCTACCAAATTTGTGGTATAAATATAGGTATACATATCGTGATGTTCACGCTGTCACTCGACGTTTGCAGGCATGTGCCCGATGGTTAACAGGTGCGCCACGACTGCAATTTCCCCGTGCAAGCGACTATCGTTACCCCAAAAACCGAGTGAATTTGTTATATTAAATAATAATATATTTATACGATGTCATCGTTTTAATATGGGCGAAATGGAAGCTAAAGAACCAAAAAAGCCATAAATAACGGTTAGATGTAATTTTAACTACTAAATTTCGCAAAACCCTTATTAAAAGTACATCGATTCTTAAAAGAAAAAGGGCGTAAAATAAGAATCACCAGATTTTTATTAATTTATGTTGGTTTAATAGGCACGGCATAATAAATTACTCGATAATCATGTATGTAAACCGATAGAGACAAAAAAAGTTTGATATAACTGTTGGTTTATGTAAAATATAGGTGACCGGCATTGCCTGATGACTGTAATTCCCCCATTCTCCCCTATATTATATTATACATATAATATATTATATATTATCTCTAGATATTGATATATATATATATATATATATATATATATATATATATATATATATTATATACAGGGTGTAACTGAATTCTTGGTACTTTTCTTAGATTTAGATAGAGCGAGCCAAACTGAGTCGAAAAGTCATGTACCATTTTGCAATTTTCGCAATAGTTTATGAGTTATTAATGATTAAAAATCGCCGTATTAGCCCGCCCACCGCCAAATCCAAGCGCGCGGCGAGAAGCGGCCGCCCCGCGGTCCGCGCGCGGGCAGTTGTTTACTACAAGCGGCGATGATCACGCACGAGCGGCGCATAACGCCGGGCCCCCGTCCTGAGCGATGATAGTTTCTCGCCTTTTTTAAATAGAAATAAAATATTCTAACAACATAGAAAAATTTTTTGTGCGTACGTATGTACATACGTGTGTACATGCATACACAGAAAAATATCAATTGTACTGCTTAAAAAAGCGATTACTCAATTTATTTATTTATTTTTTTTTAGTAAGTAACGGTTGTCTTTAAGGAAGAATATTTTCTTGATAATAGTCTTAAAATGTACAAATTTTAGAAAGAGTCTTTATCATGTACTCGAAAGAAGAATTTATACTCCTTCAAAGAACATAATGAAATTTTATCAAAGAAAAATCAAAATTATAAATAAAGTAATATGAGGACCCTCGAGATTAAAATAGGAGAAGTCAAGGCTATGAGGGAGATGTCAGACGCAGATCACAGTGCGTAATATCAGAAATAACTGATTTATTCGTCGTTTTGATACATTACATCGATCCGTACGTTTCGGTTCAGTTTTCAGCCATCTTCAGCGGTAGTTACAGAAATTAAGTTACACGTTCTCCGTACCGTATGGTGAGTGTACTGATTCCAAGTATCAGAAACATAGACCAATTGATTCATATCTGTAAATTTGTTTAATTAATGTTGAGATATTAAAAAGATCCCTTAGGAAATTTACCATTCGGTCTGAAAAACGTGGAATACAAAGCCATGTACATAATGAATACTCTCTGCGAGAAGACGTGACGATCTTATCGACACGACACATGCACAGCAATGATATGAAAGATCTTGCAAGAAGAGCCATGTCGTAGGTCAACACACCGGCGAGGATTATAACAAAGCACGATTTGACACCGTCTCAAAATGACACGGATTTTTTGCATCATGCATATGTCACGGTTTTGAGCAAATTGTAATCCATGCTCATGAACTTTGGTCGTTGGCAAATCGGGGTTTTACTATTGGTACATGCAATATTGTGACGGTGTCAAATCGTGCTTTGTTATAATTCTCGCCGGTGTGTTGACCTACGACATGCCTCTTTTTGCAAGACCCTTCATATCATTGTGTGTCGTGTCGACAAGATCGTCAAGTCTTCTCGCAGAGAGTATTCATTATGTACATGGCTCTGTATTCCACGTTTTTCAGATCGAATAGTGAGTTTCCTAAGGGATCTGTTTAATATCTCAACATTAATTGAACAAATTTACAGATATGGATCAATTGGTCTATGTTTCTAATACTTTAAATCAGCAAACTCATCATACGGTACGGAGAACGTGTAACTTAACTTCTGTAACTACCGCTGAAGATGGCTCAAAACTGAGCCGAAACGTACGGATCGATGTAATGTATCAAAACGACGAATAAATCAGTTATTTCTGATATTACGCACTGTGATCTGCGTCTGACCCTCATAGCCTTGACTTCTCCTATCAAAATAATTATCAAATCGAATTTTTGTTTTAATTTTATATTCTTAACTGAAGAACTGAATAATTAGAATTTAGAATATTATTTATTTTAAGTAATATTATCAAAAAAAACATTTTTTGTAAAGATCATCGTTACTTAAAAGAAGAGAAAACTGAGTAACTGGTTGTCTTAGCATTAGAATGATATTTTTTTGCGTGTGCGTATACGGCACGCCATTTTACTATTTAATACCATCATAAAAATTCTGTACATAATTGTAATTCCCGAAAATTTTTTATGTCATAACGTAAAATAAATTCAGAATTAATATTTTGTCTAGACATAACTGTAATTCTGCATTTTCAATTATAGCTTAATAATAATTCGATGAATTATAAGTATGTCTAGACGTAATAATAATTTCTTTTCTTTGAGTATCAATTTAATTTGGTAGAATTTTTATGATGGTATTAAATAGTAAAATGGCGTGCCGTTACGCACACGCAAAAAAAATATCATTCTAATGCTAATCTGTAATGGCTAATGCCATATCTGTAAATTTGTTCAATTAATGTTGAGATATTAAAAAGATCCCTTAGGAAAGAATAAAATAAATTTTCGCCAGTAATAAAATAAAATCAGTGTTTAATAATCGGCCTGACTGCAATATATTAAAAATTTTTATAACGACGTTTCGACCTCTATTTTGGGTCCTTATCAAGTTTATGCTGAAAAATATAAATTGCCGGTAATACATATAAAAAAGGAACAATGCAAATTACGTATTCTACTTACATGGATCAATGTGCGTCAAACAATATAAAATTATAAATCATCGTTTTAACAAGGCGGATGGAAAACAGATATAAACTTTGTGAGACATGACCGTCACGTATAGCGCCTGACGAACGACTGATATACATTGTGTCATGTCAAGAATAATCACAAATACATATAACATAGAGTGTAAAGTTTAAAGAGTAGCGATTATACGATCGTAAACCAATGGTAAGTTTTCTGTGTCCTTCTGCAAATTTATAGCGTCGGTATGCTTTTTGATTAATATCATTTCAGCCGTTTCACGTTTTTTGACATACTGTTCCCTGTGCAAGATCGTGGCCTCTTGCCATTTAAAATTATGGTCAAAATCGATTCTATGTTTGCTTACAACCGATTGCTGACTGGAGTGCTTGTAATGTCTGCACGATGCTCTTTAACACGAGTTTCTAAGTGGCGCTTGGTTTGGCCAATGTAACAAGCATTGCAATCCGAGCAATCTAATTTGTAGACAACGCCCGTGTGTTTCATGATCTCTAATTTGTCCTTCCCTTTTTTAATTAGTGCGTCTAGTTTCTTAGGAACGGTATACAAGGTACTCAAACCGTAATTGCTGAAAATGCGTCGTAAACCCTCACTAAAAGTTTTAACATACGGGATAGGAATATAATTTTTGAGATCAGGGATATTAGCTCTATTTATACGGTTGTCAAATTCATCGTTATTTGACCGTTTATCAATTTCAGCAAGTCTTCTTCGAATATGTTTATCAACGAGAGGGGCCGGAAAGCAATTGTTCAGTAAAATAGTTTTTATCAAATTGATGTTATCGTTATGAAACTGTACGTCCGACAGCAGTATGGCGTGATCGACCAAGTTGATGATGGTATTAATCTTGTATTTAAAGGATGACTGGAGAAGTAATTAATATAACGGCCAGAAAACGTTGGTATACGATACCAGTTGGTGACTAAACATTATCGTTCTGAAGACCGACGTGTCCAAGAAATTCAAACAATTGTCTCTCTCTAATTCATACGTGAATTTGAGACGCGGATGGTAATTATTGAAAGTACGGACAACATCGTCAAGTCGTGATCGCGGAATACACATAAAAATGTCATCGACATAACGTAGAAATATCGCAATCTGAAAGTCAAAGGATTGAAGGCAGCTGGTTTCACAATCATCCATTACAATGTCCGCTAAAATCGGTGAAAGGGGGGAACCCATTGGACTACCAAAAATCTGCTCAAAAAATTCCCCATTGAAAGGAAAACTAGTAGACTCAAGAATCAGCCTAATCGCATGCAAGAACTGATCAGACTCATCCGAGTCTCTCGCGAAATTGCATCCCACCTTTTTCGATTCCGGTCAAAACAAGCTCAATGGGTATGTTCGTGAACAGAGCAACACATCGAGAGAGACCAGGATGTATCAGGAGGAATGCTGTAATTTTTCATGCTTTTCACAAACGACCAACTGTCCTTAACATACGAATTCGGCTTCATGAGTGCTTTGTCTAAAATATTGTGTATATAGGAAGCGATATTGTATAGTGGGCTACCGATGGCCGATACAATTATGCGTAGTGGGTAGCCATCCTATGGATTTTTGGTAGTCCATATCAACGTGGAAGGTTGCCATTCGTACAATTGAGTAGGTTGTATACTCTTGTATACCGTTCCTAAGAAACTAGACGCACTAATTAAAAAAAGGGAAGGACAAATTAGAGATCATGAAACACACGGGCGTTGTCTACAAATAGATTGCTCGGATTGCAATGCTTGTTACATTGGCCAAACCAAGCGCCACTTAGAAACTCGTGTGTAAAGAGCATCGTGCAGACATTACAAGCACTCCAGTCAGCAATCGGTTTAAGCAAACATAGAATCGATTTTGACCATAATTTAAATGGCAAGAGGCCACGATCTTGCACAGGGAACAGTATGTCAAAAAACGTGAAACGGCTGAAATGATATTAATCAAAAAGCATACCGACGCTATAAATTTGCAGAAGGACACAGAAAACTTACCATTGGTTTACGATCGTATAATCGCTACTCTTTAAACTTTACACTCTATGTTA